>VZTZ01040330.1:129125-287340 GCA_013400955.1 Drymodes brunneopygia | reverse complement strand
GGGGGGGTGAGAAGGAAATGCAATGTCTCAGTTTATTGTGAGGTTCTTCAGAAAACTGCATAATAAACATGATCCTCCTCACAGAACCTAGACCGAATATTAAATGTAGCCTGTTACCAAATACGTTTCTCTTCAAAGATCATGTAAAGATCTTTCTGACTGTAGTGCTTTTAAACCATTGATTCTAGGAATTAAAACCTGTCATGGTTTAAAACTGTTTGCTGTGTACACAGTCCTTGTGATAAGAGTGTATTTGTCTTGGGCTGAAGTCTACCAGGGGACTGCATTTTCAGTCAATCATTTGAACAGATCAACACCAGTCTTTTGCCTCATGATTGGATAGAAATCTTACCCTGTTTTATGTATTTGAAACCATTAGAAGTAGAGCCTGTATGCCTTTCAGTTCAAATCCATCAAGGCCAGCATCTAAAAAAGAATTGGATGTCATTATATTTCAAGATTACTCTCTCTGCCTTGACACACTACAAAATTCTACATTAGTATTAATGAGAAAGTGCATAAATCTCATTTGAAATTAGGACTAATCTCAATTAGCATATTTGATGTTTTATAAAATATGCTCTTTTTATATAAATTTTAAAAATCATCCTTGCATACAGAAAGCTGTGGAAATAGTTGACTGAGATTGTAAAGTCTTCATAGTACTAAGGATATTTCTTAGCTTTGATTTCAGCAGAAAATGGAATTGAGTAAAGAGGTAGTTGATAATTTATAATAATTAAGGAAATGCAGTTATAAGACTGTAAATTCAAGAAGCTTCACTCTATGATGTGACCATAAGAACCAACTACTTTTCTGTCAGATTTAAATATCCATATGCAAAGGCATAGCAAAACTAAATATTCACCTTAATAATCTGGGTGGGCTAAAAGGGCATTATACGTGAATGGGAGGAAGTATTTAAACTACTTTGCTTTCAATGTACACTTCCTTTTCAACCACCAATCAAGAATGTTCAAGGGCATATTGAGTTAGGACAAGGGGTTATGGTTTTAAACTAGCAGAAGCCAGGACTGGATTGGATATTAGGATAAAACTGTTTACTGTTAGGATAGTGGGGCGCTGGCATAGGTTTCGCAGAGAAGTTGCGATTGCCTCATACCTGGGAGTGTCCAAGGCAGGTTGGATGAAGCTCTGAGCAACCTGGTCTAGTGGGAGGGGATTTGGAATGAGATGGTCTTTAAGGTCCCTTCCAACCCAAACCATTCTGTGATTCTGTGAGTACTTTCTTTTCATTCTCATCTGTGTTGCTTGAGATTGAGATCTGTAACATTAAACACCCTCAAAGGCTTTGTCCTGTTTTGTGCTCCTTCCATGGTGGTGATGAGCTGATCTTATTCAATGCTAAGGAGCAGACTTTACATCTGATTTCACTGTGCTATAAAGCAATTTTATATCCACCATCCTTTCCCTTGCAAAATGCAATGAAAAACCCTAGGTCGCACTGCAATTCTAGCATTCGTTCTCTCTCATGATAGTGATACTTAGATCTTGGCAGAAGAGATTATATAGCATGATCAGGTTCAGATACACTCAATCTCTTTCATGTAACTATTTGTGTCATTACACTGAAAAGCAAATGCTATGAGCAAGATAGATCATGTGGGGCTACAGAGCTCCTGATAATTACACTGCTGGGTGTAGGGCTGGGTGTATTAAGGGTTTTCATTTCCTTCTGACAATACTAATGGTTGTGCTTGCAAGAGCTACATCATTTTTTCATATCTCTGTCACCATGCCTCACTAGGAATTGATTGTATTATGTAAATATATTTGCTGATAACAATATTGTATCTATATATAAGACAGAGGAAAGCAGAGGAGTATTGTGACTTAAAAAAAGATTCAGATGGAAATTACATTTCTTCTCTTGGGATGCACTATGTAATTTTCCAGCTATTCTTCATATAGCCTATTGAAGCAGTGGGTAATTTGTTTTATGACTATCAGGAGACAGAATTGCAGTGTGACTTAGTCAGGAAGAGATAATCATGTGTTTGCAGTATTAGAGAGGAATCAGAAAAGTAGATTGAAGTTGTTATAGTATGGCATATTCTAGATCAGGTCCAACAGTTACCTAAACTTTAAAATACCATCACAAAGGCTTAAAGCAGTCAAGAGAATAATGAGTCCTAAAGTATTTTTGCTCACTTTAAGGATTTTGAAATTAGTATGTTATTGACATGGGTTATGGATGGAACTGATCATGTTTATCTGTGGAACCTTACTCTATTAAAACTTACGGTAACTGCAGGACTCAAGAAAATAGAAACAAAATACTGAATACTGATGGTTCTTAATAGTAATTTCATTTCAAGCAGATCAGCAGGTACTGCCTTTCAGAAAATACCAGGCAGCTGACCCATCCGTCTCTTTAAAATCACAGGAAAAATGTCAGATTCAGGTGGAGATAAAACAGAAAGATCATCTTCAGTTGTCTGTTATAATCATCTTATATTTTATAGCATCCCAAATATCAGGAATTCTTTAAATTCTGTTATCAACATTTCATGGTATCCTAACAGATCATATCTTAAACACTCCTATCACTTAATGACATTTAATTTAACACCAGCTGATATCTATGGAGCTGGATCATTGCTTTGAGAATGTTTGGCTTTTTCCAGTCCTTTCTTGGTCCTTGACTAAGGGTGAGTATTTAACTATAGATCTGATCTGGAGTTCCTTCCTCCAAATCAAAACCATCTGCTTAAAGAAAAGAAACCAAGGGAAGAAAGTAGAAAGGGAGATATGTAATGTATTTGTATATTTTTTCCCAACCCCAGGTGGTGTCAATCTAAGAAAAAGCCACAAAATAGACCAAAAGTTACAAACATGCCCTTGCTATCTTAGTTTTTTACCAAGCCTGCACTTTATCTCTCTTCTGTATATAGAGTTGCTGATCAGCAACATTTGCAAGCTTCCTGTAAATAAAAGGGTTATAAAAAATGTGATACGGCTTCTCTGTGTGTGGTGGGGAATAACACAATGCAAATCCTTTTTACCATCCCACATGGCCTCTAAATGGTGAAACAATTTCTGTGGAAGAAATTTCTCCTGATTGTTTGCAGCCCTCTTGTCAGGCTGTATATGATTTGGAACATCTCCACATTGCAATTGATTCTCACAGTCGTTTACATCTCCAGAACGAAAGTAACTGATTACTTGGCAGCCTGTCAACAGGGGGAGGGAATAAAACAACAACATAAAAACCCAACCAAAAAACCAAAACCAACCAACCAACCAAAGAAAAAAAGCAAAAAACACCAAACAAAAAAGATCTAAACCCCACAAAAACCCCAAAGAAAACAAGAAACAAAGAGAAAAAAAAATCATCGTAACTTACATTTCACTGTTCTGCAGAGAATTTTTTTGAAAGAGTGCCTTTTGACTAGTTTAACATGAGAAAAAGATTGATGACTCCCAAATTAATACTCAGCCTGTATGATAAATATGCAAACTTACCTAAAATATGATATAAAGTCCTTGAACTCTGTCAGGCTGGTTCTGTGATCATTCCCCTGGGGAGCTGTTCCAGTGCCCAGCCACCCTCGGGGTGAAGAGCCTTTTCCTGATATCCAACCTAAACCTCCCCTGACTCAGCTTCAGGCCACTCCCTCAGTCCTGTCACTGTCCCCACAGAGCAGAGATCAGTGCCTGTCCCTCCTGTGCCCCTCACAAGGAAGCTGTAACTGCAGTGAGGTCTCCCCTCAGTCTCCTCCAGGCTGAACAGACCCAGTGCCCTCAGCTGCTCCTCACTGGTTTCCTCTCAAACCCTTCACCATCATTGTCCCCCTCCTTTGGGCACTCTCTGACAGCTCAGTGTCTTTCCTATATTGTGTTGCCCAAAACTGCCCCCAGGACTGGAGTGAGGCCACCCCCTTGCAGAGCAGAGAGGGACAATCCCCTCCCTTGCCAGGCCTCCTATCAAGACAGGCTGAGAAATTTGGGGCTGTTCAGCCTGGAGAAGAGAAGGCTGTGTGGAGACCTCGTAGCAATCTTCCACTATCTGAAGGGGGCTGCAGGGAGGGATTCTTTGTTATGAACTGTAGTGATAGGACAAGGAGTAGTAGGTAAAAACTGAAAGAGGAGAAATTTAGGCTAGGTATTTGGAAGAAATTCTTTACTGTGAGAGTGGGTAAACACTGGAACAGGTTGCCCAGGGAGGTTGTGGATGCCCCAGTCTGGGCAGTGTTCAAAGCCAGGCTGGATAAGGCCTTAAACATCCTGATCTAGTGAGAGGTGTCCTTTCATGGCAGGAAGGATGGGGACTTTAGGGTCCCGTCCAACCCTTAACATGCTACTATTTTTAATTCTACTATTCTACTATTTTTAAAAAGGGATAATTGGGAAACTTTTTTCCTCGTGTTCTCTACAACTTTATTCCACCCCATGCTCAGTGTGTTTGACAAGAGTTCAGTGTATTATTTTTGCATAGGATACTTGATTTACTGACTACAGGGACTCCGTTTGGGTTTCTTTTTTCCAGCAATCTAGAAAATCCCTTAAAAATAAGCGATGTTATTTGTTATATATATAACAGTGTACTGACTTACGTGTTAAAATCTGATTCATGTTGAAGCAGTTTGTAGATTTTAAATAAAGCTGTGGTTTTTACTCAGAACTCTGCATCTTTTTCTTTGGTTTTAGATTGAGGAGGATACGTGGCAGAAATACTACCTGGAAGGAGTTGCAAATGAAATGTATACAGAATATCTGTCTAGTGCCTTTGTGGGTTTGTCCTTCCCTGCAGTTTGTGAGTAAGTAGAAATACATTCAATATACAGAAGTATTTCCCTTTCTGCAAGAGAAATACATAAATATGGAGATTTAGAAATTTAGAGATTTTTTTAAACTTCAGAACTCTCCTCAAACATTTAGTTACCTGAAATGTTAGCAAACTGTTTGCTGGTTTAATTGAAACAAAAATATTTGTCTCAAATTTTCCAACACTAATATCTCTATTAAAAAGCACATTGAGAATTAAAATGTGTTAATTCTTTATGAGTTTAGTGCATAGGTATTTTCATGACTGTAATAACTGACTGCTCAATTTCCAGAACCAAAAGATAAGGGCAGCAAAAAGTCCTTTGCATTGATTTTCGAATTGAATCAGTGGATAGGCCTGGTGTATTCAGCTACCCATGAAATATACAGACTTTGAGAACAGGTTTTGTAGTGCAGCTTTTAAAATTCATGCAGTCAATGACATTTTAAAAGTCTGAAAAGAAATGTTCTGCTTGCTCAGGTTATTTGTCATAAATGCAAGTCTAGGAATGTGATTCTTTTGTAAATAGGCTGCCATACAGTCTGGATAACAAAGAGAGTGCAGAGACAATGGGGATGGGACACTCAATATTGCTGAAGAATTTCAAGCTTTCGATGTTAACATTAGGGTGAAGAATTAGATGGAAACAGAAGTTAATATCAGTCTGCAGGTTCTATTTTTGACTCCACATGTGTGTACTGTGTGAACATTTTCCAACCAGTGTATTTTCAATATATGAATGTAGTTCCTAACATTCTGTGCCCTTGGATATTTCTGGACCAGATGTGGATGGTGTTGATTTAAGATAAAGTCACCAAACTGTCTCCCACTAGTGCAGAGCCTTCTAATATTTTGTAACCATGGCTAAAATTCACGCAGGTTCCAGGCCTACCCCAACATTTTCTTAATGATGCCAGCACATCTCTGGACTGACACTTGACCTAGCAGTGGGAAGAGCCAGCTGTCCCTGTGTGATGTTGGTTGTGAAAGGGACTGACTCTTGGCTCTTCTCTCCCTGCAGGCTGGTGTTTGCGAAACTGAAGCTCTTAATGATAGCCATAGAGTACAAGTCGGAAAAGCGCGAGAGCAGGTACGTCCAGTGCTGCCAGCTCCTCAACTTCTGGAATGCACGGGCAAGAATTTTGCCTGCTTTTTTTTTCAGAATGAACATAGCTATTCTTGGAAACATTTCAGAATCTAATTAGCATGCCATCGCATTGCAGCATTTTACACAGGACTGAAAGGCACTTATTACTGCCCTCTTCCTCCCTAAAATTAACCCAAGTCAGAATGTTTAGTAAGAAGAGCAGTAGTACATATGTCTCATCTCCAGAAGTGATTTTACTTATGGAAGAATTTACAGTTTTTGTGTTTATAGTATATCACTTTTAATCAGAGGTCCAGCTTACTCTACTGAAAACAGAAAAGTGGAAAATAGATGTGATATCAAAATTCATTATGGCTGCGTGTGTTCTCAACATACAAATTGCACTTAAATTAGTTAGGGAGAACCAATTTAGATACGATACAGGATAAATAAATATAGGGTAAACATAATATTCAAATGGTATCTGTTCTGACAAAACTTCCATGAATAACATCATGAAACTGGAAAAAGATTAGTTTACCCTTGAAATTACTAATTGGCTGGCTACTATCTTCAATCAAAAAGAAAAAAAATCATTATTTCTAGTACAGATTCACAGATGGGAAAAGAAGTGTTTCTTGCATTTTTTTGTGCAAAGGTTCATAGAAATCTGATTGAACATTGGAGTCAATCTTCCATCAACTTACCCATCAGTGCTTTAAACAATATTAATTTTTATGTAACAAAACTGTTACAAATATTCTCTGCAACATGTGGAGGGTCATATAATAAAAATATGACGATACTGACTCTCAGGGGAATTTGATTTTCTTCTTTCAAAATTACGTTTTGTACTGCTGTAGTAAACCTGGAGTGATACATATTAGTTCATCTTCTTTTTGGCCACTAATTACCTTTTAGTGGCCAAAAGGCACTTTCAAGGGCAATTGCTTCTTCTCACAAGAGAACCAATTCTGTCATTTGACTTCATTCATTCTACAATTTCTGGGGTTTTGAACTTTCATAATTTTTCTTCATGAAAAGAATCTATAAAACCTGTGTTAGACATTTGACATGGAAAAAGCAGTGTTACAACTATTTATGAGTATTTCCATGCCCTATAGTTGATTTTGCTGGATTCTTCCCTACGTTATAAAATGAAATGTGAAGTGGTGTGTGTACTGTTGAATATCATTTTTGTTCACACGATGCTGATTAAGAAATTTTTTTACTATCAGATTTTTTATACTGTATTCAGCTCCTTTGGACTCTTAAAATACTTTTCCATTGAGTGACCTCATTCTGCATTAGCTGATGTAAAGCAAGCAATCTATTCTGTCTATGAAAAATTTTATCTCTTGTTAGAAAAAGGAAAAATATGATAGTAATGGCAGTGGAACAATTTACCAGATTTTTTGTCTTCAGTATTCAGAAATATTTGGTTTCTGTTTTTTTTCCTAACAATTATTGGCCAACTTTATATTGCCATTACTTCAGTTGTCATTGACTTACATAAGTGCTAATATTGCAGTCTTTTGCAGTAATAACAGATTGTTCTTGGCTTCCGTATCATTCTTTGCATTAACTTCAGTGGGAGTTGGATTGAGTTTTTAATCAAAAGGTGATGCAGAGGATCCCACAAAAAGTAATCATATATGTCTTACATAAAGCCACACAGGTAAAAGTTTGCAATATTAATTTAGTAGGAAAAAAAAAGAGCCTAAAATTTCAGGAAGCAATAGTATTAAAGGGATATTAACAGCTGGATTTGGTGAATATATTTGTTACAAGAGGAGTGTGTATAAGGTTGATAGTCACATTTTCTTATAACCCTGGTCCACAGTAATATCTGCTGGTTTTAATAACCAGTGAGAATTTTATAGTCACTGTTTGATCAATCACAGAGCTACCTGCAGCATATCTTTACTGTTCTACTTGTTCCTGTGCTTTTCAACTCAAATATGTTAACTACATATTTGTAGTTTTCTGATCCTTTAGTCAAACCAGAAAGGTAAGGCAACAAAACTTCAGTTTCTCACCTCCTAGATATCTTATTAAATGAAAAGGTCAGAAATTAAAATAAAAGTTAGAATAATACAGTTTAGAAGCACACGCTCTTTTTGAACAATGTAAATTTGTCACTTGTCAATTATGTTTGTTGATGCTGACATTGAAAATACTTTATTCTGCTCATATCCAAATTTCTTCCTGGTAATTCTTCATAAAGGTTAAGTGGAAACTGACTATGGATATTCTTTTAAGTTTTCTGTCTTTATGAGAGTGATGAAAAGTAGATACATGCTGATTTATTTTATAATTTTACATTGTAGTCATATTTTATAAAACTATTACAGAAGAAATTTTATATGATTTAAAATTCAGAGAAAGAATGTTAAGTATAACTAAAAATTTAGAGCATTATCTAGGTGGCAACCTTTTATTAAGAGCTAATACTTCCTGCCATAGCTGAGACAGGTCTAGGAACAGAATTTTCAGAAGCAGAGGAAGTTTTCAAAGCATTCTTTCTACTTAAAGGATGAGAAGATCTTACTTCCAGCAATTTAATTTTTCTTACTAGTCATAATAAAATGTCTATATCATTAAGTTATATATCACATTTTTACTTACACAGGGAGTTTCCTGTTAAGATTAGTTTCATTTGCCTTCATCACTTTGCACTCAGAGCTAAAGCAGTGAAAAAGATTCAAGAGCGTGTGCAGCTCTCAACAGTAGTAATATGAGGGCATTTTAAATTTTCTAATCCCCACTTTAAATGTTCAGCTCAGTCTTAAGAATAAATACTAGTCCCATCCCATTGAACGGCAGATTTTTATTTGACTGTTAATATCTTCATTAGATGTAGCATAAATACTAATTTACCTCTGCACATTTTTTTTTCCAGGCAGTCACCTGGATTCTAGTTTGGTAAACCTTTGTGATTTACAGTCAAATTCTGTTAACTCTACTATAGGTAATTTGAAATAAATAGCAATTATAAATTAGCAGAACTCTATCCAAGCTAATATTGCTGTACAAGTTAGCAGCACCTGAGCTTCCTGCCTGCAGGTGGCTTTTTTCTTCTTTTTTCCTGGCTACTAATAAAGCTACACAAAACAGTAAGCACACCTTCATAAAAGGTTTTGTCAGTTTAGGTAGGTAATTATAAACAATTATGATCTTGCAGGATTGCTTAAAAGCAGATATTTAAGCCTAAATATAAGTAATATAGGTATAAATATGATAAATGTGTATTAGTTTTCTTAAAATGGGTAGAGTATTTAGAGTATGTTTGTCTTTACAGGCAACTGCTTCTCATCAATATCTTAAAAGATTAATTAAAATAGCTACAATTAGGTTCTTTTTAACCTTTGCATTTATATATTAGATAATGTTTAAATTATTTCTGAGCTATTGAAGAAATCTCTGAGTTTACAAAACTCAATTTCGAGTGTTTCTGACCAGCTACTAAAGTCTGCACTCTAGTAACTCCAGCTCACAATATGAGTTAACCATTCCTTCATCTCTAATCGGTTTCTTGGAATATTATAACCCGTTTGTAAGAATAGGAAGCACATAAATAAATTTTTGTCTCCCTGATGCAAGCCAAATAATATTGCTTAAAAATGCTCTTAGCTCATTTGGAGAGAGGTTTTGGCTTTTTCATAGAAAAATGCAAAGGAAACATGGAGAACACGAACCTGAAAATGTCCTGATGTTAAATATATAGCAAAAAATAACAGTTCAAAATGCAGACATTGAAACTCCTCATCTGAAACCCCTTTTAGAGAGATTTCTGCCTTCCTTTTTCCCCTGTATTTTTTTTCCACATAAGTGTAAGCAAGAAGGAAAGCCTAACCAGGATTCTTCCCTCCTGCTCCCCATTTATACTCCTCTTGTAAAATTTTCTCTTTGTCTATCCATATATTTGTTCTCATTCTCAGCAGAAAAACCTTTAAACCTTGAAGACTTTTAAATAAAGGGTTTTTTTGCTTTTGCTTTGGTTTCACTTGATTTCTTATCAAAGTGTTTGATTTGCAATTTTTTTCTTGTCGTTTGCAGAAGCCGAAAGCGGTATGCCCTCTTCGTTACCTTTCCTTCCAACCTCAATCCTACCTTCACTCCTTCTAACTTCAGGACTAATTCCTTGCCAAGAACACAGGAAGATAACATCTTTGTCTATCTTTCTCTGTATATACACACACATATATACATATATATATTCATCTGTCTATGTGTGTGTGTATATATATATATCTGTGTGTATATTTATATATGAGCCCCCAGTCTCAAAGAGGAGAGAGAGAACAGCATTTTGTCTCTCCAGTGTATCTTGTGACTCACGCACTAACTTCTTTGCAGGAAGTACAAAATAAAGCAGGATTAGCTTTTAGGTTTTTTTTTTTCCCCTTTGTGGAGTCATTGGTGTATCAGATTGTTGCATTTGAAAAGCAGATTTTACTGTTAATATCTCCTGTCCTCATTTTGACTGTATCATGACGATGTATATTTCGTCTCTACCAGCTCTTGTGCTGCCATGTTGTTTTCGTGTTCACACCTTCATTGATGTCCTTCTTTCCCCAGAGTCTTCCTTCAAAACACGTCTTACAACACAGTAGTTCATGTTCTCTTGCAGTCTCATCTTTCATTAACAACAACCAAATACCTGATTCTTTGCATTTCTGGTCCTGTTTTGAGTCCAGTTATTCATAATACAGTACTCATTAAAGCTATTGTACTGTTCCAGTGTAAGTGCCATGGATAGTTTGTATTATATGTCATATTCGTGTTAATGACATTTATTAACTCATTTATAGAGATGTTACTGAATGTATTTGTTTCTCAGCTTTTGGGGTTTTTTTTGAGATGGCCTATTTTGCATTTTCTTTGGTGTACCATGCTGTGAGTCGCTCTTTAGCCTACATTCTATCATGCTGCTATTGGTTTGGATGAAGCAAATAAGGCATGCTCTTCCATATCCTTGTCTCTCCTCATCTCTCTTCCCCCTTGGAGTTTTTTAGTTTTTTAGTTTTTTTCCTAATTGTGTATCACAGTCTGTCTGACTGTCAGTGATGGTCTTTGGAGACCTGCTCTCATTGTCCAGACATTTCAATTTCCTTCTTCATCACACTCTTCAAACTTTACTTTCCATGTCTGTTCTGTTGTGTATGTTGTATGTGTTATATGTATTTAAGTTTTAGTCTTATCTTCCTCCAGTTTCTGAGTAGATGTGTGATAAGAGAGGTGGCTTCCTGTCAGTTTGGCATTATTGATATGATCCAACTGCAGAGAAGTTACTGCAACACTTAGCATCTCCAAGGATCTGCAGCTGTTGCACCTCTACTTTGCTTCTTGCTTTTAAGTATATCTTCTCTTGTGGTGAAGGCATGTTAATGCTGGCATGATAAGCAATATGAAGAAGTGTTGTACCAAGTGAAGTTGCTTGCTCCCAGAATAAAGTATAATGTTCTGCCTCATTGTACTGATAATCACTTCTGAAACCAGAAGGAATAATTTAATTGTTTCTAAATGTATTGAGTTCACCATCACTGTTGAACTATTTTGGACTATGCCCAAATAAAATACCTCATGCACATCCTGTAGACCATGGCTTAGTAGGTGCTGTTGTAAAAAACTTAACTCCTGGGAGCAACCTTTTATATGCTTGTAGCAATTAAGCTTTAATATACTGTAGCATGTAATGTGCACTGTGTCTTTTGCCTTGTATTCTTTTTAGTGTCTTACTAGATTTTGCTGTATAGAGCAATATGGAGCAACATTATGAATTAATGTCAGTGATAGAGCCCAGAAGAAAGAAGCAATAATTATGAGTTACAATTAGTGTGAAAACTGGTATGTGCACAACTCCCACTATGAGATTTGTGCACCCAGGCTCACACTCCAAAACATACCCTGAAACAAAAATTATCTCCAACTACTTCTATGGTTGGATGAATGACATGATATATTTAAAAAGGCCATTAGGCTCATAGTGGTACTTTTTATCTGGGCATAGCATGAAACAATCAAGAATAATAGCTGGTTTTGTTGAAAAGTGTGGTAGCTATAGTAATTAATACCACATAATTTTGTTTTAGATAATGTATTCATAGTGCTTAAACAATATTATATCTTCCTGATTACTAGATGATATTGCTACTGTTTGAGTTGCATGGGGAATGGTACAGTACATCTACCACAAGGTTTAAAGCAGAATTGTTACTGTTTTTGTCATTTGTTTAGTCAAAATTTTGCTGTTCGTGTTTCATTTAAGTCAACAATTGGTGTTTTCTTTTTCTTTAGAATAGGGCAATGGCAGTCATGTGGTAGCCATACAGTTAAAAACAAACAAACAAAAAAAGAATTAGAGTTACTAAATCAGACAAGTTTCCTTGATGCAGGAATGAACTGTTCAATTAGTCTCTGATAATGGGATTCATCATACCTGACTTTATCAATCAAAATGTTAAATGTCTAATCTCCTGTTAGTTATCCAGACTTAGTCCATTATTGCAAGGGAAGAGAGAGACAGTTCTTGAATGCATTAGAATTCAATCCTAAAATAGATGAGATGAATCCCACCTTTACTGCTGTCTAAAATGTAATGTTGGAAGTCAGACCAAACAGGAATAGTACATAACTGAGGCATGGATAAGGAATATCCTTAAAAGATCTCTCCTGGTGCATGTCTCTATTGGTTCACCTTATCTATGCTTTTTAGTCTTTATGTAGTGCTGTTAAAATGTTGTAAGTCTTGCATATTTGCTGTGCTGTACTTGCTGGGCATCTCCACATGCCTTTGTCAGCTCAGTTTAAAGACCTCACCACATCTTTTCCATATTAATAGGATCCCTCTTTTGTTTTTCTCAGAGAAGGCTGACAGTTATGCACATCTGAGAGTCAGCTACTATGCTACTATGTCTAGATTGAGTTTGAAGTTCCATCCATTCTACAACTTCAGCAGCAGTGGAAGCCTGCTCAGTTTCAAGCTATGCAAAGGAAATTGTGGAGCCATGCCACTTGGCAATTGGCCGACCAATAGATGCATACTGCATAATGATTGGTTGTTTTTTCCATGTAGTTCACCTAGAAGGTAGCTGAATATTCTAGAAAACTACAGGAAACATTTTTCATCTCCTACTAAAATCTTTTGTACGCTGATAAATTAGAAGGAATGTTTTAAATATTCTAGTAATGTGAAAAGATACCAGCTTTTTACAACTTTGTAGTAGTGTTTTAGCCCAGGAAATATAATTTGAGTGAAATATGTGTGATATTTGAAAGCAGGAGACAAAAATCACCTAGCAGCAGAAATGAATAAAAAATAAATAGCTGGAGGGAATTAGTCCTGCCCCAAAGTGTCAGTTCACAAATTGTCTTACAGTTCAAATCTCCAGTTGTTAGACTCTCCATCAAATATCTTTTAAGTTTAGGAAAACACACAAGATACACAATTAGCAATGGAAACCATAGCTTCCTTTTAGTGCTTTAAAAGAAGATATAATACGGGATGCTATATCTAGCTCAGAATTTGGTGTATTGTGCAGTCAGTCATCCATGCACTACCAAAAAATACTGAGCAGTGCTCATATTCTGGAGTAGTTTCAGGTAGATAAGAGTGGATAAACAGACATTTTCATGTATCTGTATTTTATTGAAGGTAGCATGTATACTTAAAACATCAGAAAGTTTTAATCAAAGCAGTAAGTTGATCGCAATTAACACACAGTGTGAAACATGAACAGATATCTATTCTCCTCTGTCATATGAAAAAAGTCAAGATGTTCTATCTTAAATTTTCTTTGAACAATCTATGTAAAGGAAACCATAAACATTTGTCTAGAATTTCTGTGACATCGTTTGAGTTCCTCATTTTTTTTGAAACTGTGCATCTCTAATGTGCACTGATTTCCATTTGTGTTTCACCTGCTTATATTTCTGTCAGTCTGGGAACTCATTTTCAGCTGTGTAGATAATATTGCTGTTTCTTTCCTGTGCTGTAAGTGTTCAGTGTCAGATTAGATGGGGCTTTGAACAATCTGTTTTAGTGAAAAGTATCCCTGACCATGACATGAGAGTTTTAATTAGATGATCTTTAGGTATCTCTTTGAATATAACCATTTTATGATTCAGTTAGTGATTCCTAAGAGTCCAACTGAATTCAAGGGTGATTTCCACATTTTCAATGTGGGACATTTTCATTGTTCTCAGATGCATGATCCTGCATCTAGTCACCAAGTGAATCTTCTTTAGCAAATGGGGTTACCTTTGCAGATAAGTGTGAAACACAGGTTTCCAAAGTGCATATTCTATTCCAAAAGTGGCTTCCTAATTGTAATATTATCAAAAAGTAATGGAACTGACTTCTCCTAAGTTGATGATGGTGAAGTACATTAAATTCCCATTGAACAGATTAAATCATATTTAATTTACATGGCTTTAATTGCCATGTGTCCTAAACATTCATATGTGAAGGAGCAAGCAATCATGTGAGCCCTGTCATGAAAAGTTTTGCCCTGAGGAATGTATTTCTGGAACTGGAATTGTTAAAGAAATTATGACTAAATGTTTTTGAGCTTGGTATTACTTGGTTACTTTCTGAGGTAACCTAAACTAGAAATGTTATAAAATTACAAGGTTTGATCAAGATCTTACAAGCTTCTAAAGTACTCGGCCTTCCTTGCTTGGTTTCGTGAGCTGATTTAGGAGATAAGAAAACCAAATTGTGCTTTATGATAAAAATATGTATTTGGAAAAATCAGTGTCATTTTCAGTAATATTTTTTTTGACGTGTGACACAGAATGCATATGGATTAGCTATATATATTGCTATTAAACCTCTTGAGTTTCTGTCCTTTTTTCCCTTTTCCTTTGCAGCTTTGGAGATACATAAAAATGAATATTAGCTGAAGCTGTCTCTGTTAAAACTCCTATTTAGTTTGCCATATACTTATATTCTCAACTATAGGGATATATATATGCATATTTTCATATTGAAAAAACACACGCATCTCTAAATAACTGATGGATGCATTTTTCTTGGAATACTCAGAAGACTGTTTTGTTTTTCTCTGTGTTGTTTGTTCCCTATATTCTATAGTAATTTAAAACATTTCCCTTGCTGTATATATTAGAGTGAGTGCTTATCAAAGCCTAACTTTAGCTAACAACACTACAGGTGTCATAAGAAATAATTCAGTTGCAGCTTTAATAAGCAGTATATTTATATATATATTTATATCCATACAGACTCAGTAGAGTTGCTCATGATTTTGCTCTGGTCATATATCAGTGTGTATATAAACCCAAGGCTTTATGGGTTTTTGCTGTAACTCTTAGCCAGTAGCAGTGATGGGGCAAATTAACTTTAATTTCCAACAGAAGATTTTGCTGCTGGGGTCATGCTGCATTAACTGTGATCACATCTATATTTTATGGTTATAAATACATTGTATTTGTGAAAAGAGGTATATGTGAATGAAGTATAAGATCTGACAAAAATAAAGTCTGTACACTGACCCATGTGAATTGATTTAATGTGTCTCAGAAAACCTTGAGATACAAAATCATGCTCACAATATGTTGCATCCTAAACGAAGCCAATTGCTTCTAATTTAAGACTGTGTTCCATACATCTTAAAAGTACTGCTTCATTTGCTTATTTCTTCATCAAATTTTAAGTTTTGTTATGAGGAGTGAACATTTAGACATCTAGTGGTTACCTCAGTTTGTGGAACTTGGGTTGTTGCTGTTTGGGTAGGATTTTTTACTCTCTGGTATGGTTTATCTATATCTAAGAATTGTATTGAGGAAAAAAAAATCCAGCCTGGGTCTATGTGTTCATCTGTTTTCACTGAAAATCTGTAACACTTATGTGACTTAAGAATCAAGTAAGGAAGTAAAAAGTGTTCTTCAGACAGAGCAGTACCCATTTGCACCTAAGAAAAACAGCCAACCCAAACAATACTACAAGACCTTACATATTTTATAAGGAACAGTATAATAAATACATGCGATTTGCCTCTATAGAGGATTTTTTGAGTTCAGCAGCTAAATTCTCAGTGTAAGAGTAGGTTACTATGTGCTAGCAGGCAGGGAGGAGGAAAGGTGGAGGCTAAGATGGCCAGGACAGCACTGTGCAAGTGCTACTAAGTACCTTGTGGGTTCAAATGACAAAAGCTTGCGCAGGAAAGCTAAAGTTTCCAACTTGTTTTTTACCGGAGTAATTGCTTTCATATGAAGAAATTCTTAAGTGATTGTTTCCTCTTCTTTTTTTCCTCCTGTCTGTTTCATTCCATTTTAAACCTGCGTTAGGTGAAAGTTTTCATTGCAAGTGCAGCCATTAGGCGAAATTCACTAACAGAGAAATACAAGATATGACACTGGATGATACTAGTTGATGATAGATGATACTAGTTTAGCTGTGTAACTTTATTTCATCCCGTTTATCTGTGTGTGTAATACAGGTGTTATTTATACCATCGCGTTTCATTTTTTGCAAATATTAGTAAAGTGTGCTGTGGAGATGAACCTGCTTTCTGTGGTGATACCTTCCAATTTCTGTAGTACTCCTCTCCTTTTTTTTTTTGTTTTGTTTTGTTTTGTATTGTTTTGTTTTGTTGTTGCAAAGCTTGAAGCTGTGAGAAAGGGAAGGATATCTGGGTAGATGCTTTCTTTGAGATTTAATTTCTGTTCCAGCCTCTGACATGGGCTGTCTGTGTGACTAGGAGATAATAATTTAAATCAAACTTTCTACAGCTGACCTCTGATTAAGTATATTCATTATTTTGGGAATCAGAGGCTGAGCTTTTGGAAACGCTGAGTATTCTCCCAGCAAATGTTTCTGGAAACCGAATATGGAGCTATGTAATGCTAAACACTTAGAAAAAGTTCACCTGTAGGCATCCCAAATTAATAAGTACTATATCTCATAGTCAATTAATCTCTCCTCTGTAAAATGGGATAATACTATATCTTCATTATTCTGTAAAAGAAATTATGTGCTTGTGAATCTTTTGCATGCTGTAGTGATGAATATTGCAGAAAAACACACAAGAAAAATTTGATGCTGATTTTAAAGAGGGATAAATTACATGAAGCCGTGCCTGAAGTAATGGCAGTAAAACACCACTGAATGAAGTTTCAGATTGTGAGAAGGAAGGCATTTGTGGGTATTAAATTAAGAACTGTATCATAAGAGCTACATAACAGGGGCTGAATTATGACTTTATGACCAACCTTTTACTTCTGAACTCATGAGCACTTTGTTTTGTGGCCTGTATGTTCTTGTCATAGGGCCTTGCAGGCATGTGGAATTACACAAAACAATATGCACATTATTAATCTTTCAGATATGTTGTCATACTAATTTTTTCCTAATGTGTAGAGAATAAATAACATATTGAATAGAAGATGTACTGAGATCCATCTCCCCTCCTAACAATAGCATGAAAGACTTTGGACCTCCAAGTTTTAGCAATGTATGTCTGTTCAGCATTGTGCTTTATTTATTTTTGTGTATATATATTTCCCTAAAATCTATTTTCTCTAGATGGACAAGTGTTTAAATTGCTGGTAGTCTTTATTTATTCTAAATTGCATATGCATACCATTACTGCATTTTGAGTTAGAAAAGCCAAACTATAATAAAAGACAAAAAAGAGAAAAGTTTTGAAAAGCTATATTAAGTTTTAGAGAGTCAAAAGCTAAGACATATTACACACCAATAAAACTTACTGGAAAATATATTTATATTTATCCCTATCTTTCTATCCATATTTAGCTTGGTACTTTGCAAAATGCCTTACCCAAAGTCTATAGTTAAATTATTATGAAAATAAAGAATCTATTTCATAGACATGGAGTCCCTCACTTGATACCAGCTCCTTTGTCAAAGTTAGCTGAGGCTCTTCTGTCATGGTGGTTGGGTTATTTTTGTTCTTTCATGGCTGCATAGCAGTGTTTTAAAAATTTTCTATTCATTTTATGTTTTTTCAGCTGTCGTGACTGGTTGTCTTGTACCATTCCCTTGAGTGTATGTGTGTATTTATTATTTTCAACAATAACATTATATGTCCAGATAGGGGTCCCATTAACTTTTTATTTCACTAGAAATTGGCAAAAATTTGCATTAAAGGGTTTAGTTTCATAAGTGATATTTTTTGTTGTTATTGAGTGGTGGTTGCTGATTCTTTCCTTTTCACTGTATTGTGAATTTTTCACCACTTTGCATGACAGAGCAAGCAAACAGCAATGCTCAACTTCACACTTCACATTTCTGAGAGGTTTTTGTGTGGTCTATATTTAAAGCAAAAAGATAAGAAAACAGATGTAAGCACTTACATGATGTGATTACAGGCAGAGGCATTTGACTGTCTCAAGCTAAAGTTTTTGTAAAAAGCATGTGAAACTGTTATTTGATTGGAAATATCAAGGAAGAATGGCTTAAAATTTCCTTGCAGCCTTTCCTAACTAGTGGGTCCCCTATAACAGAAATCAAATAAAGCTAATTTGGAAGATTCATTTAAAATTAATTTAAACTTATTGTTTTCTTGGTTTTGTTCTTGTTTCACTGAGCAGTATATTAATCAATCCTGGAAACCACGTCAAGATTCAAGAAGGTACCTTAGGATTCTTCATTGCAAGTGATGCCAAAGAAGTTAAAAGGTAATTAATAAGTTTTTATCTTTGAGTATAAGCAATTATATTTAATTTCAGGTTTTTTTCTTTACATGTAAATGCTTCACCTAATTTTCATTATTATCTATTTAAAAATTCTCAGGGGGAGTTGAGTTGTTACTCTTGAACCAACTATGTGCTAGTAGTTGTCTTAACTACAGTCCTAAATATAAAGGAAATGAAATCTGCAGCAGTTACGAAAAGAAATGAAGAGGCTGGGTTTTTGTCCTCCTAGAAAATGTGAAATATTTTCATTTCTTTTCTCTATACTTATTGTGTCTCAGAGGAATTATGAGAGAGGAGGACAGGGATTACAGTTCTGTTAGTTTCGGGTTTAGAGGAGTTCTTAATCTACACAGACTTCAGCAAATTCTTGATGCAGGTTAGCTACTGTGTTCATTCTGTAATTACATTAGCAAAATAATAATTATGTTCTTGTCATTTTTCTTTAGTGGAGCTACAAACTCTATGGCCTCATAATAATAAATCAAACTACAAAAGTGCATTATATCCCAACAGTTGCAGACAACTTCTCAGGCTCATTGTACTTGGCTGTACTAGATTTGGGATGAATGAAAAGGAGTTTTATGTTATTGTGTTGAGGACCAAATGTGTGTGTACTCTTGTTTGTTAGGATTATAGTATGCTTAGAAGGATCAAAAGAGCAATGTGATCAAAGAATTTTTCAAAGAAAAGTATTCAATGTCCTTATGTTTAAAAAAAAAGAAAAGGAATATTTGCAACTGAGTGCTTCCTCATAATTTGTATTTTCATCATGAGTCATGCAATCAGATTTTTACTGATGATCTCCATGAGTTTGGTATTTTAACTAAATCCTGTACTTAAAATGATAAAGTATTCAAATGATAGCCTTTATTAAGTTCTAACCTTTTAGGATTAAATACAGTGGAATAATACCTAACCATGCATACTTGCCATGAATAATTAATGCCAAATCACCAAACAGTGAAATTAGAGAACTTGAGTTCTATTTTTGTTGAAAGAGTAAGGATAGTTTTCAGCTAGCTGAAGCACACAGAACATGGCAGCAGTGCTCCTGTCCTCTCACATCTCTAGCACATGTCTGGAGCACCTGCAGTGCCTCAGGCACTGTGCCTTGCAGCATGCAGTTCTCTTCCTCTCTGCTGCTTTTCTCCAGGTGAATATACAGAACTGTCCTCACATTGCTTTTCTGAGCTGCTAGTTTTCTTTCATTTGTAAGGCGTTTTACACTCTCCAATGAACTTTTTCTCAGACTGTCAGTAAAATGGCATAGCGTTTTTACTGCAGAGGTTAGGGAGAAGTTAACTGTTATTAAGGAGTTTAGACAAATTTTTCACATCATTTATCTACCACGTTTTGTTTGATAGTGAGCATGAAACAAGATTTCCAGTTCTGCCTGGCTTTTGGCAGAAGGCTTTGTTTAGGAATATCCTGCCTCCCTTGCCACATTTCTTAGCTGCTCTGCGCAAAGCAAATGGTTGTCAGATGTGTTTCAACTAACAAAGCCAGTTATGAAAAGTGTTCATTTTATCCTTTGAGCTATGAATCAGAGTCAGAAATATGTTCTAAAAATGAGGTCTTTTGGAGGGGACAAAATGATTTTTTAATAAAGCAAAATTAAACATGTTTTATACCTGAAATGCAAATTTGTTAATGAAGACATTTCAGCTCCCTTAAGCTAAAGTTATTCATATCCATATATCCCACAATGAAATAAAACATATGATGTTCCATTACTCTGTTAGAATCACTTTTGCATTTTTAGAAGAATAGTTTCCCATAAGAAGCAATTACACCTACAAACAATTCTGCCTAGGTAAATAGCTTCACATAAAATGTTGACTGTTTAAATATAGTACACACTGAATGAATTGCATCTTCATTATTCTTTATCCATTTCCACGTTAGCATTAGTGTCCGAAGTCACATTCTTCAAATCCACTTAATTCACCCCAATTATCTAGGATAATTTTATTAGACCAATTGCTTTAGGTGTTTATTCTTTGCTTTGGACATAGGACTGAAGGTACCCTTTTGGACAATTGTCCTGCAGTGAACTTCAGAAACATGATCTCTAGAAATGACCAATATCCAGTTACTGTTAAGAAGTTTTTGTGAGGGACTACTGGTGGTAGTTGAGTGTTGTTTAATAAAGGGTCTTTACAGCTGGACTGGTGAGAAATTGTAAAAATTTGAGGCAGTTTTCTCCTCCTGGTTTACATCTTGACATTGACTTACGGTTTGAAAACTACTTTATTCTTATTTCCTTGGAGGTAGTTTATTTTCTTTTTGGTGGTGTGTGAATATCTTGAAGACCAGAAGCTTTCTGCAGCAAAGTATACGTGCTCAGAGAAGGCTTTTTCCTTTTACATTTTGCATCTTGAATGCAAAGGCAGTTTCACAGCCTGAAAGAGTAATCTTCCTGGAGAATTCTTAGAGAAATAAACTGTGCTGTGTTTAGGATTTACATCTTCCATTGGTAGCTTCATGCTATATTGATTTTAGAAACATTAGTAGCATTCAGTGAGGTCTCCCTGCAACTTAAATTTGTATTTGAACCAATATGAAGCATTGATATGGTTCATCTCTTGTGTGCTAGACCTGCTATCTTTCTCCTGATGGGTTCACAACCACCAGTATAGTTCCACCTGCAGTGGGCACAGTATAGTTAATCTAGAAGAAATAGTAGCAATCATCCTGGCTGCAAGGCCAGAGACTGTGTTTAATCAGAGGCTGTATATTAAAATTGGTTTGGTTTGGGGTTTTTTCATGTTTTGGACTGTAGATTGTTTTGTTTCAGTGGCCTCCCAACTGTTGTAGCAATCTAACCATCCCATGCTGTCAGCAAAATACATGGGTGGTTGCAAAGTGGGGACTTTGCCTCTTACTGCCAAATTGTATTGAGAAATATGCAGTAAGTGGGTGTAGAGAAGATAGGCAGGGAGCTGACCTATGCTGAATATGGGCAAGTACAGGGAAAATTCATCAGGTTAAAAAGTATATTTCATTTGCTATGCCAGCAAAAATCCTGGTAAACTGTAACTGTCCTGCTAGAGTCCAGCTGGGTGATCCTTATGAAATGTGTCATGGCAGCCCCACATGGCATGTTGACTTGGCAGTGATGATTGAACTCTTCTATGGGCAGTCTGATGCATATTCATTAAATCAGAAAATTTAAAAAATCTTGCACAAAGTAAAAAGTTTATCCTTTCTCACTTCCTTAGTTCTCCTTGTACTGATGTGGGGCATCCACAACTTCTGTGTGCAACCTATTCCAGTGTCTCACCACCCTCACAGACAAGATCTTTTTCCTAATATCTAATCTAAATGCACTGGTCCCAGTACAGATCGTGAGGGAAACCGCTTGTTACTAGTGCCTGGTGGGACTCTGAGCCATTGACCACTACCCTCTGGATGTGGCCATCCAGCCAATTCCTAATCCATCCATTGAATCCATCACTCCAGTTTGGAGAGAAGGATGTTCTGGGGGACCACATCAAAGGCTTTACAGAAGTCTGGATAAATGACATCTGTAGTATTTCCTTATCCACTGCTGCAGTTACTCCATCACAGAAAGCCACTGGTTGGTCAGGCAGGATTTTCCCTTGGTGAAGCTGTGCTGGCTGTCTTGAGTCACCTCCCTGTCCTCCATGTGCCTCAGCACAGCTTCTGGGAGGATGTGTTCCATGATCTCTCCAGGCACAGAGGTGAGGCTGACAGGCCAGTGGTTCCCAGGTCATCGTTCCTGCCCTTATTAAAGATCAGTGTACAATGTTGATCATACAGTAACAATAAAATGTACAATCTGAAAAATTGGCACAGGGTGCTAGACAGTCTTTTAAAAAAATCACCCTGGTATAGCTGATAAGAACAAAAAATTCATTATATGTATTTCTTTGGTGACAAAATTAATTGGATGCTCTTTTTTCTAAGATGAAAAACAAATGAACTAATACACTGTGGCAAAATTATCATCCATTCCTCCAATTACTTTTCAAATAAAAGTATATTAAAAGAAATACTAAT
Organism: Drymodes brunneopygia; assembly: GCA_013400955.1. Taxonomy (NCBI): domain Eukaryota; kingdom Metazoa; phylum Chordata; class Aves; order Passeriformes; family Petroicidae; genus Drymodes; species Drymodes brunneopygia. The sequence continues at coordinate 264,760 of VZTZ01040330.1, read as the reverse complement.
TTGGAGTCTTATGTTTGAAATTAATGGTCTTGCAGCAAATATTTCCTGCTTTAAATGTCTAAACCTTTTCAAAGATTAGCATTGGTGCATTTCATTAACTGGTCACTGCAATAAGAGGAAATATGGGACTGATTTCATTTATATGGATTAAGAAATGTGTCAGTTTTTTCTTTCTGTCTCTTCAGGGCATATTTTTACTGCAAGGCCTGTCATGATGACATCACAGATCCCAAAAGGATAAAAAAATGTGGCTGCAAACGGCGTAAGTAATATTTCTATCCCTCCCTTCCTCTCCTTTTCATGAACTGTTCAGCCCTGAAGAATACCTGTACATACATTTAGATGTTTTACAAGGTAGTACAGAAAAGCTAAGAAATAAATGCACAGGAACATAGTAAGTGCTGTTTGGATTTCTGAAGTCCATATGTTTTTATTATATTTCACACCACTCACACCTATGTCTTCATTAAAAAGTAAATTAAAGTCCAAAGCTAACAAAATCTGAGAATTGAATCAAGCTAGATCTAATTGTGGAGGTTTCTAAGTTAAGAATCAGGCAACAGTGAAGTTTTTTCTCTCATTCATACCATGCAGAAATTCAGTACTTTCAATAGCTTTCTATAAAGTAGAGAACTTTTGTTTGTCTTGGTGAACCTGATTCTACAGAAAAAGAACCCGGGGAATTATATTTTGTCTATAACTATTGAAATAAATTTTTGTTGAAATAAATGAAATAAACAGTTTTACTGGAGGAAAGGAAGAAATTAAATATTAGCGCCTCTTACATATATCGGTTTAGCTGTAATGCTAATATTAGGTTTAGTTAAGTTCTTAAACTGTTTGGACAGTTACTCTTCATGAAGAAATAATTGAGTTTTTGAATGGAGATCAGACTTTGCATCTGAATTTCTGTAAATGTGTAGCAGTCAGCAGTTTACACATACATACTTTGAAAGGACCTTTTCCAGGAACTATCACAACCACATTTTGCCCAAAGATGTGTTTGACCCATGCATATTTGTAATACCGATAGCAAAATTATTTAGGAATCAGTTTCTCATTGAATATATAAATATTTATGTGCATTCCATGGTATTCTGTCATGAAAAAGACAATTCAGTTCAAAAGTACTTATTAGGTAAATTGTAAGATCTCAGAATGTTTGATCATGCCTATTTTGCCATTACTTTTAAAAGGGAAAAAGCTCTCTTACTTATAGCTTGAGTCTGCATTACAAGTGAGCCATTTCAGAGGATGGAAGAAAGCCTAAGCTGAACATTCTCTGCCTTTTGGAGTACCTGAAATGGATGAAGTCTTGAAGAGCATTTTAAAAAGAAAAAAATGTATCACTGGAGGTTTTTTTTTAAAACTCCTCTCCTCCAAAACACCAAGAGTGTGGAACAAGAGTATGATAGGGAGAAAGCGGCTGGAACTGACAGAAAATGGTATTTATCTTCCCAGTAGCCACAAGGAGAGCAAAGCACATGGAAAGCATGCCTGATGTGGAAGGAATGTATGCATTGCCTAACATATTGGAAAAAAATTGTTCAAGAACAATTTATCCAAGTGAGAATGTGACCTTTGAACTGCTGCCAAAGCCAATGAGTCTGCTGAGTAAGTTCTGGTAAAGCCAGTTACAGATGCCTCAGGGTGCCTGTAACTCCCAAATGAAATTTTTTTCCAAATTACTCAACAGTTAAAGAGAAATATGTTACCTGTTTAATTTTATCTGGTTCTGTCAGGAAAAAAAAAAAGAGACCTATTTTATTTCTGTTTTCTTCTCTACTCCTCCTTCACATGGTGTATGCTTTTTAAACATGTCCTGCTTAAAAAAAGAAAAAATCCCAAAGATCTCTCAGGTTAATGTGAGAACTGCAGTTTTCAGTGTCATCTGTTAGAAGATAGGAATCAGGAATTCACATTATAAAGGTTAAGAGCCCTTTATTATACATTAATGAGAATCAAGGTAACCTTGTCAGTATTTTGAAACCTGGGAGGAAACGGGGTATGACCCAGCCAACACAATGGATGTTACCAGCAGTAAGGCCATGGAGAGGCAGGTGCCACAACTTCTGTAAGTAGCAGTTGGAAGGGTTACAAATGGCATGGTCACACATATCAGTCCAATAAAGGAAAGGGTGTTGGGCAGATGAACAAACATCTGATTACTGAGTTAGTGAGGCAGAAGAAGGAGGTGGCTGTCAGAGCTGGTGCAGTGAGCACTGAACACTAAGGAGGGAATCCTCTGTGTCAGGTGAAGAATAATGGTCAGTGAGAATAAAATATTAAATTTCCTGTTCATCGTCTCCCCTCTCCTCATTCTGCCCTCTCTCCTTCTGTTTCTTAGACACACAAGGGGTCACAGATACTGTGGTAGCAGGCAGCCTGTAGTAGAGCTGTGAACAGCTTTCAGTGAGGAGCACGCTCACAAGTATTAGAAATAAGGCAATTGCTTTGCTTTTAAGGAGCTGTCAGTCAACAGAAAAATTAAATGAAAAATTTCAATAGTAATTAGTGATTTTTGTTTTGCAAATTTTATTGATGTTTTTGAAATCCCTTTCATGGGACCTGTTTTTTGGTTTTGGGTTTTTTCGAAGGTAAGTCTTTAGTGCACTCTGTTATTCACATAAAATATTTTAGCTCTCAAATCACTAATCACTTTTGAAAAAATTTAGGTATGTTATCCATCTGTAAATGATGCAAATCATTGTTCTTAAAAATGCAGTTATAACCAAAGCAAAGCATAAATTGAGAAAACTTCTTCCCTATTGAGTTAGGAAACTGTCAGCTGTTCTGTTAACATCTAATACGTCACTATGTCAATTTGTTTTTCTCCACTGCATACACTTGCATCCATATAGTTCTAGATGACAAATACATGCTTTAATGAGCAAGTAACATAGTAATTAGAGGCAGCTGAATGTGGAAAATATGTAAGATGAAAGGAAAGGTTGTATATAAAAATACTGACACATTCAGGTGAATTAAATGTGAAAGAATATCTTTACATGGAAAACTTAATTATGGTGGCACTAATTAATCCAGCTTCCCATAATGCTGAAAATCCACATTCATTAATAATGCATCTGAGGTTGCAGTTCAGTTTAGTTACTTTCTGAGCATTAGCTTGGGGTATTGTTGGGGTCTAAACGTGAGTCTGACCTACATAGCCATTTGTCCAAACTTGTTAGGCCTAATATTAATAATTCAGGGCAGATCAGTACATTTCTACAAGGCCAGGGATACTTCATGTAATCCTGCTTTCCTTTTGCAGTTTCTTTGCCATCCCTTTCTCCTTACCCATCCCACTCCCTGAGTAACACAGAAATGCTGATGGAGTATTGTCCAAAGAAATTTTGTGTGGAAATTTTAATCTCAGATTGTTAATTTTTTTTAATGTTTTCAATCTCTTTCCTATTCCATTTAACTGTAGTTTTCGCAGCAAGAGGCCAAATATATGTATATAGTTATGTAAAACACAACCACGTTGGGATGAAATCTCTAAACTGGATGACCTATTCCTCCTGTTTCTTTCATTTTGTGCAACAGCTGTGGTCTAAATCTCTATATATTTTTTCCAGGGACAGTGCTTGCTGTGAACGGTGGGGGTTGAACCCCAGAGGGGACAAATCATGTGTACATTGATGTGTTTGAAGGAATTTCTTGTAATCGATGACAATTGACAAACTTTTGATTTATTTTTCCTCTTGCTGCCTTGGAACACGGCCCCTACTATATTTTAACTGCACACTGATAGTGATCTATTGTGAGTAAAAATGGGTTCCCTGTAGCCCAGAGTGCGGTCCAACCTGTCTTTCTCTAGCAGAGAGTATTTTTGTTCAGTATTTTGGTTCTTTTCTTTATTTATGTTGCATGTAGCAGTGACGTCATACCCACAAGTTTCTCATTGTTTACACCAATGGAGATTAGGGTGACGTTGAAGAAAATACAGCAGTTTCCCCTTCTTCCACCTATTTGCCCCCTTTTTCCACAAGCTTATTCTTTATCCCTATATGAGAATGAGATCTTGGCAATAGTAATTCCTTGAAATTACTCTAGAGATACCTCATGAATTTTTAGGGATACTGGTTAGGCTGGGGTAATTGCCACTATAGCACTCTTTGCCTGGTTAAATACAATTCAATTGTTAGACCCCTGTTCAGTTTTCGGTACTTTGTCCTTTCAATTGCACAGCTGACACAAAGAGTGGCACAGCAGTCTTTTACTGTCCTTATCTAACTTTTTTTCTCCCCAATGACGGAAAAAAAAATGAGTTATGGGGGAAAGCCAGACAATGAATTAAAAATCTGGTTTTTAATGTATAAACCCAGAGATACCTTCAGCAGGAAACAAGCTGCAGTGATTATTTTCCTGAGCTTTCTTGTTTTGACATTAATTACATAAGTAGACACACAGTGACTTTTCAGGACCTTAGCTGTAAAGTTTTACAGTATTGTTATACATAGAATATGAGCTTTTTATGGACCACTTCATGTCAATCTAGGTCATACCACTTAAAAGGGTACAGAATCTATGAATGCTCTCATCAGCCACTTTCAGTGTGTACATTCATGGTAAACACAGCATTTGGGACATGGAAAGAATTTGCTGCTTCCAAATACAAGTGCTGCAAAGAAAAGTACTGGTTATAGGACAGTGTTGGCATTATATGGGCTTGTTCTTTCAAAGAGCAAGGGGGATGGAGTGTCTCATATTGCAGTGCAGCTTTGCTGTGCCAGATTGAGGCTGTAACTTTACTGTGTAACTGCAGCTATTCTAAGTAAGGGAGGCCATGAAACTTCAACATTTTACCAGATATTCTGAATTTATTGTGTGAAAACACTTCAGGGCTTAATCAGGATTGAGATATTTTTCCCCTCTCAGCTCTACATACTGTAGGGTCTTGCAAAGAATTTATGCTCTTGATAAAGTTTTGGCCTTCTTGAAATTATGGTGGCCTGCATTATGATTATCATTATTCAGTATTTATTTTATTGTGGTGCCTGCAAACTACACTAAAGGATCGATATCCTGTTGTGGAAGAAAATATTCAAGATGAGAACAGAAATTTCTCCAAACATCTATTTTTAGCCAATAGAACGACACAACAGAAAGATGAAGCAGCAGGAAAAAGCAGATTGTGAAACAGATCAGCATGATAAGAATCAAAACTAAAACAAATAAATTGATTTCTGTGGATGAAATGGTGAATCCTACTAATTTTGAGGCAAAATAGTGGAAGTAATCTAGATTTATGTGAAGCAGTTTATTTATTTAAAATACGTTCCTATGTTGAGACCTTTCTGAACTAAAGAAATCCGTTTAAATAGTAATAAATAAGCAAATAAAGGAGCTCTTCATGCTGTGAAAGAACGAGAAAAGAAAAGGTCATGTAGTTTTGTTTTGTTTTTTTTCCATTTCCCCAATAGCTTAAGTTTGTTCAGAAATGCAGTTTGCTTTGAGAGTACACTGGCTGAGAGTCTTCTGTACTGTAACAAAGGGAAGGTCATGATCAGATTTGAAAATTAAAATGAATTGGTCTATAAATGTGCCATTACATCAAAACCTGTCAGTCATTCTTATATCTACTAAAATAGGGCAAAATGTCCACTCGGATCTCCTGCTGTTTTTACAGTTTTGGCATAGAACAGCACCACATGAATTGGAGCAAACAAGTAACTAGTTGTCTTTGATGGCAAAAATTGCAAGAGAGTGAACAATCTCACTTGCTAGTCTTGAAGTTGTCTTGTAAAAATTAAATAATGGAGAGATGGCTTTGCCTGTTGTGTCAAGGTGAATAAATTCTCACACACAGTTTAAGGTATGCTGCTGTATTTTTCAGGAAACTGAAACTGTGCTGGGGAAGTCCTGTCTGTGTTTCAGTCTCATGATGCTGACCAGCATTGCTGAGAGGCGATCACACCGGGCTGGTCGTCCTTTAATGCTGATGATTTTTCACTCACTTTGGATCATGAGAACTTGATGAATTGAAATAACATCGTGCATTTCGATTCTGAAGTGTATTGGGACCTTTTTGTACCATTCTGTGGTCAGGAAAGCTCCCATTCCTGCTCCTAAGCAGCTGCTACCTGAGAGAGATCCACTAGATGTCCTCGGAGCTCTACTCTGGCTGAGCACAGGGAAAAGCACTCTAGTGATGGGAGCAGTACCAGGATGGGGGACAGCCTATGGTTTACAAAAAAAAAAAAATCAGGAAAGAAGAAGGGATACTTTGTTCTGTTTTCTTTAAAGAAAAAAAGAAAAAGAAAAAGGAGCTGTTCCTTGATATTTTAGGTAGAGAATAATCTGCAGTTTCCTTTGCTTATTTTTGCAGCTGGAAATATTTCCCATTACTGTTTGTGAACTCTAAGTAACACTTCAGATCCAGACAATCTACACATTTTAACTGTACTTTTTTACTTTTTTGAGAAAATAAGGTATTGTGAGAAGCTTAGACATCTAGCGAACTATTCTTTCTTTTATAGAATGGAAGGTTACTGCCTTCTGAGAAAAAATTACATCTAAAAGTTTCTAAAAGTATTTATTTACTTTATAAGTAATTGAAAGAAACTTTACTCTCCTTATGATCTTAATGAGTAGTTCATATGTGCCTTGTTTTCTAAATTATTTAAGCAGTCTTAACTTCATGTCCATGAAAACTTCCCCTGATATTTTTACAGATTAGTTTTACAAATGCTGTGTGATTGTCATCATATTAAGTAGAAGGATCTATTCTTCTTTTTTTTTCTATTTATTATACAATTGAAAATAGGAAAGTAGTTTCCTTTATGTCCCAACTTTTGTTTTCACCAGTATCAAATTACAATTCTATTCAACATTTATAACACATCTAGGAATAGAAATGAGTTGATTCTTACGCAGGTTCTACAGGTGTCAAATAAATTTAACACACACGCGGAGGCTGTTCTTAAGGTCCCCCTGTCTCTCTGATTCCCATTTTCTGTTAATGTTTATGGAAGTTTTATAGAAAATGGTATGTGTGTGGCTGAACCATTTAAAATCATTTCTGTCCTGTCTTTGATCTTGTCAGTAGTCATCCCTACTAATAATGTGTGTTTTGTTTTATTTAAAATAAGTATTGTATTTGGTGTGAATGTAACTGACTGTATAAAAGGAATGAAGAGTAACAGCATGTTTTCTTTCCAAAAGTTATTGCTCTGATATGCAGTTGCTTATATACTGGTTAAAACCCTTATAGCAAGTCCTTTCTGCTACTTATATTTCCAGGTCCAAGCCTGTTTCCTGCATGTTAATGATGTGAAATATTCAAATGATGCATGATCTCCAGAACAACTGACAATAATAGTTACAAACAGTCCCTGAAGGGCATTGCTTTTGAGAAACGCCATCATGTCCTTCCCCTATTGAAGAGAAGGCCTTAAATTTCCAACTTTATCAGTTTTAAGTCTGATGCAAATGATACAAAAAGTTTTCCTTCCCAGCCTTCTTTGCCCTTAAGGATGATTTCTTTTTAATTTTCATAAATGTGTCCTATCCTATTATTGACTGTTGACAAGATATGGCCAGAAGTAAATGAAAACCAGGGACTGTTACTAACCAATGACATAGCACTTAAGAATTTCTGAGCAATGTGTTTTGCTACAGTGTTTGATTAGAAAAAGTCCTTCAAAACAGCTATAATTACAGCAAACTGGGCCTGCTTTTTACCTCACCTACTGTTAGTGTGTCTCACAAATGCCCTTTATTTTTCTTTCATTTCCTTAAAAAATAAGAAAGTAGGCATACTGGAAAGACTGTCACACTTTTGGTAACTGATTTCACTTTTCTTTTGCTGTCCAACTTTTCAACTTTAAAGAATGTGTTGGGAAGAGTTAGACAGAGGGAAAACATGGGAAAACGCTGTTTTGAATTTTCTGTGTAGTTTGATTGTGTATGCATCAAAAGCTGCAGTGGAAACCTTCTTACTAAAAGCCAAGCTCTGAGGAATGACGTACCATGCAATGAACAAGCCTGATGCTGCATGATGAATTTCTGAACAGCTCTAAGATAACTCTACTAGGATGCTAAAAGAACATGGCATTAGTCATGTGAGCAAAGTTTTAGAGGAATGGAGTCGCTGCTGAAGAGATCACTCATTCATCTCCCTCAATGCCTGTTTTCCACAATCATAATGTTACCCTTGCTTGACAAGTATACTGTATGGCAAGCCATCAAGGCCTTAGAACAGGACTTGACCCATTTGAGTGATTTCAATCCCTCTTTCCTGGTGACTGTGGGATTAAGAAACTGGAAAAAAAAATTCTTTTCAATTTGATGTCATTACCATAATGCAAAAAAGACATCCTAAACTGAAGGTACAGGCCAGAGAAACATTACCTTTTTTCTGCATTTGCTTTTAAGGTTTTGTTTTTGCCTGTCAGTGTTGTTTTGTTTTTAGTATAATTGAGTCAGTTCAATCTAAACCATTACCAAAAGTTGGTTCAGTGCAACATGTGAAACAATCTAAATGGCCTTTGGATTTCTCGAAATGAAAACATACCTGATTCAGATGACATACAAAATTTCAGGATGGTAATTATACATGAATTTATAAAATGGATGCTCTATATTTCTAGAAATACATAACAAGGACATTCAGATGACTGAAACATAAAGATGCTCTGTCTAACCTGGCACTTGTTTTGGAACTAACACCTAATTCTACGTTCAGTTTTTTTGTTTTTGATTGACTTTTGAATCCAGAGCAGAAAACATGCCAATGATTGGTTCAGCATGTTTCAGTGGACCAATGCTCTGTGTGCTTTTGGTGATGCCTTATTTGTGAACTGATCTTAATGTCGAGCATATTTATCATTTTTAGTTTTGTCTCTTATATGGGCAAATTTTGGTATTCTGTCAAGAATTAATTTGAATTCCTGAAGATATAATGTAAGCAAAACTAATTTTTTGGAAAATTTTTTAATATCTTGTAACTCTTTAATGATATGTTAATAATTGCAGAAAAGGAGTTCCTTGGCGCAGTTTAATACAGAGAAATTATTATCATACGTTTTAGAACAAATATATTTATATATATTTATATATAAAGAAATCTCTGATTTTTAAGGGAAACAGGATAGGCCAAAACTATCTAATTGACTAGCAACTTTTATTTTCATGTTAACCCAGTGGTATTAATTGTGCCAAGGGAAATGCATATTCTTAGGATTCTGTGCTTTTACTGTGTTCTATTTTGATCCAAACACTTGACTGTAAACAGTAATTCTTCCCCATGACTGCGGTCACCCTCTAAGACTGAACAGAAATAAAGAGCAATTAATCTTTTGCCCTACTTTTAATGTGCAGCCAAAGTGTTATCAATAATCTCATTGCATTTTTTTTTCCTGGGTCAAGACTGTTAACATTAACTAAGGCCTGTATTAAATCCCTTAAATTGCCTTCCAGCTGCCTTGTTATATATATAACCTTGCCATTAACCTGCTGCTCTTCCTCTCCTCCCATCCAACACATGGTTATAGCCAAGATGTCCATCTACAAGAGAATGAGACTGGCATGTTGTTTTGATTGCGGACGCTCTGAGCGTGACTGCTCTTGCATGTCAGGCAGTGTACATAGTAACATGGACACCCTTGAGAGAGCCTTCCCACTTTCTTCTGTCTCTGTTAATGATTGCTCCACCAGTTTACGTGCCTGTAAGTTTTAACACCTACACATGCTGTTCCATGTCTGTGGTGTCTGTGGTATCATCCCTGTCTCGTGTCGTGCATTGTAGTTCTGTGAGTTTTACTGGGCTGATGCTTTTTTTTTAAAAATCAACCCCAATTTTGATTACAGCTCTGTATTTATATTTCCATTTTTATTTTTAATGCAAAAAAATGTAAATCATTATTTTGCTTTGTGTGCTGTTTATGAAGCATCCTCTTGCAATAGTCTGCAGGACCTTAGTAGTGCAGTGTGATGACAGCTTTTCTATTTCTTTCATACAATACAAATTGTCATTAATTAAACAGTAAGTTCTTCAGTGGAGGACCAGGCCTCTGTCTAAATCTTGTGCCAAGTAGGTAGCTTTAATAATGCTGGCAGTAGAGCACCATACAATGGGCAGTGAATAAATATACAGGATACAACGTAGTAGCTGAACTGTAGTAGCTGGAATTCTATTCTGTGCTGCTACTTTCATCTTTGGTTTTGTTTGTAACTCTGCATTCTCAGTACGGCTGGATCTTCCATCTAATACTGAAACCACAGAAATATTTGTACTTCTTGTAAAAATGGTTGTACTTTTTGTAGTGCCTTTTTAGAAAAACCAGCCTGATGCAAATCCCTGGTACAAACGTTTTGAAATTAAATGTAGAATCTGTTCCATATGACAGTAACGTTCTGGAACATGCCCTGAAAGCTCTTTGAAAGATCAGAGTTGAAGGAAGAAGACAGGGAACCTAGAACAATTCTGCATGGCCATTAATTTTTCGAACAAACTGTAGGGATTCCAAAGCTTGGATTATCAGTGTGATGTCAACAACTGAGGAAGATTGTTAAATGGCTTTTTGTTTGTTTGTTTGTTTGTTTCATTTTCTTGTCCTCTTTAGTCATCACAGTCACAGGCAAAACTATGTCTTGGGACAGGAGCTGTTTTCCTTTCCCTACCCAAATGGCAAAGAAAAGCTATAAAATTTTTCAGATACGGCTATGAGAATAGACTGGGGTTTTGATCAGGAAGCATGTCCATTTTACAAGGCAAGTCATTATGGATGGAAGTGCCTTCCACTATGAAAACTATAATGTAGTTTTTAGATTATGCACCTGGTTGTCTTTTGGTACCATATGTATTGCAGTATGCAGTCCAAGTGGTGAATGACTTTGCCTTAACTATTTTGTCTCATGAACTATTTTTCCAGTCACAAATACAACAATCATATCATTGTTACACTTCTTTTGTCTGAAGATCATATTAATAAAAAGTATTCTATAGGATTTCTTGGAGATTTACCAAAAATCATCTCTCTCTATCTGTGTATAAGCACTCAACATCCTAGTTATCTGCTTGCTTGCAACTCATAAGGTGGATGGTTCTTAGTTTTAAGTCCTGTTTAAATCACTGGGGGTTTTATCCTTTAAACAGACTTTTATCAGGGTAAAATGTAGCAAAACATATTTTGTTAGGAAAAGTGAACAAGGAACCTTCCCTTACTGAGAATTGCTGCAGGCAGTTTTTTGTACAGTGTAACAGCCTCGGTAACACGGTGCCTGATAGAGTTTGTATGAATACAGACTGGTACAGACAGTGTGTGGCTGGGTCCTGGCAGTGGTGTTAACAGCAACCGGATTAGGATAAATTAATATGTCCCCTGCAAGTGGGTAAAATTTCTGCCATTAGCACTGTTTGGCAAGGAAAGAAAAACCTAATTTGTAGGTTTACCGTAGCTTTCAAGTCCACTTAAGACTCTACAGAGGCAGATAAAGTAAACATTTTTGATTGTGTTGCCTTCTGAGCCAAACCCCTCCACAATAATGGTATTATTCCAACAAAAGACAGTGCTTTTTGGGAAACATGTTAGAGCTATGTTATATTTTGAAGGATAAGTGATATTGACAGCTTTGAGGATTTTTAGCATCCTATCCTTCAAGGGCCTTTTCCCCCCTTCATCACTCCATCAAGTCAAAAGATATCTCAGTCTTTCCCTTGTGAGACCAGTCACCTTTGACTGTTAATAATAAGTACAAAAATCAATACCAATTCACACTCTTTGCAAAGCAGCATAAGCCTTTCTTTTCCAATTAAAATATATATATATATACACGCAATGTTGCACTGGCAGGGCTTCAATAGAAATCCGTGTGTTTTCTTTGCCGTGCACAGGGGTCGGATGATGCCCATCTTGACAGAGCTAGTTAGCTCAAAGAATGGTGGGGAGAGTCAGCTTTTCATTAAATATGAGCAGATGTGAAATGTAGAGTGTTTGACAATTAGAAATGGCAGCAGCAGGGCCCCAGAATCAAAGTGAGGTCAGATTGGTGGATCAGATTACCTCTCTTACATTCTTTAGTTGTTCTGAAAATCATTTTGAATTAGTGTCAGTGGAGCCATGATGGGTTTTGCCCTTTGTCTTTTATGCTACGACTGTATTGTTTCCCCAGACACTCATTAAAGGTCATTATACTATTACAGGGCTTGCTTTGGTCGTGGTGCCCCAGTTGAGTTGGTTTGCTTCTACTTGCTTAATGCACTTCTTTCTTTCTTTCTTTCTTTCTTTCCTTTTTTTTTTTTTTTTTTAACTTTTGATTATAAAAGCGGGCTTTTTTTCCAAGGTAAAATAAAATCACAGACCTTTGTATGAAGCTTCTTGAAACAATGAGTAGTTTTTGTAAGAATTAACAGTCTCTAAAAATCAGATGTTGAGTAGAAGATATCAATTTACATATTCAATGATGTACACAGGATTTAGTCTAATTGTATAATCTGCAGAGAAAGTAACACTTGCAGTGTATTTACCACTGCGAATGAGTCTCTCTATTATGATATTATTGTTTCTACTTTCAGCAAATGAAAATCGTATTTTGATTAAGTATAATTACAATAAAAGAGCTTTTGAGTTTATAGGCTGTTTTCTGGAAAAAATCCTTGTAATTTTTCTAAATGTAGGGACAGAGAATTTTAAGGGTTTTTTTGTGTCTACATTTTTTCAGGTTTAGCTCTGTTTGGTAGATTGCTACATGAACAGCAAATGGTCCAAGTATTTTTTGCATTGGAGACTCAAGTCAATTAGAGTGAAGAGAGGCACTTAGCCACTGAAAAACCTGGGGTGGTTTATACAATGAAATTGTGTTATTAACAAGTGTGATGTTTCTGTTTAGGTCTGTGCCAAGTCTTGGGGGGTGCCATTCAAATGATTAATTGATACAGACAGAATCTTAACCTGAACCATTTAATTTCTGTGTTTCTCCATCACCATATGGCTGTGCTTCTCAGGAACATGAAAAGTTCATGTTCCTACAGGAAACCTTTCCTAAAATTGTCACTGCACCCATTACCATGGGAATCTAAATTTCCAAGGGTGTTCTTGATATTAGGCCCAGATGTATCTAATTCAGCTTGTAAGAAAACATGCTTTGGCATGCTCTGGTAGTTCAGAGAAGCTGTATGGGAGGACTTTTGCTTTGGGGAATATCAGGGATCTCTGGAGACAAAAGATTAATTATTAGTTTATTTTGGATTCAGGGTTCAGCTTAGACATCTTACATGGAAGGACCATGCTAAAACAAGTTGGAAAAAGCTTAACTTCTGAAAGCAGGAAAAGCATATATCTGCCTGTGTGCCAGACCCAGTTTAAAGCCATGTATTCCATATAGTATTGTTGTGTTAGCACATTTTATTCTGTACAGACAAGTTAGCTGCTGAATCTTTCTCAAAATACTTAAAATCACATTCTGCAAGGTTAGGTGAACATTTTGGCTACCTAGATTGGTAAACTGTACTGAAACTATAACTGGTGATGTGACCTTAGCAAGTTAGGCCAAGAAAAGCTCCAGCTTCTTCACTGACCTGTGTTACTTCAGGCTCTGCCAGTGTGTCTTTACAACTGAAAAAGCCAAATTCTATAATGAGAGTTGAAATTATGTATAACACTGATTTATCTAGAGAGATGGATGCATAACACACGCAGACATTGGTCAGTGGGAAAGACAGATGCACTCCTTTCTAAATGGCATAAGGTGCTAAACAAGTGATCATAATCAGATTGTTGTGCTTTTTATATCTCACTACTGTGGAATGACCCCACCTCTGTACACTGGACAATGAGAGAGCACCATGTTGTATGGCCTAACTTTCTTAATGAGAGTAATGAAATGGAAAATTAGAATGAGACACAGTGCCAAATGAATTCTTGGTAATTCAAGGGCACAGAGAATATAAATAATAAGCCTATGAAATAAACTGTGTGTGAAATACTGATTTATGTAAAACTGGTTCCAAATATTGTCCTTACAGGGTGACAGATTTTTACTTCAGTTTCATCAGTTTCCATGCATTCAGTATTGTATTCCTGAGAACTGACATGATGTTTCTTCTAAATACCTCTACAAGACTATGTTGCCCCTTTCAAAAGACTGAAAATAATGTAAAAATTGATAACTGTGTATATTTTAGTTGCCAGTTTTTTAGGAAAAAAAATACTATTTTAGATAACTCAATTAGGATACAAGTCCAGTATGACTGATAAAGAAATCGAGCATATATATCTTACCATAATATCTGTTGCTGCTGGGGAATGAAGGGAGTCACCTTCCTTAGCCATCTTCTCAGAATGAACCACTGTTGAGAAAGCTGGTATTGCTAAAACAGAGCAGGAGGGTTTTATAGCCTAAAAACCAGATAATGGAACAATTGGAAAAAAATTCCACTGTGGGAGAATCCTGTGCTGTTCTACAGAGGTTCTTATGCTGTGGCCACTGTCATGAAGTCAAAGCTTGTCCATGCTGGAGATCTGCAGCCAGCTCCATAGCCTGGTACTGGCAAATCAGAAGCCAGACATCAAGAGATCTGTGTTCATGGGACTGGAAACTACTCTTCTACTTTCAGACTTAATTTATATCTGGAGTTCTGCATAATGTACTTTCCTTACATCTTTTCCTTGTTGCAATCATACAAAGATGCGTGCGGGTGTTTCTGCTAAAGAAGATAGGATGAATTGACTCAATAAATGCAATCACAGTCTTACTAGCTTGCATTAATTGTTTGCTGGAACAGTGGTTTCACTGAGCCAACCCTTTCTCTGCCTTTCTTGCCCTCTTGATGTGCAGCCCTCCAGGTGATCCCCTCCTTGATCCAACTGTATTTTTCTCTGTATTGGAAGCAGTGATCAGAATGGGCTGGTATATGCCCTCATGAGACTCCAAGTGTCTATTGCTTCATTTTTTTCATATATGTGAGTGCACCATGACTTTTGTATTTCCTCTCCAAACAGTGAAGAGACAACATTAATTACAAATGGAGAGAAGTGACATGAAACAATAGGTGTTTTGCAATAGGTGACTTCAACTGTATAGTTTGGCTCTAAAACAAAAAATGAATCTGTGTTATTGTTCTATACTTTGATAGCAACTGAGTGCTGCTAAATTATTTAAGCTTCTTTTGGGCATAGTATGAGCATATAGGTTAATACTGAGATCTGGAAATGCAGTAGTAGAAAAAAGCCCAGAACGATCCCTCCAAACCAAGCTGTTTTCAGAAGGTAGAATGGTATAAATGTGGCAGTCTGGCTCATTGCTAGATAATATAAATAATGAGGCATGCACTTTTTCAGGTGAGTTTTGTGATGCAGCATATACCCCTGTGCTGATGAGAGTGAGCTCTGCCCAATTTGTGATGTCTGTAACAAGGAGATGAGCTCTCACATCAACATGGGGTGAAAGCACTACTAAGTTTAATGGTGAAACCTTTGAAGAATTGGGATAATGGGGGAAGGAAGGACCAAGAAGTCTGCATTTAATTCCTTTAGGCCTTTGTGTTAGGTAGCCATTCTTGCCAGGGTCACAGGAAGGGACTAGTGAGTGCCTTGCTTTTATGGGGACAAGCTAGGAAAGATGCTGTCTGTATCCTGTGGAGTGACTTTAGCAGAGGGTCTTATGCAAGGTGACATGGAAATTATGTTTGCATTTTTAGTTCCTGAGTGTGGCTGGTTGTCATGAAACTCACCATGACAGTTTCTTACCACCAGGCAGCAGAATCTTCCTGTTACCTCCTTGGTGTGGGACAGATGCTGGCCGGTTAGGTCTCCTTCTCTACTGCTTTCGAGCTATTTCAAGCGACAGATGCCAGAGCTGGCTCGGTTTCAGCTTGAGCATTTCTGTCATAGCCCTGCCTTGAGCCCAAATTCTGACCTTTACTATATGAAGTAAAGTATTTATGAACAAGCAGTGGCTTGATCCAGAGCAGGCTTAGAGCAAATGTCAAGTGTCAAGTCAGTCTCCTGCCTCCTTATACCACCTGCATTAGGAACCTGGATTAGACCCTAGACTACAGCATTGACTGCCGTAGGCTTTATGGGTCTGGAGAGACATAACTTATTAACAAAGAGTTATTAAATTTTTATCAGTTTTATAACGGAATGTAAATGCCTTCTATGAATCTACATTGTATTCATTATCATTTAAAACGTTAATTAAGTCAAAGTTGCATTTAATTTAGTTCTAAATGTGCCTTTGGGAGGAAGCTTTTTAAAACAGCTGCAGGATTGAGATGCTCATTGATGCTGGGAAGTTGTTAGTACCATTTTTCAGGATAGGTTCCCCAAATTGATTGCCATTTTGACTCTTAGCTAGTTTGTGTGGATGTTAGTGGGCAAGGTCTCAAATTAATATTGAAACAACAACAGCAGAAAACTATCAGCTCATGCTAATCACAGAAGCACTTTGATATGTAATTCATGTTCTTTTCCAATTAATTGAAAACTAAAAATTTTGATTTGTAAACCCTGTACATATCATACTCTTGTTATAATTTATTCTCATTTTGTATCCTTATTGTTTGGCTCCTTTTATAATTCAAGGAAAAATCATGTTCACTAAGTTGGAATATTTCCCCTCAGAAATGAAGGAAAAAGAAATCTTCTGGCCTAGATCGTACACATTTCATGTAATCTGAAGGTATTGTATATATTATAGTAGGAGGTGCTCATTGTAGTATACAACAGACCACAGTATAGTTTCAACATGTAAAGTGGAATGCAGTTTAGTATAAAACCCCCTAGAATGAAAGCCCTTGCATATGTATGACAGTGTTTGTGCTTTTGATGCATTTTGATGTAAAAACAGGAGAAAGATGGAAAAAAATCAAATACAGTGGATACATTATCTGATTATTCCATGAGACCCCAACATATTTAAATGTGCATATCTTCAATCAGGTTAGTAGTGACATTAGTAGTCACTAATATAAATACTATGTGGCTTATACTTCTAGAACTTGAAGCAGGATCAGCCAACCTATTTCTTACCTAGGCTAGGAAAATCCATTGAATTAGAACCAGAGATCTTTGGATTTTATTAAGGTCAGTGTAGGTTCAGCCCCCAGTCTGGAAGTCAGAAGCAACTTACAGGACAATTTTTCTGGGTCTTTGTATTTTTTACTGAGTACCTAGAACCTTCTGAGGTATTTGTGTGTGCCAGGAAACACAACCTCGTGAATTATTCATGTTCTGCATGAAAAGAAGAGATTGTTGTCACATAACTCCATATGTGGTTCTTGAAGTGCCACAAAACAAGCACCCATGGCTGCTTTGTTGCTGTGATTGGGGTTATGGTAGACGGGAGGGGGTTGGACAGAATATATGAGGAAAAGTTTTAATTTATTTTTAAGAAATCATAAATACATTTATTTCAGGATGTAAGTTCTTAACTGTGTAGATAATATACCTCAAAATACTTTCACTGTTTGAGACTATTCACCAGCTTCTTTTAGCATTTTTTATAATACAATGATTTACCTGTCCTTATGATACTTATTGCTGAATGCTGTAATTCTGTGACTCACTTGTTATCAAAGATTTTAGGAAGCATAATGTGTGCTACCTCACACAGACATGCTTCACTGATAATGATCAGATCTTGTTAGCACAGTACGTTTATTCTCAAAAGGAAGGGTGGAGAAAGCATTATTACTGTGTAAGATGTGTCCAGTGTTATCTGATCAAACACTCCTGTGTGCATTTTAGTTTGACTGGAAATTTTACCTAGGCAAATGGGAAACAAAAGTGCCACAAGGCAAAAATCCCAATCTTGACTGTGCCACTGACTTACTACGTGACTAAAGCTCTTCTTCCCTCAGAGACTGAAAATACTGTGTTCTCAATCTATTAAACTGTATTACATTTTGTGCTATGAAGTGCTTTGTGATCTTTACGTTGTGAAGTCCTAAATATAAGCCTGAATGTCCTTTTGACATAGTTATTCCCCTTCAGAGGCCAATTTTCAGATTTTCTGATCTTTGCTTAAGAAGAAGGTAGATGCACAGCAAGAACGAGAGGAGAGTGAAATGGGGTACGTGACAGAAAGAAGGTGTGGGAAAATTACCATAACTGCCTTGCTGCTGTCTAATTTAGAGGGGTTTAGAAAGGGTACACTATATGAGAGGGCAGGAGTAACTTGGGTTTATCTGCATCAGCAGAGAAGTATCTCTGCTGCCATATTTTTTAAATCATCTGAAGTTTTTAGCTGCTTCTGAACTTTAATTGGAATGCAGACCTTGTTTACAATGAAGAACTGCTGAAGGGAATCCAAAAAATCATTATAGCATCTTTGATCTTTGTCATGCAATTTCCTTTGTTCGTTCTTGCATAAAAGATTCTGCTTGCACTAAGCGTGTTCCTCTTTCCATTCCCATGTTCCTGACATATCTTCACTCTCTCACTCCATGGTGCTGTATGTTCCCTGACACAGCATGTCTGAAAATGTGGAGAGGGATTTTACATCACCATATGCTGTGGAGGAAGACTGGCAACAGGAAATGGAGGCTCTGTTTTTGAGCAAACTCGTGCCAGAACGAACCAGCAGATGTGCCATCTAACAATGGACATAGTTTAGTCTGGAATTAGCCCTGCTTCTGTCATACCTGGATGATCTTTATGGGATGTACTGCTTGGTCATTCAGTAAAAATAGCAGCTGTGAAACATGGCCAGTAATTTAGAAGTCAAGATAAATATTTGCTTAGCTGGTAAAGTTTAACGACTGATAGAACAAAGATTCTTCTTGAAGAGAATAAAAACAATTACTAGTTTTGAGCGTAATGTAGAGATGATGCTTATTCCTTTTCCATGAATAATATGTGGTAAATCCATAGTTATAGCATATTTCAGTAGGAAGCATTTGTCCAAAGATTAGTTTTTTCTTTTATTCATGCTTTACCTCTATTAAAATTATTCCTGATCTACCAGATCATGCAAGGACTGCCAGGTTCTCTGTGATCAGTCAATCACAAGATGGGTGGCAGCAAGGAAGTGATGCAGTATTTATTCAGAATTGCAGGGTATGAAAATGAATATAATTCACACAGTGAGACACAGCAAAAGGGTGAGGAGAACAGAACAGGATGTACTTTTCAGGCTTCCACTACATATTGTCCTTTCCAACATATGGGACATGTTTCCCAGATTTTCAGATGACACACTAATATTTCTCATTAATAATGGACTTTGACTCCTAACCATTCTTGTATCTTGTCTTCTTTTTGACAAGAAACACTGTTTTTCACTTGGTTCTGAACAAAGCCAATAAGCTCTCCAATGAGCAAAACTTATTTTGCAAACTCTTGCATACTAAGAGCTGCTTTTGATGTTCCACAGAAAAAGGTATTTACCCTGTTGTGTGAGGTTGCACATTTTAAGAGTTCTAGTGAGGTTAATTTCTAGTTTTTGACAAATGATGTTTTGTGTAAATTAAGACATGAAAGTGTAATTTTTGTTTGATTTTATGAACAAAGTTCTGCAGGGAATTAAATCAGTTTTCATTTGCTAAAGGTCTAAATCTTTCAGTAGTTCTTAAAAGATGGATTTTTTTTTCCACCAAAACTTGTGTTCCATAGAAAAGTTATTAAAGAAAAAAAATAAATACATATGTGAAGAATTTATCTATATATATTTTGATTATTTGTATCCAAGAGTCTCACTGCTCTGAGTAACAAGATACACCATATAAATTTCTTCATTCAGACTAAGGAGAAAAGAGGAGAGGACAGTAGGGCTGGGACTGATGTCAGTCTCAGCATAGATTCTGTAACATTAATCATGGTGCAAAGATTGCAGAGCCTGGAGTCAGTAATGTGATCCCCACTGTTTGACAGGATCCTTCCATACAAGGAGTCCAATGTGCAGGCATCTGACACTTTGGAGAGTTAAGTGACTCAGCAGAAGCCCTTGGTTATGTTTGGAAGAGGAGTAGATGAACAAACAATTTGCAGTGACAGGGAAGACTCAAGCCAAGAATCCAATCACATAGTTTGGGCTTGACTCATCTTACATCAGTGTGAAATTCTGTAAGAGCAGGGATTGACATTCTTTTAACCCGCTGACACCAGATCCTTCTGCATGTTAATTTATGAAGTGGGAATTCTGTGCCCTATCTGCACTTCAGTGTGCCATTATCATAGAGTTATGGCGTTCTCTTAGAACTCCCTACACCTGAATTTGCCTTTTTCAGGCATAGGATTATTACAGTTTTTGTTTCAGATCTCCCTTGTTACCACCACCAGCACATATAGCTTTTTATTAGAGAGCATGGTCTGTGGAGAACTTTCAATCTTTCTGTTTTATCTGAATAATTCTTGAAAATACTATCTCCTGCTTTTATGAGAGTGCCTACTCTGGTTTTGGATACAGGATTTCTAGTGTTAGGATGTCTAGTGGCTGATCAAACTTAAAAGGTCTTTTTGATTGGCTGATTGAATCTTTGAATGCTGCAGCTCATTCATTCACAGTTTTACTGGTACTTCTGCTGCTAAATAGATAACAAAATTCTTGTTTTGCATTTAAAATTGTAGCTTGAGGGCATGCCAGAATCATATCTTTATCTTCATACAGTCAGCCTCAGTACTTAAGCCCCACATACTCCTCAGGAAACATCCTGAAACTGTCCCTTGGGTCTCACAGATTTCCTCAGCAGTATCCTGAGTCCTGCCCATGAGGAATACAAAATATGTCAAAATATGCATTTGGTTTTAATCTGCCTTTAGCATATGAGTCTTTTGTCTGCCCTCTTCTTTCTCCTCATACAGGACAAAATAAAACCCTCAGAGGTAGAGCTCCAAGCAATTTGATTTTGGAAGATGACTTTCTTGACAGCTGTCAGTGTCCCCTGAGCATAGGATTTCTGGATGCTTTCAGTATCTGACTCTCAAAACATCTGGCAGCAACAGTATTTCCAGATATATTGGCATCCTGTGGCATTTGTGGTTGATATAGTTACTTTTAGGGTAGTAACTGACCTGTAAATCTTAGGAAATTTTATACATCAGTTTTTTCTTCGTTGTTTGTTCCTCAGCTCCAGGTGATTTTAGACTTTATTGTGAAGTTGGTGTGATAATATGACAGAAATGCTGGCAGTTCAGTGGTTTCCTGCAGAAATTTCTTTTTTTTTGTTAATTTTATCAGTCTTTCTTCCTTATCATGCTGCCTTCTTTGAAAAGAGACATCACCTGTATTTAATTTTGTACTCATAGTGTGTAAGTGATTTTTGTGCTGAGCACACCACACGTTCTACAGGACACAGTTAAGTAACCTGCTAATTCAACACCTTGACAATCCTCTCTCCAAAATTCCCCATTGCCTTCTTTCCTCTCCTCTTGATCCATTGCACTGTGTGCTAACAGTGAGGGTGTTCTGTTGGGCACTCTTCTCTTTCTCTGCTAATGCCCACATTCTCATCAGGGTTTAGTTAATGAATCCAGAAGTACCAAGCACGTTGCACTTGGGTTTGATGAAATTTTCTTTCTAAAACTGTTCCTTGTCATGGGTTGTGATCTGTCTGATGCTTGTCATGAACTTAACAAGGTTGGCATCTCCCTGCTTTAGTATCAAAGTAAAAACTAAAAGGACAAAACATAAGTAGTTTTTTTTTAACATGGATATCAGTTTAGTTGGGTAGATTCAGTTCATTATTTGCTTTCTTTCTCTGTTGCTAGCCTGTGTAATTTTATACATTATAGTTGGTCTTACATGAAGTGAGTGTGAGATACAATAGTTCACAATACAGTATTTCAAAAGAGTTGAAGCCTAGTTGCTGAAGAAATTTCAGTCTTAACAGTAGAGTAGTTTTTTTAATAATAGGGAAATTATCAGAGAGAATTCATAACAGTAATTTTTTAATTTTATGTGGAGGCATTTTGAGCCTAGTCAGGTTGTTTTTGAAAAATACGATCCTTGCTATATACACCCATCCTTTTGAGCATTCCTTCTTTTAGAAATCAAAATGATGATGTAAGTAACATTATTATTAGTTGTCACCACTGGATTTCTTAGCTTATGCTTTATTTTCCACCCTTATGGGGTGGATTGCCAGCCCTTCTTTCCCACAGCAATCAATTTAAGCCAGACTACTGTGAGCTTTTTGTAGAGATATGAGGTTTGGGTTTTTTTGTTATTACTGTGCTGTTTTACTTCCTCTTTTTTTGCCACTATTTACCTAGAAATTATGTCCTTTACTTCCCTAAATTTCCATAGCAGTTGATTATATTCCATCTCCATTTTTGCTATCACTATTTTTGCTATTGTTTTATAGATTTAATCTTAGTTGATAATGTTTTGGTTGTTGTTATGTTAGTAGATTTAACAGGTAGTATTGGTTTTTTAGATGCATTTGTTCAGAGCAAGACAAAAACTTCACATGAATGGAGTACATTGTGGAATACACAAAAGTAGGGATCACTTAGGAAAAAAATACTCATTTCTTAGTGTTATAAAGAGTATTTAACTGTGTATCTATAAGTAATAAAACCCACATATGTGACAATAGCCTTTAATACAACAGGTTCAATCTGTTTGATTAATTTTAGTTTTTACCCTGTGACTTACAGTACTTTGCATAAAATAATTTCTTTGTTAACATTCCCTGCTTTTATGAAAGCCGTAATTCAGCTATTAGAGTATTGTTAAACTGCAACCAATCTGCTAAAAATCTCTTCTGGTAACAACATTTCTGTGTATAAGAACAGCTGAGAAATACTGCTCTATATTTGAAGACAGGAAAACAGCACTGGGGCTTGAAACTCCCTGTAACCAGCAGGTGGTGGTGCTGGCTTAGAAATCAGTGGCTGAAAAGCCTGCAAGAACTTCATTATGTATTGCTTTGCTAAGGAAACAATTTTATATATTAAAAAAAAAAAATTTCAGATTGCTCTTTTAAATCGTATACAGTTTTTTCCATAATAGTGTATACAGTGTAAGCTCAAGCTCTTGTCTCTAGGACCAGTGTCTATGTAAATAGGCACAGCATTTTATACTTTACATATAAAATAATATGATGGCCTCACAAGTAACAGTTGTGTGAAGACCTCCATCCCAGAGGACTATTACAGCTAAGCCTGAAAGAGTATTGGGGATCTCTGAGCCTGATCCTGTGAAAATTTAGTAAATGGAAGTTTTTCCATTGATGTGGGTGAAAACTGGATAAGACTAACGATAAGAAAGCCAGAGTTAAATGTTAGTATTTCAGTTCTTCTTGTTCAGGGACACAGACATTTCTACACCCTTTTTTATAAAGATAAACACAAACCAAAAGAAATTCAATGGTATCAAATTTTACAGAGTAAAAATATATGAAGGAAACCCCAATTTATCAGGCATGTATTAACCACATAGTTAAAAAAAGAAACAGCCTCAACCAAATCATCTCAAGTGTGTTTTCAAAAGTAAGGCAACTCATGGGGAAGCAGAGGAAGAATTGAAATAAATAAATAAAATCTTAGCATTTAAGAATACAGTCCCCTGGATTTATAAGAAGTTTAGGAAAATCTTCACTGTGGTATTGGCAGGGACACCTAGGAGTCTTCTTGTAATAAGCAAGGTAGACGAAATTTTACTTCTGTTTAGAACTTTAGGATATGCAGGTTGGAATTACACTGGAAATCTGTATTTTTAAGATGTTAAGATAAATTGGAACTTCTAAGTGGAAAACAAAAGTGATAATTCTAATTAGATTTCTGCAGGATGAAATCTACACTTCCCAGTATTCACAGGAAGGAAACAGTGGGAGCAAGACTGAGCTGAAATTTTTGGAGTCATGCTCCAAAGGCATGGAACTATCACTTTCCTGTGCACTGAAATACTCTTCCTGACAAACACAGTCTATGCTGTAAATACAAGATTTCTAATCCCGAGGAGCAGAGCAATCACCAAGGACTCCTGTGCTTACTTTTACCCTCAGTTACTTCAAGGCATTGTAGGTTTTTCTCTGAATTTAATGGAGCTGGGGGAGTGTAAACAGTAAAGTGATCTTAGGCACAATGATGAGTGGCTTTTCAAATTCAGATTTTTTTTTTTTTAATAGTAGCTTATTTTTTGTCCACAAATAGAACGTCACTGTTTTCTGCAGTGACTGATAAGATTGTGTGTTTGGTCACAGAGGGGAAACTTCCTTAACTTTGTAAAAACAAGACAGATTCCTGCTACACTTTAGCAGAACTGCTTAACTACAGTGTGCCCTTGCTAGTGCTGCACCTTCTTCCTCTGTGTCCCTTATAGTTGGTGTCAGAATCCTCTTTGAGGCAATAGGACAAAGGATAATACACTTGTGGTTGCTATGCATTGAAATAAGGATAGTCTGTGACAATGCACGGAATATTATCATCTCCTCTGTGTTGCTACTCTTAAAGAATCTCTCAAAGATGTGCCTTTCGGCTTTACATGTCATGCCTTGGGGAACTGTCAAAGGGCCACTCTAAAGGAAACCAGTGTCCTTTAATTGACAGTATTTTTTTAAGGAAGGAAAATAGAAACACAGAAATAAAAAGGATGTTGTAATTATTCAATGTTAGAGGCACATTTTTGTGTCTAATTAAAAAAAAAAAAAACAACAAACCACCAAACACTGTAATAACAATCCACTCACCATGTATGAATTTAATATATTTTTATGGAATGTATTCCAAATGTACTTTTCAAACAGCAGTAGCAACATCACAGTCTTATACATGCTAGATCTGAGAAAACTAGAGATTAACAGCCACAATTTCAGATCATTTGGTCACTTGAATTTTAGCAAGCTCTGTAAGAAACTCCTTTACAACAGAATTGACTGCAAGTGAGCGACCCAAGGCTCTGTAACCCAAGATCAGTGATAAAACCAAATCC
Organism: Drymodes brunneopygia; assembly: GCA_013400955.1. NCBI lineage: Eukaryota > Metazoa > Chordata > Aves > Passeriformes > Petroicidae > Drymodes > Drymodes brunneopygia. The sequence goes on along the minus strand of VZTZ01040330.1, from coordinate 239,938 downwards.
CAGTCAGAAGATTCCCAGTCCTCTGCTTGCAGCCATGGGATCTTCTCGTAGTCTGTTAAAATGTTAACGTGCAGCTTTGAGCAATCGTTTTGTACTTTGCTGTGCTAGAGACAGCAGCTGGGGCTCCAAAATTGTAGTTCATAGCTGCCTGTGACTTGGTAGGAAATGCAGCATCTGAACAGCTCTTTTCTGACACATGCGGTAACATTTTCTGTGGCTCCTCCTCCATGTTCAGAGCAGAACAGCTTGTTATAATGATTTATAACATAATTTTAAATGTAACTGGGCATATTTACACTTGCCATACCAATGAGGCACTTTGACTTTCCTTATTCTCCAAAGTGCACTCTCAAAAGACAAAGTTAGTTCCCTTCACTTTGATGTTTGTCTGGAAAAGAGACTCCCTGGAAAACAGACCGTGTTCTGGTTTAAGTTCTACAGTTTAGGCACATCTCCATTTCTTCTCCCTTTCCCAAAACAAATTTTACTTCATCGAAATAGTATCCTCCACACAACATGTGGAGAAGTCAATTGGACAATTAAATGGACAGGGAGGAAAAAAACTGCACTGATGTTTTGCTTCCTTTTTTAATTTTTCTTTGACAGTTTTCCAGTAACGGTATAATGACTGGAATAAACAATTACAGAGTTAATCATAATTTGAAAAGGCAGTGGAGAATGAAGACTAAAATTCAAGAAAAATGTATGAGGGAATACTAAAATTTGATTTAGAAAAGATGTTCAAGGTTCAATGGACCTATGACTTAGTCTAAATATAAATTAGGATTTGATTGGGAATTGAAGTAGCTTTTTTTCTACTGTGCACACTTGGCAGCAGAAAGAGAAGATGTTTGTTATGTACAAATAGTGTCCTATTGTCTATGTACCTCTGTATTGGAACAAGAAACCAGATCCATGAAATCAGAAGCCTTTCTTCTCAAAATTGCACATGCCAATTGTAAAATGCTGTATATATGGGAAAAGCTTTCTTCTCATTTATAACAGCATACACATGAGGCATGAACAGCTCCTGACCTGAAGCCCGTTGAAGTCAGTGTAAATGTTTTCTCTGACTTCAGGGGACTTTGGATCAACCACAGTTTGGACAGCCTTAAACCGCTTCCTTGCTTGCTGAAGTCATAGTAGTAGAGAAGTGATAATAACTGATACAGCATTCGTAATAGTTACGCTCTTGAATTAAACTGGAGGAGCAAAGAAAAAAATGCCATTTTTCTATGGTAACCTTAGGGAGTTGCTCTACCCTTAAAAATAAGTACAAATGGTGCAAATCCATATGCCAGACTTTTTTCACCTAAAGATTCAAGTTAAAAGTTTGCTGAGTTTCTAAACTCCTTTGTATTCTATTTTTCATGCTAAAGATAAGTTTCTCTAGAAGATCAGGAATTTAAAGTTTATAATGATTTAATTGAATATCGGAGCAGCCAATTAAAATTAAAAACAGGATCCACCATGATAAGATTCCACATTTGCTATTAACTTTTTTACAGCACTCAAGGAAAACCAAAGATGAGGAATATATCTGTGGCTGAGTTTCAGTTCTTTATGTAGGAGAAGAGTTAAGACTGAAAGACCATGTGTTATTAAATACAAAATTTAAGTATTGGATGCAAATAGAAAGCAAAAGGAAAAAAAAAAGTAGTAGCTGCAACACATTTGTTTAGAAATTTTTTGTGCCTTTAGCCAAAAGGTGCAAGGCTGGGACAAAAAGAGGGGAAAAAAGAAAAAAGAAAAGAAAAGAAAAGAAAAGAAAAGAAAAGAAAAGAAAAGAAAAGAAAAGAAAAGAAAAGAAAAGAAAAGAAAAGAGAAAAGAAAAAAGAAAAGAAAAGAAAAGAAAAGAAATGTTTCTTGATCTGCAGCTTCAAAGGGAATGTCTCATGTAAGCACCATTCAGTATTGGCTAAATGTTCTGATGATGCATTCATCACATTCTTGGATCTTGATGTTTCATCTGCTGCAAGTGGCACACACTGCAACTAAAAGCCAGCCTCACCTGCTTCTGTAATGGTGCTAGTGTGTAGAGATATACAGCGTATCTTTTAGTATTAAAAAAACAGAATGAAATGCATTTCCCTGAGTTTGTAATGCACATGGAAACAAAGGCAGCAATCCTGTTTCATTTGAATTACTATTTCAGACACCAAGCAAATACTGCTCTGCAGTTTCTAAAATTAACATTCTTGTATCTCATCAAGCACCATTATATTGTAGTTTCTAGTCAATGATTTCATTACATCTGTTACCACCAAAACAAAAATCAAGTAAATTTGTAAAATAAATAGTTCATTGGCATAAAATGATTTTTAGAGGATGAATAATGTGGGGTTTTTTTTCCCAACAAATAACAAATATTTTGATTAAATCATATTTAAATTATACTATGCTAAATTCCAACCCCAACTGATTTGGCACATTTTCCTTTTTGAAACTACCTTTGATAAGAAATGCATTACAAACTCATCAGTTTAGCTTCCTGTTAACAAAGAGACAGCAGCCGTCTGGATTATTCTAGATCCGCAGTGAAACTGCCACACTATGTATGCTCAAACTAAAGCTGTGCAAGTTTGACAAGGGGCAGATGAATCCAGGAGTTATTGTGCAGGGGTTTAAGTCTATGCGGCAGCTGACGGTTGAAATAATCATCTATATATCGCTCTGAGCTAGCTGGGGAAAGGTTGAAGCTGTATATTTTCAACATATCTAGCCTAATGGTTAATCTGTTGTCTTGTACAGGGGGTGCTGGGTGGAATCACAGCAATAGCTGACAGTTTGGAGGAATTGCTGTGGGTATTTTCAGTTGCTTGATTCACAAAGTGGTAGGTAGCAAAGTCTAAACAGGCTTGTCATTGAATGAGGCAAGTCATGCTCGCTGTCACTCCCATCAAAAGAACTCTGGTAGCCAAAAGCTCAATCAACATATTGATTATTTGCATTTAGTAATACAGGGCTGCAGCTTGTCTTCACCCCCCACACCATGAAAGCTGAGCCAGATTGCAGAATGATGACTGCTCCTTTGGAGGTCAGCTCGGAAGATGTTCAGGAGAAAGACATTGCTTAAGTTGGGGGAAGAAATATTTCTTCAAACCAAGATAGTTTAACTGTTAGAAACACTCTCTGTATTTCCAGTGCTGGATCTGACATATCTTCGCAGTGACATGGCATTACTCACTACAGAGATTAAGAGGGTGCAGTATGAATTAGACTGAAACAAAAATGAAGTATCTGCAAGTGACAGCTCTGGCTGATGGCTGACTATGAAGGAAAACACTGTGCTAGTGTCTGGCGAAAAACAGTGCTGAAAGCCTAGCAGCTGATAGGGATGGGGGAGGAAGGGAGCACTGGGTATCGGTGGTGGTTGTTTAGAATGTCTGGTTTTGGTCAGGATATTTTTTCTCCTTTAAAACACATTTTCATGTTCCCTTCCAGGCAAATCATGCTGAAGCCAGTTTCAGCCATTTTGTTGAAAGCACTGTACTGGTATTCTGCCTTGTTACATTTAAATTAAAGCTCAGCCCAGTTTTAAGTTATGGCAAGTGTATGCTCACAAAGAATAAATAGAGATTGCCACAGGCATTAGTTTAACTACATTTGTTGTTTTAAAAATGTTCAGGGAGTTGCAGATTGCAATTCAAATTATCTTCATTATAATAAATAAAATGTATAGAAATAGAAACAGGCATGATTCCCTAATGCAGTCTGTAGGCAAGTGTATATTCATTGAACTTGAAAAGGAGTTCCTAAGGGTGGGGGTAAGGAATAGGAATATATGCAACTTCAAAATACCTTTACAATCACATTAATACATCACATTTTATACATATTATTTTTTTATCTCTCTAATGATGACAGGCTTCTTCGCAAATTCTGTGCAGCATTTATTAAAAGTAGGTAGTGTTCACCCAGGGTGCAATTAGAAGATACTACAGAAAATAGAATTTCTTACCCATATGTGGTAGATAGGGACAGGCGAACGGAAGATCTCGCGATGTGACGGAAAGCAGAAGCAGTATGGAATCCTTCCTCCCCCTCACCCCTCTGTGATAGCAATCACTTCAGGTATGCAGACCCTCCTAACTCCAGTAGTTTTCCACTCCTTACTAACTCAAGTATCCCACCGTCCCCCTCTTCCTGACGTAGTGAGACCCTCTAGACTATTTAACCCCATGAGATAAGATAATAAAGGCCATTTGACCATCCACCATACTGGTGTCTGTGTGTCGTGGACCGAGTGGCCCGGGCGAGGCTGGGCTGCCGTGCTGTGTTCTTGAGGACCAGGTCGCCATGTCTTCCTAGCAGAAGGCAACACCCATACTCTTATCCTATTCCTTATTGTTTGCCGTTCCCAAAAAGTAGTTTGAAATTTGCTTTCAGAATAGCTCTCAAAATAGTCTTAGGTAATGATAATGCCTTATGGATACGTAACAATGTACTGAACAGTTCTAAGGAACTTTGGCAGCACAAACAATGCAGACCTGTGACCATTTGCATTGGAAATAAAGTCATAATGTCGTATTACATAAAAAGAAATTAATCTAACTATGACTAGAAAAATGGTTCTGTTCTAGGAGACTTGGTGGTGCTAATCTCATCCCATACTTGGAAGAGAGCCCTCGTGGATTTGGAGGTTGTGATTTGATGTTTCACAGTGGTACAACAAATTACTCCAATCCAGACAATTTGATTGCCAAACCTAGTGAGGCAGTGACAATATGTAAGGATGTATTTAGTTCCATATAATTAACAGCAATCTTTGTTTCCCAAATACGTTTTCTGTGGAAATCAGCCCACATAATAGTGCAAGAACCCAACCGAATTTTAAAGAAATTACTAATAAAAATCAACTGTCTTTGCTGAACAAGGGGATGCTCTATAAGTGGTTTAGGTTCTGCACACTGTAGTGTGGATCTGCTGAAGTTGGCCTGTGTTGCTCACCCATTGTACAGGACTGCTTAATCCAAAAACTCCGTGCTTGCTCAGGTAGTTTAGGGTGTATCCTGACAGCCCTGTGTGTGTGGCACAACGTGCACCTACAGCTTGACAGGCTACTTACACTACGAGTAACCAGTTTTACACTTTGGTAAAACAATATATAATTTTAGGAGGAATGCAGAAAGAGATTATTGTAGGTTATTCAGATATTATTTTGTAATCCTTGCTTTTGAAGACTGAGTAAAAAGACATGGGCCATAAACTTTTGGAATAAGAAAGAGAATCATCCTGTGTTCAAAGAATTTCATCACTCATCTACTGTGGGGTTTCTTCCACTTTGATCTGAGCTCTTGTTAGAGGCAGGAGGCTGGAAGTTGTGGGATGAAACCTGTAGTTAGAACTTTTAGATCTAGAATAATTTGACAAAAAAAATTTGACAACTTGTTAGTGCCCATGCTTAGTAATAGTACCTGTCCACCGTGTTGGAACTAAGGGGAAGTAACATAGGTTTTAAGCAGCTCAGCTTGCCTTCCTGCCTTCCTGCTTCATGTGGTGCTATTAAATATGATGCCAAGCTCCAGATATGAAGCCATTATCAAAAGACAAATATTTTTGTTCCGACACATGCTGTGCCACTGCAAGCACAAAATCTTGGGAAAGCTTGATTTTGTCTGCATAGAATATGCCATAAGACATACACTGCTATGGAAGGTTATTGCTTAATAGTCAGGTCTGGTATCTGAAATCATCACTGACTGAACTCCAGAAGAGACTGTAAAAAGATTATGATGTTTCTTAAACAACTTGATTGGAGGGTCGATAAGCTTAATAGATTCCGGTCTTCTTCCATTGCATGTGAAGATACTTTGATACAGGATGTGGATTTTTGAAGATTATTTCCAGTATTACTATCTGCACTTTAAAAATAGAACTGAGTTGATGCATACCAAGGCCTTCAAATATATGCTTGACCAGTGACACATGAAGGCCGATAGGTCTCTGCAGATAAATTTTATCAACTGAAAATTATTTCACTTGGAGGTACATCAAAAGTAGAAGTACAAAATTTGATTAAAAAAACAGTAACTCTGAGGTAAAATTGATAATTTTAAAGTAGTGTATTCAATATTGTATAGAATATATTTTATTTTTGTGGCAGTATTGCTAATCAAAGATATGTGCTCTCCTCTGATGGTTTAAAATATATGTGAACTCCGGTGAGTATGCATTATATTATTATTATTATTATTATCATTATCATTATCATTATCATTATTATCATTATTATACTTCAAGTGTTACTTCTATTAATAAAAATCAGAATAACATCGTAAATTAGACTTTAGTTTTTTTCACACTAATTTTTCCATCTACCTCAGTCAGAATAGTAGCAAGCCATCAATTCAGAGGTCACTGAATTGGAGTGGGTGCTTTGTCACCAACCAGTTCAACCTTGTTAAAAAGTACCTTCAAATGACTCTTGTAATTCCTATACATTCACCTTTTCTGTGAGGGAGACAGATTTTGTGCTTGAAGAAAAATGGCAAGCATGGGAATGCTATTTTCTTATCTTTCCTGTTACCAGATGGTGTTCCTAGCTGGTGGTAAACTAGAAAAAGATCCCAAAAAATATGCTGACCTCCTCAAATACTTTGCCTCTACTCTCTGCTCAATGTTCTCCATAGAATCTTTAAGGCAGTTGAAACATATGGAAATAACATTGCAAGTTTATCAGTCCACCAACTACTCCCTACCTAAATTTCTTACTTCATTATACATAATCAAATATAAGGTCTTAGTGGCCCAGTTATATATGTTCTTCTCTATATTACACTCATTCAGAATGAAACAAGCATTAAGAGAAGATCTTTACTGCGTATTTTTACCAGGAAAACATTTTGTTGTTCGATTTTACTGAGGGCACTGTTTATTAGAGGTATTAGTAGGGGGGATGATAAATAGCCTTTATATATTATCAGTGGAAGAGTAAGAACCACAGTTTTAAGCTATATCCATATTTAGGAAATTGAATTTCTTAACTTTCTTCTTAGAGGTACCATGTATGACCTCCTGAAATTTACAGTATGCAGCACTGTTGAATACCCAACAACTTTTATGTGGGTTCCTTAACATCAGTTTAATTCCATAAGTATGCTTGCACAATTTTGAAGTGGTGACCTTATGTTTTCTATGATTCCTTCTTTATTTTAATAGCAGCAGAGTGCTTTACCTCCCCTGTCATTTTCAGTAGTTTCAAAGAAATAAACATCTTCCACAGACAGTAAATCTCAAAGCCTTTATCAACATGGGGGAAATAAGTATTGCCTCAGACATACTTACCCTAGGATGGGATTATTGCTTAAAGGTGATAATATTGTTGAATAATTCTTTTATAAGTATTCTTTTATAGAGTCATTTTTGGAGGGGAAAAAAAAACCAACATAAGTAAGCTGCAGGTATAAACCTTTATTTCTACTTTTGGAACTGATACCTTAAGCTTTAATGTCTGTATTTCCACATAATATCAAACTTGATTCATGCCTGTGGTTTGAAATAGTTTTTAATACAAAGAAATTAATTTAAATTTTTTCTTATTATTTAGAAGTAAAGAATGCAGCTAGATCAAGTTACCCAAAATGTTCATATCAATTCAAGAATGCAACTACTAATGCATTGATTGCTGCCAAGTCCACTGAAGGAATCCCGGAACCTGTTCCACTTGTTAATAACCGTAAAGGGAGCCTCTTCCTACCCAACAACCCCTCGCTGCTGCACCTTAACTTACTGAGTTCTGTTGAACAAGGAAAATCTACCTATTGTAGATTGCAAAGGGCACTCAGCTTGCCTGTAAAATACCACTGCCATTCCCAAAAGCCTGAGTTGGATCTCCGTAGGTAGCCCAGTAGTTGGATGCATAAGGCAACACAGAATGGTTTGTGCATGGTTGTGCAGCCTGTTTTCCATGTGACTATGACATTACTAATGCTCTGTTAAGTGCTTACAGATGTGGGTTTCTCCAGATGTGGTGATTAATGAGTTAATTGAGATAGCTAGTCAACTAATGTTTCTGGGTGGTTTGTGCTTTACCTTTCAAAGGGTTTAATTGCTTTGAAGCATTTACACACTAGGCAGAATGAACTTACCCAGTTCATGTGATGTTTGGTAACATGGATGTTATTTCAAATTTCAGCTCTTTTTGGTCTCTAAAAAGTATCTGTAAACTAGTTCAGCTAGTGACCTGGGAAAGACAGTCAAGGAGACAATGTTATTTTAAAAATAGTTAGAAAATAACAAAGAAAAAGTTATGAACTTGTCCACTGTTTTTAAAGACTTTCCCTTTGTTTTGCTTTAAAAATGAAATGAGGATAAAAGTCAAGTAATATGTTGTTACAGATGTTCAACTCCACATTAAGGCTGTTAAAATTACCAGCACATCTTAAACCAATTCATGGAACATTGTCTGGAGGTTATGTCATTGAAATAATGAACACTCTTTACTCAAGAATAAGCAAACATGTTAAAACATCAGTGTAACTTTAAATTAAACTCCAGCATAAAACTGAGTGTCTGAAGCCTCATTAGACTCGCCTGACATTTTTTTAGCACTGAGTCTTCCTGAACTGCAAAACTGTTTTTAGACAAGTGAGCGCTGAGTTGTTACAGCAGTACATTAAGTGTTATAGTTAGGGATGTGCAAACAAGCTCTTGAATGTTATTAGAACTCAGAGGCTGAATTGAGTTCCAAATCTATAAAATTCTGTGTCCAGTTCTTGAACTTATTTCCAATTTTCATGAAAGCTGGTAAAAAAAGTCTGCATAACATGATGTGGCTGTAGTTAATACAGATCCTGTAGTATAAAGACATAAAAAATGGGGACTCATTAACAAAAGCAAACATACAATATCAGAATTGAGTTGTCATATATCACAGCCCGTTATTCAAATATGTTTGTCTTTCATAAGAACAAGTGAATTTAAGACTCCATTTTAAATTAATGCAGACACAGAAACCATGAAACTAAAATATTTAATAACCTTACTAAAATTTTTGCTAGATCCACTTCTTTAAATAGGCAGGAAATTGATAGGAATATCTGAAGGATAATAATTAAATATGTTTTATATCCTACTTATTACTAAGAAACCACTTATGGATTATCACTGTGACATTTTTGGGAACGAAGCCATAGGCAATAGTGTCCATTGGATGCTATTCACATATCTCAACTTCATGTGTTCCCTTCCTCCATTCTTACGGAGCTGTGTTGCTAAACTGCAAATGCCCTGTAAACTCTGTGCAGAGATTTCAATGAAAAATAAAATCTTGATTTTCTGTCATATGATTAATAGAGATCTCCTTTCATTGCTACAATGAGAATAAATTCCTTTCTTGCTTTAAGCAACAAACTGAGATCCCTCAGAAGGTTTTGCTAACAGGTATTAACTAGTGAGCCACGTAGCCTTGGACTTCCCAGGTGACTGGTGACAGTAACACAGTTTGAATATCACAAACATATCCAAAAGGAAAGCTTATTTATTGCAGATGCAGTACCGAAAATAAGCACATACTGCTGAAGTTGTTATTTTGGATGATGACTAGTTAGTAACACTTTGTTTTTAATTGGGCAGCAGGTTAGCATCACCTGGCAGCACTGGAGAGCACAAGTGTTGGACCATATAGTTCAAAATCCTTATTGTGTTAACTTTCAGAATTTGAAAGGATCAGACAGGAGTCTTATTAGCTACCTGAAAACTTGAAAACATGTTATTTTTTAATATTGTTTTCTCTTGTTCAAAGACATAATTCTGGTTATAATGTTATCTACAGTTGACTTGCTTTAATGTAAGGTTTTTACCCATGGTCCTGATGGCTGTGTATCTTCCTCGAACTGCTAAAATAGTATAACAATACACTTGTGGTGCCATACTGCATCTCTTGACAAACATTCTGTAACCCCATGGTAACAGATTAAATTGAGTGAAATTTAGAATTTTTACTCCCAAGAGAGCAAAATAGATCATTTGGTGTTTTCTGGAAGGACCATTTTGCATGGTTCTTGTTCATTTGATCTTTTAAGTGGTGGAACTGAATATTTACATCTGATAAAGAACAAGAGAGCACCGTGGATATCTTGAAACCTATTGTCTGTGTGGAATAGTATGCAAATAACTTTTTTGATAGAGAAGTTTGAAGCAAGACTGGGCCATTTTCAAGAGTTTAACTTGAGGAGGGTGTTCTGAAAAGCACAAAGACTTACACTTTTTTGCAATCAGAAATGAAAAGATTTTACCAACAAAATAATTCTGTGCATGTTCACTTCATGGTACACATAGCTAAATACTGGAGTGATCTAATTTAATACATGCAAACTATCACAGAAAGAAAACTTCAATTTGTGTATTTTTGAGAATTTTCTGTGGGCTTATTTATCTCTCACCCAAACAAAGAATGGCATTTGACTAACCATCAAGAAGCATTTACACTCTAGGACTTTCATCTGGAAAAAAAAGAAAAGTCAAATGAGAAGAAAATTCCTTTGTCTTTAGGGATGCTGCCCAAGGAGAAAAGAAACTTAGTGAATAAATCATCATTAGACAGTTATTGTTCTGATCTGAGTTTTACCTTCTGTACTACTCTTTGGTATATTTATTTTGGGATTAGCTTTGTTTGGTTGCTTTTGTTTGGTTTGTTTTTTGTTTGGTTTTTTTTTGCAGTGCTTACTTTGGTTGTGACTCATTTGTGTTAGGTGATGCCAGGTCATTTAAAAAGAGATCAAAATCTGTCTTTTCAGGGCCCAGCCCTTTGGTCTTGACCAAGGCAAAATGAAGTTCCATAGCAGGCTTGGGCAAACAGGCAGATGTGGCAGGCTGGAATGCAGTCTGTAATAAAATAGTGTCAGAAGAGGGTTATAGCAAAAGGCTATTGCTTTGTTTCTTCACAGATAAGTCTGGGGCAGGTGACTATATGCTAGTTTTTTTCTTTTTCCTATGGATCTTGTTGCAAGTAGTATTTTTTTCTCAACCTCTGCTTGTGCACTGCTAATGTGTACTAAGCTCTTTAAATATAGCAGCTGCTTCTACTACTACTGTCTTCCTTTTTAGCTTTAAAGTAAAAGCTTCCTAGGCATCAGTTATATTATCTTCTAGTTATTTTTTCAGTTAACAGTAGGATGGGAAAAAGTTGATTTTTTCTTCTTTATATCAGAATAAATTAGCATTAGTATGAACCTGAGAAAGCAGGCATGAGTTTATTCCCTTCGATAGCACATGCAAAGGTTACATACAGATTATCAAGTGCAGTTACAATCTAAAACTAGTAAAGATGGTGGTTAATTCTTATAGATGAGTTCTTAGGAAGCTGCACTTGTTTAAGCAATACATATTGTGACATAAGTTATCCAAGACTAGTTTATGACTAGCAAAACTGTAGGTGATTTTATATCTGGAAATTGATCTGTCACTGAAAATGCACCTCATCCTTATTAAAAGATTGCATAACACATGCATCCTCTGTTATACAGGTATTGTCTCCCCACTTCCATTCAACCTCATTCTGTTCACTCCTGTTAAAACTCCGTTTTGTGAGGAGGGTGGAGCGATGAGGTCTGACTTGTGCTGGAGATGTGTGCACAATGGCAGGCTGCATTCACATTCCCAACTAACTGAATCATTGAACATCAAGGCATTGAATATTTTACATCTCTTCATGAAGACTCTGTTGTTTGGCATGTGAGGAGCGAGAACCAACTGGTGTCTAGTTCATTAGCAAAAGCAGGCTGGCAGCTGTTATGTTGATATTGCAAATAGAACTTTGTCTGGGAATATAGGAGAGCACTAATTCTATTTTTCTGTAGCGCAGATTAACTGATAATAACTCTAAGAATAACTCGAATGTGGTCCCCCCGCCTTTGTTTTTGAAGTATGAAACCAATTTGAACGCCTTTGTTCAAAACCCTGGTATTCTTCTCTGCTTCTCCTTCAAACCAATCTCTTCGACTAACATGTATTTGATTTTTATTACTGTTGGGCCTATGTTAGCAATGAAGTATCAGTGCGTGAATGGACATGGAGTGTGTGTTCTTTGCTACTTCACTTGTATTTCATATTGCACTCAGAGCAGTTCTTAATCTCATGAGTTCCTTATATTTCCAGTTGAAGATGAGCAGCCATCGACACTATCACCCAAAAAAAAGCAGCGAAATGGAGGCATGCGAAATTCACCCAACTCCTCACCCAAACTGATGAGGTAAGACTGTAAGAAACTCATATCTTCATCTCCTTTCTTTCTTCCTTCCTCCTCTCCTCCCCCCACATCAAAAATAAGGGGAGGGGGTGAAAAAAAAAGATTGTTAGATGGTTTCTGAAAGGCTGAAGTATTTATTCTGTCAGCTTGTCAGCAGTTAATGATAGAGCTGAAAAAAAATTCTGTCATGAAAAACAGTTTGAAAAGCTGTTTGAAAAATACATAGGCTTTAAAGTCTTAGCTGTCACCCTGTCCTGTCCATGTGTAGTTCTTAAACAGCAGTGGCACTAATGATAGCACTAACCAATCAGGGGAACTCATGTGGTTAGTTTGCCTCAGGCAATTCTCTTTTTGTTGGATTCCCTCTGAGTACTGTTTTCTGTACTTAAGGCCATATGTGAGATGTATCATCACAATCAAAAATGAACCTGAATATTACCTTCCTTTTATCCTGTCGATTGAAATCAAATTTCTGTTAATTGATTTAGACTGATGAAAAAGTCTAATAATATATGTACTTGCCAAAGCAAAGTTCAAAACTAACGCAGTTTTAGTCAAGCTAAAAGCACATTAATTATGAAATACAGGGATTTTTAAGAGGGCAGTATATACTCTAAAAGTGGGTGATGAAAACAGCATCTTGTTAGTGATATTTTTCCCCTGTTGCTATGTGTACATTATTTTACAATAGTACTCCTTTCTATAACTATGTAGTTTCCTTTCATAGGACAAATTTCCTCTAAGAGATTTGTTAAAACTAGAACTGCAACAAGAAATTGTAATCTATTGAAATACTATGTCATTTGCATTCTGTCTCACTGCGCTTCACCTTTTACCTGCTCAGGTCAGTCAGAATGGGATCCCATTGTAGACATAGAGTTTCCAAGGAGGCTGTTCCTGCTCTGTTTTTGCATATCCTGTGTAGCCAGGTTAGACCCTCAGTCCATAATTCTATCCATAAATACCATAGCAGACATTTTCCACTGTGTGTGTATATATATGTACACACATACAGAAAAATGTAAACTTATTCACATACATAAACAGACACATTCTTGCAGTTTGAGATTTATGTGTATAACTGTGACTGCTCACAGAGGTTAAGTGCAAAAAATTGATACAAATATGTAGTTCTTTCCATATATAAAATCACTTAAGATTTTTATTGTTGACAATGATTTTGTTCCTTTAGAGGTTCTGGATATAGCTAGGTGATATATCTCTTTGTATTTCAGTCACTAGACTGAAATTTTCTTTGGCCAGTTACAGAACCATCCATATTTGTTTGTTGTTTCTGCAATATAGGGCACAGTCAAGGACATAACTTCTAAAAATCGTCTTCATCTCTGTTTAGACTGTAGAACCTAAAGTGAGATTGATTCACAGAGGGAAAATGCACCCAGCTGTGGCTTTTATTTTTTTTTCCTATTGACCATCTATTTCTGTTAAATATATCATTAAAAGTTCTCTGCTTTCCTGTTAGCTCAGCCTTGCCCATATGACACTGATTTACATGCTTGTTTACAGTTTATGAGGAAGAATAAAATGAGCATACTGGCAAACTTCTCATTTTTATAGTGCCAGTTGTCATGCTAGCATTGTTTTCAATTTACTTACCTTTGGACAGTCCTCTTATCTGGTGCTAATTGTTTTAACTGCTTAAAATTTAAACATGTGGAGATTCCCCCCCCCCACCTTCTCCCAGATTCTAATTTTGGGGAAGTAGAAGTAAAAAGAAAGAGAAGGAGAGAGAGAGAGAAAGAGCTGAAACATTTGGAGCTGAACACACTGTCCCTGTTTGCTATGTAAAGTATGCCTCATTTCTTTGATCTTGAGTAATAATAATTCTGGGGAGTTATACTGTTTTCATATGCTTCAAAGCTGTGTCAAAGTTTTGCTGCTTAAGGGTACTTCTTTATTCTATTGGCTCTTGGGTACTGAGATGACAGGTCCTCTGTACTAGGTGCAGGCTTTTTCAAGTCATAGCCTTCAGCAAAACATCAAATTACCAAATACAGGGTAACATACTTCTACACAAATGCCTTTCCTGTAGATATATTATACCATATATATTAAATACTTTAGTGTTACACGGTACATTTTATGTGCAATAGAAAGTGATGGTTTGAGGTAGCCTTAGGGGTACTTTTTTCCACAAGCAGAAAAAGCTAGTGTATACCGTATCAAGTATGGTTTTTACAGGACTTTCTGCCCGAAGGCCTTTGTAAATAAGTAATGATCAACAGATTGGCTGTGGGTTTTTGAAAAGCATGCCTGTGTCAGTTTGCATGATGGGGGAAGATTTTCAAAGTACAGCCTGCTTTCATTGCCTGCTGAAGAGGGACTGAGGGAGAGTAGTCGTCCTGAGCCTGAGCTGTCTGCTCAGTAGCACATCAGAATTGCTAAACACAGGTTGAGCAGTGAGCGGAGAACTTGCCAGGCTTCCAAATCCAGACATTGTTTTCTTCCTCTTTTCTGTTGCTGCTAAATTTATTCTCCAGCCCAGTGTTCGCACCCTCAGCTTCTCCCCAGATCCAAACATCTCTTCGTTTCACTCTTTATCTACACTGACTTAACTTTGGTCCAAGGTGCTAAAAAAGACAAAGTGGATTGAGTCAGACGAGAGCTCTGTTAAGCTTTATTTGTAATGGTCAAACTCTTTTCTCCTCTCTGGAAAACAAAGGTGGACTGTATTATCTGCTATTTTGTGTCCTTGTAAATTACAGAAAGTGACAGGTACTTGCTTTCCTGCCCAGAAATCTTTAGTGTATGTCAGCTAGAAGAACCCAAGAGGTAAATCAGCTAAAGCACGGTCATGTCTGCAGCTGATATTTATCTTTGGAAGTTTTTTCCTAAATTTACTTTAAAAGCTCCTTTTTCAAGTCAGCTTTGCCCATCCCACCCGCTCAGAAATAGCTGGCTACTTTGCAAACTTTTTCTCAGCTGTGGTTTTAGATCCAGAGATCTAGAAGGAGCTTGGAAGATGAGAAGACTGGAGCATGGAAGCAACAAACATGTGAAAAATTCATTTTTAAATTGAAATCTGAATTGTGACTTTTGAATCATGTTCTGAGCAGCCCTACAGTTAAGATAATATTGGAAATACTGCATAGGTTTTAGACTCCCACGGTGGCAGAGGCATCAGGGAAGGGGGTGTTAGACTATGAGACAAAACTTTATGACTTTTGCTTTTGCTGGATTAGAACAGAGGATGGAAATGATATCACAGGGATTCCCTGGGACCTGATGACCAGTGGTCTGACCTGATCAGAGTGGGGATTTTTGAGATTTACTAACACCTGAGTAGGAATCATCACTACCAAATATGATCTGGATAGATAGATAGATTGGAGACACCTTTTTAATGGCATCTTTTTGATGACTCTAAATTACTATAAAATACTAACTGATATAAGTAGACAGTTGACATACAAATGCTCTTTGTGTACACCACAAATGGTCTAGACTCACATTTAGGAAGTCACTGTTCTAACTGAATGCTGAATGCATCAAATGGCATGAGCAGAATCACATTGATGCAATACTAGAAGAGTCTAATCAATCAGAAACAAATCCTTCAAATTCTAGCAATACCTACAAAAGCAAATTAACCAGAAGAATACTCAGCATTGTAAATTACTGTTTTTACCTGTTTTACATCAGCAAAAGTCTGTCCCATTAAACCCACAAGAGCATGGATGTGTTTTTTAAATAACTGAAATTCCAACAGGAAAAAATAGATGCTCCTCCTGTTAAGATGTGAACACAAGGACATCCTATTACAGTAAAAAGTAGAATTTAAATAGGAAATGGAAGGAAAAGGAAGGAAGGCTGTGACTGGGAGAGTAATCACATATCAGGTGTCCTTCATGAGGTGGAGAAGAAAAGCAGAACTGATCAATGCCTGTGGTATCATGCAGCAATATCAGTCCCTGTTCATCATCTCAGTCGCAGGTTCTGATGCGTGTTATTGATGAGCAGTCACGTTAACTATGAGGAGGCTATGTTGCCTGAATATCAAATAGCAAAGCTAGTTTTTAAAAAAATGTGTCATTTTGGATTCAGAATGACCAGTAAAAATGTGAAAAGCCCTGGA
Source organism: Drymodes brunneopygia (assembly GCA_013400955.1). Classification (NCBI taxonomy): domain Eukaryota; kingdom Metazoa; phylum Chordata; class Aves; order Passeriformes; family Petroicidae; genus Drymodes; species Drymodes brunneopygia. The sequence goes on along the minus strand of VZTZ01040330.1, from coordinate 223,652 downwards.
TGTGAATCAAAAAAGCCACTTAAATGATTGCTGCTGAGCCTCTAGTCCATACTTAATGCTTTGGTAGCTGCTACTGCATGAGTGGAATACACTGACTTGAAGGAAATGTCAGCCCAGCTGAGTCAAACTACCTCTTAATGCAAGAACAAATAGCATATGACAGGGCCCAAGGGGCCTGAAGAGCAAACAAATAGTTTGTCCCTGTCCACTCTGGATGTAGTGGTGTAGTTGACATAGGCCTCTAGACAAGTAGCATACTCAGCAAAGGGTCATTATCATTAGTGTCCCTGATCACATAAGAATCAGAGGCATCAGAGGACACTGGGTTTTCAGTGTGTTGCCAAGGAGAATTTCGTAAGCCTAAGGATTTTTTTGATCGAGGATCTAAAATAATTCCCAACCAAACAATAAAACTTGCTCAGGAGCTGTCAAGACCCAGCTAAATGACACAGAAAAAAAGTGAGCTCTTTGGCATACATTTCCAGAAGCCTAATGAGATTATTTATCTGAAGTTGAGGAGGAAACCTCCTGTCTTTTTTCCTGAAGTTGTATATAATATTTTAAGTATATGAAAAATGGCTGTGCACATTTATCTCCTCATCCACCCACTAAGCCACATACACTTAAATGTACATATACATTTCTGCTAGTGCCACTCAGCATGAATTTATATTGCCTCTGCCATTGTAGTGCTGCCCTTCCATGAACTGAAACTGAGCTTTCTCATAGAAACCAAAAAAAAAGTGATCTAGGGAAGCACTTCTCAAGCCAAAACTGGTAAAATAAGTTGACTGATCATTTTCCATGACTCCCTTAAACCAGACATGAAGGTAAGATTTGAAAAGGTGAAAGCCCACTGATTAACCATAATAATGGTATTTATTTACATCCCTCAGCCTTAGAAATTTCCATCATGTACTCTCAAATTGATATCCTGACTTTATGCAGTGCTAGTATGCCATGATAACCAAGCTGCCGCCCAGCAGGTATAGCATAACTCTTGATTCTGTTTTACAAGTTCACTACGACCAACATGAACCAGACGAGTGATTACCATGTAACCTTACACCAGTTTTTGCAATATTGTAGAATTAAATTATTTCAATGATAGGTGGTAGTATAGGTTAGCTTTCTGACTCTTGCTACCGTTGATAGACCAGGGACTGGTAACTTTGGTTTCCTGTTTGATTTGTCTCACTCCTTTCCATTTCTTTGTTGAAGGACTGGCTTCTTGATCTGAAGAATGGTACCAAGGTTTCAAAAACACTGTAGGAGGTTGATGCTGGCTGATGCCAGACACCCACAAAAGCTACTCTCTCACTCCTCTCCACAGCTAGACAGGGGAGAGAAAATATAACGAAGGGTTCATGGGTTGAGATAATGACAGCGATCACTCACAAAACAGACTCACATTAGATGTATTAATTGAATTTATTGTTAATAAAATCAGAGCAGGATAATGACAAGTTAAAACAGACCTTAAAACACCTTCCCCCCACTTCTTCCTCCTTCCCAGTTCTACCTCCTCTCCCCAGAGGTGCAGGGAGACGAGGAATGGGTCAGTGACCACACATCATTTCTCCCGCTGCTCAGGGAGAGGAGTCCTTCCCTGGCTCCAGCACAGGGTCCATCCCGTGGGAGAGTTCTCCATGAACTTCTCCAATGTGAGTCCATTCCACAGACAGCAGTTCTCTGCAAGCTGCTGCAATCTGGGTCACTCTTTCACAGAGTGCAGTCCTTCAAGGACAGACTGCTCCAGTGTGGGTCATAAGTGCTACCAGGAAACCTGCTCCAGCATGGAGCTCCTCTCTCCATGGATCTTCAGGTCCCTGCCAGGAGGCTGCTCCAGCGTGGGCCTCTTACAGGGTCACAGCCTCTTCTCAGACATCCATCTGCTCTGGGTCTCCTCCATGGGCTGCAGGTGGACAATCTGCTTCACCATGATATTCACCGTGGGCTGCAGGGGAACCTCAGCTCAGGTGCCTGGGGCACCTCCTGCCCCTCCTTCTCCACTGACCATGGTGTCTGCAGAGATGTTCCTCTCATGCATTCTCACTCTGCTCTTCTCTGGCTGCATTACAGCTGCACAATAATTTTTTCTTCCCTTCTTCTGAAATCTGTTATCACAGGGGTGTTACTGTCATTTCTAACTGGCCCAGCCTTGGCCAGCGGCAGATCCATCCCAGAGCCAACTGACACTGGATCCACTGGACATGGAGGAAGCTTCTGGCAGTTTCCCACAGAAGCCACTCCTGTAGCTCCTGGCTACCAAAACCTGGCCATGCAAACCCAATACAGTAGTTGTGTTAGAAGCCATGGGATTAAGAACAGTATCAGATTTTTTTTTTGAGGTTACTTGAAATCTGGCACAAGTCTTTTTGGGATGAGGGAGCAGTGTCAGAAAAGGACAGGAGAATATTCCAGCAGATAAAAATTATTATTATTTTTAAGAAGTTCAGGGTAAGAGTAGATCCACTCAGTTCAAGGCAATGGAAATTAAAAGCTCTTTAGCTAAAAACTGGGTTTAAAGAAAAAAATATATTCTTATAAACTGTCTTAGGTTCCAATAGTGTGTATTCTATCACCATCCCCATGGGCTGTTTGGGGCCGGGTGGGGCAGTGTTCCTCAGCCATCCTTGATGGCCCCAGGGCAGGACTTCCAATGGGCCAGCGGGTGGAGCAGGGCCAAGTGAGGTGCCTGGAATCTTTCCTGTTGATGGGCCATTAGCAGGGAGGGTCTCACGAAGTCCTCTCTGTTAATCGGCCATTAAGCTCCACTGATGGATTGCACCATTCCCACTGTGAGATGCCCCGCCCAGGGGGGGAACCAAGCATCCCCATTCTGAATATAATTTAGACCCTGAGCAACACAGAGCAGCTTCTTCACCAGACCTTCAGAGAACTGCTTCAACAGAGCCACATCTATCCCTGGACTGCTACCAACACTCTGACCAACAGGGTGTCAGGTTGTATCCTGACTCTGTCAGCGTTTTTGTACCAATTGCATGTATTTTAATTTTCCTATTAAATTGTAGTTCTGACTTTGAGCGTCTCACTAATTTGCTTTCAAACCACAACATAAACATTAACTGGCAAAAGTGGTAGCTGTAACATAAGGTCACACACTTCTTTTAAGTGACAAAAACACTCCTTTATTTTATGATGCCACTTAACTGTGGGTTTATTTTTTACAAATGAGAAATTGTTTTATCAGGTATATTTCTCCTACCCCTCAAAGATTGCTAGTTCTGCAGCTTTAGTAGATCTAAATGGGAAATATTAAAAACAAAAGACATATTGACTGTGTGCTTGTCTCCCCCTCATTAAATTGCTTATGCAGAAATCTAGAAGTTAACTATTTTGTTGCTTTTTAATGTCAGTCTTCGTACTTCAGAAGCATATTCTGATCATGTCCTGAGGTATCAAGGTACTTTAAAAAGCAAGATTCTTACAGTAAACAGTTTATATCAGTGTTCTTAGTAGTCCTGATAAATTAATTGGGAAAGCTTCAGTAAGACTTCTGAGAATCATAAAACCAGCAACATCTGGGCAGAGCAAGAGGGAAGAGAGTTAACACTGTAATTTAGACTATAAACTAGACAAGGTGCTAGGTACCAACCACTGTATTAGATATAGTCTTCTTCCTAGATTTAGGGAAAAAGACAGTATGAGATTGTAGTAATATTGGGATGGCTTCTGAATATGACAATGAGAGCATTTAGCAGTAAAATGCAGGTTTTCTTTCTCTTATCATACTGGGTTTTCTTGTCTACAGCCTGGTACATTTGGGCACTGAATCCTTACAAATTTCATTTCTGATTAACCTGTGAAAGGAAAGATCAGTGAGAGAGTATCATTAGTGTAACACACAGAGGCAACAAATTCTCATTACAACTTAATGCCATCCACACAGACCGCAGGGTCACAGGGAATGGCTAATGGTAGCCGACAAATGTTGGGTGTATTAGTCACAAAACATTTGCTGAATTCCATCAGAATGTCGTGACAACCTTCATAGCCAGTCCCAGCGAGTTGCTGGAGTCAGTGGAGTTTTCCTGTGACAAGCCATCACTCTGTCTTGGTTGAGCTTTATAGCACCAGTCAAAGCAGTCAGAGGAGATTGAAGTGACAGTGGCCCACTGAGTAAATAGTGAAACATGCAGCACATCATGAAATATTCAGCCAGGGTGTAAAAGCTCTAAATGCTTTTTCAATTATTAGCACCTGCACTGGCTGCATACATCTAACACTAACAGCATGTTAATTGCCACAATTTGTTAGGGTAGTTGTAGGAGAAATTTCGAAACCATGAGACATTCTTTAGTGTGTTTTCAATTCCTTTCTTACCTTCAGCAAACCACTCTTTCCTCCTAAAATTAAGGATCTGTGTGCATACACTTGCTAAGACATATCCACAAACCCATAAGGCAGGTAGGAAAACTCAAAATTCCTGAACCACAGGCGGGGTGACTTTAAAGACCCTGAATCTTGTGCAGGAGACTGCTAAATGTCTTTCTGTGCACAAAATCCAGATATGTCTACCTGAGAAAGGCACAATTGCAGACTCTACCAAGCACAGGTTAAAGAGGAGTTGAGTTTTTCTCAGGTGCTTTTTACATTGACTTTATATAAGGAGAAATTTAATGGAAAACAGAATAAAAAGTAGCCAAGACATTGTCTTACTAATGTGTAAAGGCTAAGAAATTACACTTTATTTTCAGGCAACACCGGGGTCCTCCCTGCTGGTCACACAGTACTCTTGTTCCCAGTGCTCAGCACATGGAGTAGTTCCTTTGCAGATCAGGGAGAGTATGTACTAGTACTACCCTCTAGTACTCAATTGCATATGAATAATAGCAAGAGACGTAAGAAAATGGTGACATAATACAAGGGTATGTTTAACAATAGCCATTTAATGAGCTGGCCATTTAGTCCTGAATAGTCTTTTCAGTTGTGTCCATCCCCAGTCAGTACCCAAAAGTTTTAGAATCAGAAACTCAGATTTTGCAGTAGTTATAAATGTGTGCTAGGGAAGCAGTGCTCTTTAAAATCTAATGTCGACTTCCTTGCAGTAGGTTTGCTGTAAGTGGGATTTATGGTTTTGCTTTAGGCTGTTGTCTTCCAGGCACGCTTTTTGGGTTTTCAGCTGTAGCATGGCATTTAGTGTCGTTTTCAAGTCTAATTGCATGTAAGTGGCATTATATGCTCTTCAAAACCTTGAAAAGATGGTATTTTGCTCTTCATTTTAAGTCATGCATGTGTAATATCTGCCATAAGAACCAGAGAGAAGCTATTTTTAAACTGGAGTTATGGATGAGGGAAATTTAACTTTTTTACCTTTCTGCCCATACAAGCTATGCATGTCTTTTCTGAGCCAGAGAGACCAAATGCTTTGGTCATTGCAAATCATAAAAACCAACATAACAATTAAAACAAATACTAGGGGTTTAATTGACAGAAAGTGCTTTTCTTCCTATGATTTGAATTCTTGAATAAGCATTTCTGCAGTAACCTGCCAATGTGACTCAAGCACTGCTTGACAAGGCCATCTTCAAGGATGAGGAGGTAGAGAGGCTCTAGAAACATTCAGTCCATGATTTGGATGTAAGGGCAGCAACTGTAATGCTTTGTGTAATATAAATTTTAATGGGAAGAGGGTGTCCAAATGCCTTAGGCAGATTTGACAGCTTTGGCCTCTCCATGTGTCTATCTTAATTAATTTTTAGTATTTGCACAACAGCTTTGGATCATCAGATTAATGAGGGTGTATATGTCCAAAGTAGTAATACTATTTTATCACTGTTCTGAAAAATTCAATTTTCAAATATGTAAGTCAGTGTATCTTCTGATACATCTGAGGACAAAGTTGGACCTAAGTAGCAAAGAGTTTCCAAGGTCCAGAGACATCTTCAGGAATCACTTTACTGAGAATGAAAGAACATTGATTAAAGAGAGATTAAAATAATATCTTAGCCCAGAAGATTTAAATTTAATAAACACACTTATATGTATAAGCCAACATATTGTGAAACAGAATGTGGCTAGTCAGATCACAGAGTCCTTCTCAGGCAATAATCCAGGATCCTGCAGTAAAAGTAAAAGCTCTTAGCATACTTTCATGTTGTATATCCCATTCTGTTTGCTTCCTTTAAGGTTCCCACTTGCTATACTCCAAGCAGGAAAGCAGAGTCTAAACAGTTTATGACACTGCAAATAAATGCATGTATTGATTTAAAAAAATCCCCAAAAATCTAAAGTTTTGGATTTTTTAAAAATCACAATTTCTTACCTAAAAATTCAACAGGAGTTATATCTGATGGTTCACATTCTTTGTTCTTCCCTCAGCCCACTTATTTTTAAGCCTAAAATATTCTAATAAACTCTTTGGCACAAGCTGCTTTGAATGGTCCCTGTTAGGATGCAAAACCCAAAAGAGCTATGCTAGGCTTTAAACACTCACACTCTAAAAGTTGCCTCGAACCTCAAATCAGATATCTGTTACCACCTGCTTTGTTATAACATTCCTTTCAATTTGTATCATTTTTGTGAATCATTTTTGTGACTGGGATTAGAGTATTGCTAAGTACTCATTTGTGTTAAAGCTTCAGGTCATCTACTTAATTTTAAATCTCAGAGCAGAACGGAAACACTGATTACAAAACTAGAATGTGGCGTTTTTAAAAAACTGATTTATCATATATCCTTCCTCTGATGAAGGATAGGGAAAAAAGAAAATTCCTTCTTATATGCGCTTGATTTCTGAAAGGAAAAGAAGGTGATTTGACCAGTGAACTTTGCTTTTGAAAAGTGAACTTTTCAGTGTTCATCTAGAAAAACTCATGAAGAAATGTTTTGTTGAAGTATTAGGGGTAAAAGCACCCAAACCCTGAAACAACAGAAAGAAAAACATTTCTCAGTGGAAACTCCTGAAGATTCCTAATCTTTTGGCAAACTTTCTTATTTTGAAACACATAGCTAGCACATTCCATTAGAAAAAATAGCTGGGACAGAGCACTACTAAATGTTGTCTGAACATTAATTATAGTACAACCTTCAAATAGTACAACCTTCAAATGCAAGCATGTTCATGGCTGCAGATCTTATTGTACCACCTGCAACTCTGAGCAGATGGGGAATGCCCAGTGAGCAGCATCTCAGTCAGCTCTCAGACAAAACTACTATGGCTGCATCTTGCTAATGGATGGAGGAAGAGAATGCAGAGCCTAGATATTTTTCTAGACATTAAAAAACCCCAACAATACAGCAAGCAAGACCCCACGACAAACCCCTTTGATAGAGCTGTTTAATCTCTGCTTCCTACACAAGAGGGAACACACTTATGGAAGGCCTGTCATTATTCAGTTTGGAGTAGGGTCAGAGACTGCAGGTAGTCCACTACCTGCATTTCTCTGCTGACAGTGGGTTACAGTGAAATCACTGTGCTGTGTGTCTCTGTTGAGAGAATGTAAAAACTTTGGAAACATAGTGTTTCTTTTTTCCAGATGAGTCTGACTTACGTCTTTGCCATGTAGGGCATTGATTGTCTTAAAGCATCAGAAGATTCTGGTTTAAATGGAACATTGTGTTAATAGTTTCTCAACTTCTTTTTGGGCAACTTTCTTTGGAGTTGACCCTTTTTGCGTGAAATGTGAGAAATTCCCACTGATTTCAATGGCTCTGTAATGAGTGGCTGTGAAATTACACTAATTGATCACCCTGACTGAATTTGAGATTATACTTTTCATAAGAATGCGAGTGTTGGTTGCATGGTAACTTAGCATACCATGTTCAGGGTAAATTGACCAATATCACACACTGTGTTCACACTCTGTTCAGCTGTCCATGCAGGAGAGAAGGTCTCACCACAGCGTGCTGGTTCAAATGCTTTAAAAGCAGGAAACTTTCCTGTTTTAAGAGCTCAAGACAATATTGGCATTTCTTTAACAGGCTTCAAAGGGCAAACTGCTTTAAAATTTGGATACCTGTCTCAGAGTACTTAGCATATTCTTACATTGCAAATACTCTCTTCTTTGAAATGTTACAATTCTATTTCAAGGTATTTCAAACATTCCTGACAAAAACCTGAGGTGAAGACTGTGGCTTTCCAGACAAAGCACTATTAAATGGTGCTAAATATGAGATTATAGGTCAGTTTACCCTGTACCTTGTGAATATGATTCTGCTAATGCTATTGTATAATGCAGTCACATAGGGGTCTTCACCAGCATCTGAGAGTGTTGGAGTCACTTAGCACTTAGCTTAATGTTTGATTTTAGCATATAAATGAAAGAACTCTATGTGTCTGTGCTTAGATGTAGCTATTTAGCTGGAGAGCAAGTTCATAAAAATGTCTTTCATTTGCTTCTCCTTTGAGAAGCCTTGTGCTTTAAAATGTTGCTGCAGAAACACTTAGAAGGTTATCACAGGTAGAGTTGTCAGAGAAAGTGGACATTGTTGTTTGGTATTAAAATCATGTATTCCAGATGTGGGCATTTGTTAGTCAGTCTGCTCTAAAATGACATAGTGTTGAATCTTTAAAGGGCTTCAGTTTGGGAAAGCAAAATATGATTGGGCAAATTGCTAAAATATTTAAAGTGCAGCCTGTTAAAGCTTTTACTGTGAAGAGCATCACGTCAGAAGTTGTATGTGGTAAAAGCAAGTAATTGGCTTTCCATACTTATGCCAGTCAGTCAGCACAGGGCTCTGTTCCTATCCCTTCTACTTCATTGCAGATGCCTATAGGAACTTTGATATTTATTTCAGAGGGGTGGGACTGGAGAGGAAAAAAACTTACGTGGTTGTAATAGTGTCAGAAAACTCTATTTAAAATTAAATGCTTATTGGTATAGAAGAGACTAGAAAGTCATTGAAACTGCACCCAAAATTTAAAAATTAACTTTTTTTATATGCAACTTTGGTTTAAAAATGTCCTTATTGAAAGCATGTTAAAGTGTAAATACGTTTCATTTTTTTTACTTTTATCCCTCTTTGTACACAGCTCTTGGGATATCTTCCATCCATAATTCATAGTATTTTCCATTTACGTTGTCCTCAACTTGTTTTTCCCCAGGCATGACCCCTTGTTAATTCCTGGCAATGAGCAGATCGACAATATGGATGCCAACGTGAAAAAATACGACTCTACAGGGATGTTTCATTGGTGTCCAGCCAAAGACATTGAAAAGGTCATTTTGGTAGGTATTGATGATAAGTTGTGTTTGAAAAGAGGTTCTTTAAACCATAGGACTGATGTCTAATAGGTAAGTAAGTTTTTCTCTGCTGTCACAAAATCCAGTGTATTGAAATCAGGAGCATAGAGTGATCCAACTGAAGCCAGGATTTTGGTTCAAGAATTTTGATTACATAAATCTTTATTCCCAGTGCAACAATAAAAATTCATCCAGTATAAGGAATTTCTTTTTCATAAACTGAAATTTTGATATTTGGTTTAAATCTTTAGGGAATTAAGATTAGAAATACTTAAATGCTTACAAACCCCATTTTTCTCTTCACATAAGGCAGTAATGATTCTAACACAGGCAAGTGTGTTTTGATTTACCTCTTATTTATTGATGTTTTATTAATTATTGTTAATTGATTTTTTAATTAATTTTGCTCTCTTAGAAGTTCTCTCTCAATTCCCAATATTTCAAGATGCTCAAATAGGCCAGAGCAAGCACTCCTGCTCTGTCTCTAGCTGTTGCAGTGAGCCCTGTCTATGTTTGTTTCATTTCTCTAACTGGGAAAACCATCAAACTGACTCAAGTCATTAAAAGTAATTAGGAGGCCTATCACAGTCTATTTTGAAAGTTTATGCCACTTGTGTTCATGTACTCATACCTAAGAGCAGCAAGAAACTAACCCCAGATCTCATACGCGAAACTGATTATATTTGAAATGAGCTCCCTGGTGGATCTTCACTTTGTCGCACTTCATAAAGCTTTTCCTGAGCCTGCTCTCTTAGATTTTCCTGCACTGTGCCATGGTGTAGCCAACGGTGGTGACAGCCCCAGTTATTCTAGCAATCAGGGGGTTAAAAACGTCTCTCCAGTTCTCCTCGGGGATTCCTGTGATAACTCTGGCATTGCCTGGAATTGCAATATGGGTATTCAAACAGTCAAGCAAGTCAATTTCAAATTTTAGAGATGGAACTTTGAGATGGAGTTTGCCTGAACAGCTTTAAATAGTATCATTTATTTGTAATCAGCAAGCAAGAAGGGGTAGCCCTGCTGTACAACACTTTGTAATAGACAGAGATAAGCACATTTTAGCTGACAAACTACATGTTGCCCTACTTTGAAAAGTGTTCCTCCAGAAATGGTGCTGGGGAGTGACTCAATCATCATCTCTTGGTTATGCCATGTTATTTTTTTCTGCTACCAGCCTGTGAATCTGCAAGTCTGTCCAGGTTCTTTCTGCTTCATGCATCATCACCAATAAAGACACTGCCAGCAAAATGCTTCCCTACACCTTTTCAAACTCACAGTCCACAATTTATGTCTACATTCATATCTATGCAAATTTAATGCTGTCCTTAGAGACCACACAAGTACAAATTAGTGCATAATTTGAAGATGATGGGATTTCCCAGGTTGTCTTCTAATTGATACTTGATAATGTCCCAGTCAGAAAAGAATTCATTTTTCTGCCCAAGGTCTGTTTTGGCTCTGTGACATTCCAGCAGTTTCAGGTGCTAGGAAGGGGGTTTTGCCATACATGGCTACATACAGATTCATAGCTATAGAGTGACATTTTTTACATACCTGCTTGCAAGAGTTGGTCTCTGTCTTGTAAAGTCTGAGTGTTCCAGGTGTATAAGCAGAGGCATGGGACACCTTACATGCTTCACCTGAGGATTTACTCATGTCTTCTGCTGTTTGAAGGGCCAAGATGACTCTCCTGGTCAAGCTGTATGAAAATCAGTGTAAGAAATTGAAAGCTCATGCATTTTTTAACTGATGAGAAAACTTCTAATCAGAGTTCCCATTCTTCTACATAATGAATATATCTGCTGCGTATTCCAAGCTTAATTGCACACCACCATGCTTCTGTAATTTAGAAAAATTACATATACTGTGGATAAGGGAGAGGAAAATTTTGCAGTTCACCACTGTTTTAGTTTTGTTCATTGACAAAACTTCTGTGTAATGCTACAGAGTGTACAATTTCTTGGCAATATGGGATCGGTGGTTCTCCAGCTACTTGATGGAGCGCAACGATGCCAGGTCTGGCTCCAGAAATTAAGGTCACTTCTTCCATGTGGCTTTATTTAATCATCTTGGTGTTTGAGTTGCCTGCTTAACTGACCTAAACAATGCTGAAGTTAGTGCACAAATTTATTCTTTCACTGAGACAAGAAGATAATTCAGGACACCGTTTAAATATTCTCTGTGAGACCTTTTCCTTAGTAAGTCCAATTGGCCTGAAAATTTAGTATTGGTCACAAACTTGCACTTCTATTTTGTCCCTGAGAGAAGCTCTGTGGAGTACAGTGGGCATCCATCTTAAAGCAGAGCAGTGCAGAGCATTCATGGATTGCTTCTGAGGGTAGCAGCAGCTCATCCTAAAATCTGACTCTAAGAGATTGTGATCTTCAATTCACAAGATCTGAGTAATATCACAAAGCCCTACTAGGAGCACTGGATACTCAACATCTTCCTCTTCAAATTGGTCCTGGAAAAAACCCAACTAGTGATTTGTCAACTAAAGCATCATTTTGCATCTCTTTTTCGTAATCCTTATCTAAACCCACAGTACTTTTATTCTAACCAGAGTCACAATCCATATGTATAGAAACTTACACAGGACCAGAATTTGGTCCAATACTATGTCTTTCCAAATGCTGAAGGATTTGCAAACAAGAACAATTGTTTTTTCTGCTGAGCACATTTAATGAAATATAAATAAGGGTAAAATGAACAGCTCTTATCAAACTGCTTCTTTGTGCATGAACAATATTGACAGTTGTATTTTTCCTGGTTTTAAACTCAATGTATGATTTAAGATTCCCTTTGTTTCATTTTTCCCTTGTCTTTTTGTTTTGTTTTGTTTGTTTTTTTTAGACTCGAAGTGAAGCAGCGATGACAGTTTTAAGTGGGCATGTAGTCGTTTGCATATTTGGGGATGTTAAATCTGCTTTGATTGGATTAAGAAATTTAGTGATGCCATTACGAGCCAGCAACTTTCACTACCATGAACTCAAGCACATTGTGTTTGTGGGTTCACTTGAATACCTGAGAAGGGAATGGGAGACACTGCATAACTTCCCCAAGGTTTCAATCTTGCCTGTAAGTTCAAAAGCCATATTATTGATACTTTGTTATTTAGGACACCAACTGGACAGATTCGTATTGACTTTGATCTTAGGCTTTTTTACTTTTGTCTACTTATAGGCCTGAGGACTTAGATTTTCCCTTTACTGTATCTATGAAAACAGAGCCCTGTGAGACCTTATTAGAAGATATTTGCTGCAGTGTTTGGTTCCTCGTCATCCTCATCGGATGAATTTCAGCTGCTATCAGATGTTTTAGCTGTGTTATGTATTGAACATTCACTGCAGTGCCCTGCATGGAGCCCGTTCTGATGTTGTGATTTCCCTGACAGAATGACAGTAGTTAGTTATGATATTATTTATGTGTCTGTACCCACAAAACCTTTGGAAAAATTATTGTTACTCTATCTACGTAATATTTATATGCATTTGTAAAGACTTCCTGTGGACTGGCCTGCTTTATAAGGAGCACTGCCCTGGCATTTCAGGTCAGAGCCCTGTATGGAAGTACAGCAAAACCCTGACCCTTTTTAAATCAATGAAAAGCTCCTATTGGTTTTAGTAGGCACAGCCACTAAAGCCACAAAGGTCCTTTTTCTCCGGTATATCCTTATGATTCACTCATATGACCAAAATGTAGAATCAAGAGCTCCAGGACTAACAGCTGAAGCCCTCCAAGCTGGTGCTCTTAGGTGGCCATAGCTGTAAATGACAGGTGGGAACCCACAGTATAAGCATGAAAGAAAATACTCTGTATGTTATATAGTAAAGTTAGTTTAGATGGTTTTTTTAAGAATGCAAAATTATGAGTTTACTAGTTCATACTAATTACATTTCAGCAGTTAAAAATAAATAAATCAATGATGGATGTAACCTTAACTGAATGATTGGGAAAATAGCTATGGAATGAAGGGACTGTCTTTGCTTTTTGATTAATTCAGACTGTAGGTCTTTGTTACTGTAAATGCAGTTTTAGTGTTAGCCCTTGGCATTTTTCTGTAACCTGATCCAACAGATGGTGTCACAAGATTCTCTGTTGTCACAAAAATGGTGTCAATATCAGATTTGGTCAGTTAATATCCTCCTCTTTCTGCCAATTCCTTTTAATTCCAGTCACTGTGAAGGCTAAAGACTAGGGAATCAGAATTAAATTGATAATACTGCTGAACTATTGAGCAGAATAGAATCCTGCTACTGCTTCCACTATATAATGTGTATCCAACAATATGATGTGGTTTTGGGAAGTTTCAATTCTGAATTCTGAAGAGCCATTAAAGAAATGTACACCAGCTTTACTTTCCCCAGTTTACAGCAAATTTCAGAAAAGCTTTAGTTCAGTTTTGACTTGAATAGCTTTAATGGTTAGTTGATGCGCCTTCAAAAACATAGAATTTTATAAAGGAGTTGTATCTGACATAATAATCAAGGGTGCTGAAGACCACACAGACTTCATTGCTGTTTTGTCCATTTTTTTTCCTAGCCTATCTGGTTCAAAATGGTGATATAAAGTTTAAAATAGCAGCAATTTTCTGATCTAATTATACTAATTTAAAAATGTACTTAAGTTTCTGAGATTATACTTGTAGGAAACATGTTAAAGGGAGGCCACTTTCCTGCTACTCTGTGCTTTGATTCACAAGGTAAAACTTGCTGCTGATATCTGATGGAGATGTGGTTACAGCTGAATATAAAATCTTCTGTTTAAAAAAAAAAAAAGTAGAATTTAAACTGTGCATTAAAAGAGACCTTTAAGCTGCTGAGTAAACCCTTAAAAAGTAGGCAAATGCCATTTTTAAATATCCTCAGGCAGCCTTAATTCTGTCCCTTTGCATAAAATCATTAGGAGTGAGCCTTTAATTAATTACATGATTGCATATTATTTATCCCCACAGGAGTCCTGCTTCACTTGGTGCACAGTACAGGCAGAAAGGGCAGGATTAAGGTGGCTGGAATAATCATATTCTTAACTTTTGAGCAGTTTATGATGAAATCATATCTGTTTGATACATACTGTTTTTCACAAGGTTTCATGCCTCAAAGTTTTGAAAGTTACATGGAATGATTAAGCTGGCAATCACTGAATAAGAATGGAGCTCTTCCTTCACTGTGTGCATTTTAAATTCACTTTCACATTGAGTAGTCTCAGTGGAGTTCAGGAGATATTCACCATGAATGATCAGGAGATGGAAGAGCAGGGTCTTGACTTGATTTTCTGAAAGTCACTGCATGACATGGGGACAGTTACGTCTCCTCATCATTGGGGTCTTTGGGTACCAAACCATGTGAGGCAACAGAGCAGAATCTAGTTTTCATTGAAAAAATGAAAAGGTGCTTTTTCTGGACTGCACAGCCCCTGTAAAGCAAATGTAATATTCTGTAACCACAGTTGTGTACTGTTGGATATGAAAGCCAAGTGTAATTTTAAACAAAAAATATCATGTTAAATGTCATATCTCAGCTTTGTTAACTATGAAAAAAATCCACAACATTTCGTTTCAATGATTGCATTCTCTGACTGAGGATTGTGGAGCGGGGAACGTTGCACAAGTTGTGCCCATTAGGATAAAGTCCAGTTTCTATTTCAAAGGGTTTAATCACATAGCTTTGAAGCTCAGTGTGTTTTCCTTCTAGAAGCACCAAAAGCGTGCTTCGAAAAGGATTAACCTTTTCTGTGTGTTGCTTTAGGTAGAAAAAATAGCTTTATCCTGATTGCATTTCAAATGTGCAGGACACGTAATGCTTTCCTGTTTAAATTGCTGTTCTTTTGCCCAAGACCATTGTGACTTGGTAGTAGATAAATAGACATTTAAATCACCCCCCCTTGTTACATTCAGAGAGCCAGAGGTTGCCACATGATAGCAACTTAAATCAAGACAATTTCAAGTCACCGATGAGATGTAGAATGCTGGCATTATTCCTGTTTCTTGTTTGTTAGTAATAGCTTGACTGAGTATTGAGACTGAACCTAAAATGCTGCCATCAGCACCAACTACCCTTTAGATTAGCACACATCTCCTATTCCCTGGCACATAGTTAGACCAGCTTAATGTCAGAGCATAAAAAAGATACTTGTTAAATAATTTCCCAAAGCTCCTTCTCAATCTTTAATTTGTTTTTTCTTTTTTTCCCTCTTCTGCACCCCCCTTTTTCTCCCTCCCTGTGCCGAAGGGTACGCCATTAAGTCGGGCTGATTTAAGGGCTGTCAACATCAACCTCTGCGACATGTGCGTTATCCTGTCAGCCAATCAGAATAATATTGATGATGCTTCGCTGCAGGACAAGGAATGCATCTTGGCGTCACTCAACATCAAATCTATGCAGTTTGATGACAGCATTGGGGTCTTGCAGGCTAATTCCCAAGGTAAGGACTGCCCTATAATACTTCTCTGCAGTGCCTACAGGGGACAGGACCTGGCAGGAAGAATATCCCTCACTCAGTAATTCAAAGAGCCCTACATCAGCTTGCTTGACAGTTAAACCTGCTGATTGGTATGATGGCTTTTAAAGGGACAGTCACGTAGTTTCTCTGCTACATCACAGAGCACATCTTTCAGAGGAAAAAATGAATGAACGTGAAACTGGCATCTTTTCTCATTTTAAAATTTTCCTAGACAATATATAAAACCATCGTTTTCTCACTGTGACTTCTTTACAGGGGGAGTTGCTGTTATATAACCAGTGATAACTTGCAGTTATTCTTTGGAATACCTGAAGTTTCTGTCTAACAAAATTTCTTTTTATGTAAAACACATTGAAACCATGGAGAAAATACAAGTTTGAGTAACACAAGCCAAAAAGTAAAATAAAAAGAACAAGAACTTTAAATTTTCTTTACAGCTCTGGCGCCTTCTTGCTCAAGAAGCCACTGAGAATTAACTCAAGGCTGATTTCTTCCCATGGTTTGACATGTACTCATCCCATTTAAGGAGGTTGAACAAAATCCTTCAATCTTTCCTGAGAGTAGGGGACTGATTCATAGGTAGCCAAAGGCTATTTTACACCATCTGTGCCTGTGCAAAGCAGCTGCAAAGCAGTCATAAGCACCCTGGCAAAGACCATCAGTGTAAAAACAATCATCTTCCCATCCCTGAAGGGTCTTGCAGCTTATGCAGCTGAAGTCCTACCTTTGATAAACTTATTAACTGCAGCAGTAAATATTCCCTCTGGATCTAGTTCTGCTGTAAATGTAGGTGGGAAGGATTGTGCTTTGGTCTGCAGTTTCCCTGTGAGCCTGATCTAGAGATAGTTTTCCCTCAAGGACTGTGAGAACTAAGATTAAGTTTAGGGTTTCCTCTTTACACTCTAATCAGGAAATGGGAATTATGTGCCAAAAATCAGAGGCTGCAGTGTAACTACTTGAATATAGAAACTTGAACATAGAAAATTCTTTCTTAGAATCAGCAGTAAAATGGTGGAATTTAATACTGGAATTAAATTGCACCAAGAAGCTAGAAGATTGAGGTTTTCAAAGTCAAATTGGACAGTTTTCTGGATAAAAAGTAGATTTAGAGAAGAACACTCAATCACATGAGTGTTCAAAGTTTCAAATCTGTGGTCCGGAAATAACATGACCCCAAATATTCCAGAATTCCTTCCTCATAAGTTTGTGAGACTGGCTTGCTCCCACTCTGAGAGCTTATAGTCATGATTTGGAAATTCATTGCAGAAGTGGAAGACAGGCATAGATGTTCCTTGTTTCACTGGTTTAGACCTGGGATTTGAAATTCTGCATCTCAAAACTAAATCTATACTTTCACTATCTGGCTAATGGCTATTCTTTGATGAATCTCTCTCAGTCTCTTATCACACATGAAATTAAAATAATCGAGAATCTCTTCTTGAGCATGAGCAGTCTGAGAGAATTTTCTGTCTTTGCTCAGAAGTTAGAGACATTTCCAGCACGTGACTGCTGTATTTTTCCTCTGGGAGTACACAGGGTCTGAGACCAACCCTCAGTGAGGATGGAGAAACCTGTCAATATCCAATTTTGTGCACCACATGAACACCTGTCATTTTTTACTCCCAATCTTTGGAGGTATTCAAGACCTGACTGCATAAAGCTCAGAGAAGCTGATCTGACCTCACAGTTGACCCTGCTTAGGGCAGGAAATAAGACCAGAGACCTTCCAATGTCCCTTCCAGACTGAATTGTTCTGTGACTCTCTAATATCCAGGTTGCTGCTACAGCAATAACCCCCATAGGTCAGGAAGTGTGCACTGGCCACGCTCCAAATCCCTTTAGCTCTGTTAAATGTTGCTGAGGCAGAGAAGCAGAGGAGCAATAGGTGAGCACACTCTTAGAAATTTTTTGACATTTCTTCAGGTAAATACCAGACTGTATGTTAAAAAACAAAAGGTGACTTTTTCCATAGCTGTTCTGGGGAAAACAGGGCATAACATAAGGCAGGTAACCAGCAGCCTATTTTAATTGGGAGCACTGATTCAGGAGGGGTTCTTGCAAGCCCAGTTGCTTCAGTAAATAATTATCTTCTCTGTTTATGAAATCCACAACTCATGAATTGCTTGTGTTCCTTTCAATACAGTAAATGTTCATGAAAGCCCTTGGATAAAATGATTAGACTGTCA
This sequence comes from Drymodes brunneopygia, assembly GCA_013400955.1. Taxonomy (NCBI): domain Eukaryota; kingdom Metazoa; phylum Chordata; class Aves; order Passeriformes; family Petroicidae; genus Drymodes; species Drymodes brunneopygia. The sequence continues at coordinate 205,795 of VZTZ01040330.1, read as the reverse complement.
GAAGCAGTTAGATCAGTAGATAGCACAAACTTTACTGGAAATTATATGCAATGTGACATTTTTGTCTGTGAAATGCAGCTTTAACATACGGTGGACACAACTATCATGACAATTATATAAACTAGGTGATTCAACTTTTGCTGGTCAACAAGCAGCATCTTAGAACAAACTCACAGATTCTTACTGGCAACTATGTACCTTTTTGTACCAAGTAAGTTGTCATTTTACATTTGTGTATTGTTTGACATACTTATCCTTAGCACATTAGCTGGAACAAACTTCCAGTATTGCCAATCTGAGTTTTTCTAGATATTAATGTATGATTTTGAATTAAGACATCCTCATCTGCTTCAGATCTTCTGTGTTGTTCTTTTATGTTACTTCTGTTACTGATCATCAGAAACAGTGACTTTAGAAAATCTGGAGGTGTGGCAGAAGGTCAGTTAGCCTGTGACAGGGTGTTGAAAGTAGAAGGAATAAAACAAAATATGTGAGCAGTTCAAGAAATGCATGGGCTGAGCTGCAAGATTTTTGGTGGGGGATTTAGCAGTGTGACCTTACCCTTGCTATTATGAGTAAATAAATAATATTAGATATATATATATAGTTATGTAGTCACTACACAGTGGAATCTCAAATGAAAACCTGATACATAATTTATGTTTACGTTTCTGAAAAAAAATATAGTAATTTAATTGAGAGGTTATTGAATATACAAGGATCTTTCTAGTTTGCATCCATGATTATTTCATTTCAGCATTAGGCAAAAGATGATACCAGTACAAGAAGGGTGCCATAAAAAGCAGGATGCAAATTTATTTAGCCATCAGATAAGCCATAATTGTTGGGAAGTGTTGAAGTACAGGGCTATACCTATAACTCCTTTGCTCTAAGTTGGTAGCAGGAAAAGGATACGCACATTTTGGGATTTCATTCCCTTTCTCCCAGAGCTTCATCCTCATCTTTAACACCAAAGTCACTCCCAGTCCTAGGCATATAAGCATTCATCGCTAGCCAACCCTCTGTATCCATCCAAACATGCCCATCATCCAGGGATGTAGCTTTGAAAAAGAGCCCAGGTGCAATCCAAGAGGAAAGATCTTGTAAAAGGAACAGGTGGGTGGGCACGTGATGGCAACCTTTGCTGAAAGGGAAAGTTCTATGACAATTGGGCTGCCAATTCCCAACAGATTAAGTTAACTGCTGAAAAATGAGCTCTGAATTAATCTGGTTTGCATCAACAAAGGATTTTCTTGTTACGGGTTCAAGATGAACTTAAAACACACACAGCCATTCTCATACAGAAACGAAGACTTGATTGTACCTCCTTATGGTGTTAAAATATCCCCAGGTTTTTGAACTGGCTAGCAGTAATTATCTGGACCTTTTCTAAGCAGTGTGGCAACACTTTTGTCCTCTGGCTTGCCTGTCTTGGGTCATAACTGATCCTGCCAGAATTGCACCTTATCCAAGCGTGCTGCTCTGCGTTGACCTTCCACAGAAGAAATATCCAACTTAAAGTTCCAAGACACAGGGAAAAAATAATAATCTGGACCAGAGCTACAAATGACCTGGCATATCCAGAGGGGATGGCAGTAAACTATATAAGTTGTCAAATCTATGTTCATCATCAGCTGTCTGGCAACATACGACCAAATGCATGGCTACACAGGACTGTGAGTGGAAACAAGCTGTCTTCCTTAGGAGGAAAAGCTTACTAGCTGTTTTGAAAGGCTTTGCTGGTGTCCTTTACATAGAATGTGTACTTCTACTCCAAAAGAACAAGATGTTCTTTCAAATGAAACCTGTGCTGTTGGAAGTTCTCACGTTGAAAATATTCTCATGGCTGTCTGCATTGATTGTTTCAAAGCTGACTGGGCAGCTCTGTAGGCTTGCTGGAGGTTAGGGCTGCAGACTCTAATGTCCTGAAAATGAGCCTGTGGATATCATCAGGGCAGCTCATTGCCTTTGGGAGATCTAGAACCTAGATTCCAAGGACAGAAAGGCCAAAGTGTATCCCACTGAAGCTGCAGCAAACTATTGTTTCATTGAGATATCTCAGATTTTGAAGTCCAAAATCCTGTAAAGTGGGAGCTTGGCCCACCTCTTCACTAAATTACTCATAAACTCAGCCAAATTTTTTATTTGTAACAAGGAAGCCCTGTGTTTATCTTGATTTCCTCTTATAGATCTTGACTGAATTTCTTCCTAGAAAGATCTGTAAAGAGCTGTGTGTTTGTGTTGGAGGAAAAGGTAACCCCCAGGTACTAGAGATGGGTTTTCTTGTCCTTTCTTTTTCTCATTCTGTTCCCTCACATAGAAACTGAGATTATTTCATCAAGAAGTATTTTGGAGAGCAGACCAGAGAATATTAGGTCCATAGTCATAACATGTGCTCCCTAGTCATAACATTTTTCCAAAGCACCCAGGACTCCTGAGTATGTCATGGGTTCTGCCTTGGCTGTTAAGCTGGGAGACCTCCAGTAATTTTCCTTTCCTTCATTTTGTTGAAATTTGCATCCTTTCTTCTTCAAGTAACATCTATTGACCATTCCCATTTAGTTTTTCATGTGTCTTGTTTTTTCCTTAGAGTCCTACATTGTGGGAATTTTACGTGTTATTTTATCCACCAGATGAACACGGCCCAACACAAAATATTTATCTTCAGTCGTAACTAAAGCTGCTATTTGGCTTTCTTCCCAAAACCCAGAAAGACAATTATACCTAACTGTTTAGAGATTTATAAATACTGTACCGGAATAGCCTCTGGGTAGTAACTTTAGATATCCAACTCAATAATTTTCCTTTATTGGATAGTGATTTAGAGCTTATTTTGAGTCCTATATAATAAGAGCAGTACATTTCATTAAAAAACACTTACTAAACAATAAAGAAAAGTGATCTTATAGCTTCAAGCAGGTCTAAAGTGCAGAAGGGGAGGCTGTATAGTAACATTTTGTCCACAGACATTCTAAGACAGATCACAGTCAGCAGTGTAGATGTATTTCAGCAAAGTAACAATTGCAGCTGTTTTCTGAATGACTTCAACTTATGAGAATTTTCCCTAGGAACACTATTTCAACACATGAGAGATCTTTTTAGGGCCTTCATTTACAGTTCTTGTAGTACATCCTCCAACAAGAAAGAATAAAGAGAAAAACATCAAGATTGGATGAACTCCTGGATAATACGTTGCATACATCATGGCAGGATTCTTCTGGGGAAAATCCTGTAAGATCAAGTAAACATATTCAGAATTTTACACACTGACTTTCAAGTGTAACAGATTGCACAAGGTAAAATAGCCCTGTACAAGTTTATTTCATTTGATCCAGTTCCTTTGAAAATCACTTATGTCACATTGTCACCTTTTGTTGGAGTTGTCTTAAACTTTGATCGAAAGGACAGAAACAGCCACAGAGTTTCATTAGACTTATTTCACAATCTGATCGTTAATTCTTATATCATTGCAATTTTTTATTAACTTAGTCTCACAATTTGCTGCAAGAAGTTTCTTACTGAAATGAATCAGGGATCTCCTTTCCTTTGTGCTTACAGATATTATATTCTTTACCACCTCTACCGATCAATAAATCTTGATGGCTTTATCTCTGAAATCTTAGCAAAAAGGCAGAACAACCATATTATAAGGATTGAAAATGAGAGAAAATTCTTAAATAAGGGGGAAGGATAAATACTGTCTGAAGTGCTTTGTTAGCAAAGGTTTTGTGCTCCTTTCAGAGATAACTGTATTGTAATGCTGTTAGAGAAAACTTTTTATAAATTCAAAGCAACAGTTTTATTCCTGAAGGAGGGGGGTTTAGTAAATGTTGAATCATATTTCTCTTACTGTATAGTTGTAAGTTTTAAAGTTAATGTTTCGGAACGTAGATTTGGGTAATCATAGATGAAATTAATTTTTAGGCTGTTATGGAATTCAATATTCTGGGGTAACTCCAGCACTGTTTCCTGTGTTTAATTTGTTATATTTCATGAAAATGTAGGAATAAAGAAGCTTACTTTCAAATACAGAAAATCAAACTCTATTTAGCTGCACTAAATAATTGCAGAGTTTAAGGAGCTACTTAACCTCCGTAGGAAAGCTTATGAGTAAATGTAGAATATTAAATGTAGATGTAGTATTAAAAATAAATAAATGAATAGTGCTGGCAAAAAGTGAAAGAATTGGAGTAGTTTTTTTTAAGTGTCAAAGTGAGCTATGACATTAGCTTTATTCTGTTCAACACTTAGATTCCTGTGTGTCTGTATATCAATGCCTTTTAGAGTGCAGAATGTTTGTTTTACTTAAAGATAGCTCATAATTACCTAATTCACACAGATGTTTTGAAAGGTATTCTCCAAGACAATATCAATCCTACCAGTCACAATTGTAAAAATGGTGTTTTGCATTGACATCAGGGTTACTGGTTTGCAGGATTGATAGTTCAGTGTAGGAGTTAACACCTGATTAAGGATGGTTTTATACTGGGTTCTGAACATTACTTGTATTTTCAATAGCATCAGTTGTTGCAAAAATAGTAATAATACTATTAAAAATTTTTTTACTTGGTGGATTGATTATTTTTTAACTAACTGAATTTTGAAGTTTTTCTTCTAATTTGGTTTCATTACTATTTTTCAAAACAAAGGCTGACCATCCTAAGTAATGAAGTTAATACCTGAAAAATGAGATAAGGGCCAGACATGTCCCATATCACTATTTACTCACAAAAAAGTAGTCCAATTTTTGAAGATCAGGTCACTGTGATAAATAACTCAGTATTACCTTTTTGCAACATGCACATAATTTCTCATCCTGCTGAACTAGATGGATCAGCTGATAGCTGTTATTTATTTTATAGTAGCACACTGGAGCTCTAGATGGAATTAAGAGCTTGTTGTCATAGTCCTGATATATACAAGAATAAAATATGGCCTTTGCCCTGGCAAGTTTACAATCTGATGCCTTGCTTGTTCCAAAACTTATGTGCTCAATGTTATACAGGTTAATAAATCTCTCTGACTTCAATGAAACTGTCCACCTGTGTAAAGTTAGATTATGTGCAGGTCTTTGCAAGATCTGGACTTACATAAACTAAAGACCGGGTGGGAGAGAGGCTTTTCACTTGACTTTCTTCCTGTGCTGTAGAAACCAGCTCTGTTAGGACCTTGCTAGGCTTCCAGTCTTGACAGGGAAGGTCCCACACAGCATCCTTCACATTTTTTGTACTTCTCCTTGCACCTGGACACCAGTGTTGCCTGCCAGAATTACACACACAAAGTAGTTTCCCACCTCTCTCTAAGTTTTCCTAGAAAGAGAGAAAAACTATTAATAAAAGAGGTTTTTCAATTGTGTTGCTTATGAAACACTAAAAATGTTTTGGATGAATGGCTGGAGAGACACATTCCTTTGACACAATTTCTCTGTGTTAGAGAAATGCTGTAAGGTCCTGGCCCAAATACCTTCAAGTTTTCAGAAGTGCTTCTTCCTCTTCTGCTATAAGGTACCTTCTGCTTCAGCCAGGGAAAAATAAAACTGGGTGAAGGAGGTAGATAATACAGTACATCAAATATGTGATCTCACCCTTAAACTATATTTAACCATCCCAAAACTGTTGCAAATTTATGGTAATTCAATTTTATTATTATTTGCTGTTCAACATCTCAAAAGCAAACCCCCTATTATGAAGGTGTACTGTTTTGTGCATTTCTGATGCTGAGGAATAAAAAAAACACACTCTTTTTATGAGCATTAATTATACACCAGGCAAGGAAGCAATTGCCTCTATGTTATGAAATATTAAATCAAAATGCTTCCTGTTCCCAGATGTCCCAGAGATAAATACAGCAGTATTTTGAAGCCCCACTTGGAGCTGTTTTCCCTGCAAATTTATAGTTTTGGCTCCATTTTCAGAAAACCCTGTTTTATGTGAAGTATAGCACTCTTGGTAGTTTTTAAGGAGCAAACTCCTCTGGAGTTGCCTATGTAGGCAACAACTCTTATGTAGATTGCACACAAGGGATCTGAAGTTGAAAGGCTCCTTTAAGATGACAAATGGGTTGAAAGTGTTATTGTCTTTGATTGCATGCCTTACATCATCTGTATGTAGGAATAAGAGAGCTATACTTTATCTTTAGCCATTTTATAAATATTTAAGTCCTTATAGTTGCCTAAAGATATTAAAGCATATTTTACAGTAGTTGGAATATAAATATTATATATAGCACAAGATACCAAAGTAGTTTAATGAATTCATAATTTTCTGTTCACTTTTATTGGAATGTGTTTTATGTTCCAAAACTTCCATTTAAAGAATAAGAGACCATTCTGCTCCTTGACAAGATGTGAGCTGATAGTGGATGTTATCAAGGTTCCTTTAAATAGTGAAATGAGGCTGCAATTAGCAAGACCAAAAGGAACATGAGTATTAGAATGTACTGCACCAACCTCTGTTTTTTAACTTCAAAAATAATTTTTTTTTAGGAAGCCATATGTAAGTCTTTAAGAAGCTGAAAGGTGTTTTGCATCTCCCTCTGTGTATTTTCTAAAAGTTCTTAATTGCATAAGAAGATGCATATCCAGATCCAATTATACCAAGGAAAAATTTTAAAATTTGAAGTTAATTTTCAAAAATAAAAATCTTAACACATTTAATGTGTAAAAGGTCAGTGTTTCATGGTTTTGATTGCAAATATATGTTGACGTTATAATTCTAAATCTTTCAAATTCCCATCAAATATAAAAAATTCTTTTTAATATTTCACAGTTTAACTATTTCCCAGTAGGAGTCCATGCTGGGTAATGCTTGCTAATTACCCACAACAAAAGTAGACACACAATGCTGGTAAATTACCTGACCCTTTGCATTTTAATGAGACAACAAGGATTTCATGAAGTGATGTTGTTTCAGTGGTTAATGGTGTCAGCAATGTTGTAATTGTAGGCTGAGGCACATTAGCTGCACAACCACATGTAGGAAGGGTTTCTCTCAACAGGCCCTTTGGAGAATAGAACAGGGTATTATCATTAAGCCTATGTCATTTGCATGCTGCTAATCACTTACTTTATTATCTTGTGTATCCATTGTCTTTCTTTAATTGCTCTTTAAATGAAAATTAAAAATAGTTCCAATGCCCACGATACTTGTGATAGCATCTTGATTATGAAGATAACTTCAAGAAAATGGAGCATATAGATAATATATTGCAGGAATACAAGATAGTTTGAAAGTTATGTAGCATAGCAGGCAGCCTCATGAGCGTCATTCTGGTGTCTTTCTTTGCTTCACTACGTATTGTTTGCTTAATAAATGGTTATTTATATTCATAAAGGTGATGGGGTTTTTCCAGAGATCAATGTCACTGCTTTTGCTTTACTGTGGAAGAAGATACAAAGCACCAGTATCCAGCAGACTTTACCAGTCTAATAGCAGTACAGGAGAAAGCAGATTTTTGTTCTTTCCAGTTAAATCCTAGTCTGTGATCTCCAATGCAGAAAAGCAGAATCTATCACCTGCTAGTGATTTGCAGAATTTTGACAGCTTTAGATAAAATTTACAGAATTCTTGGCATTTTCTTTTCAAGACCGACCTGTTGGTTTAAGTTTGACATGGTTAAATACGAGACAGCCCAGACTTTCCATAATAGGCATTTTCTAAATCAGAAGCTAACAAGCTTCTGATTATCAAGAACCTGCTAATTCTCTCAGCATCTGCAGAATGGGATATTCAGGCTGACTTGAGGCACAGCCTTTGTCAATCCTTCTGTGCTCCTAATAACGTATTTTTGCAGCTTTTCAACATCTGAACAAACCAGAGCTGAAAAGGTAAATTATTAATTTTGTAAATGGTATGGTAGGAATTTTGTTGAAGAAAGTTCAGAACTAGTTCTTGTAATTTATTTTTATTCAAATAAGTTTATGTCCAATGGGAATTTTTGTGGTGGCTCATTTAGAGAAAAGATTAAGATCTTATTAAATGTCTGTAATGCCATAGCAATACATGGCCTTTTGCAAACTTTCCTTAGAACTTTGACATAGATCCTGTGAGTGTATAATGGAGATTTCACCTTTCATGTTGATTCAAAGTTCAGTTGCTTGTTTAAATTTTCTATTCAGCTTTCATTGCCAAATACTCTAAATAATAATTTAGGAGCATGATTACTGGTTAGTAGTGAGAGGGAAAGTCTCCCTACAGTGTTAACAGCATACATCTTTTCTGTAAGCTTGACAGAGATTTTTCTTAAATGCATACACAGGCTTTATAGCACAATTGGATTGCCACGTAGGGTTTCCTGTCTCTGAGTCCCTGCCAGTCTGCTTGTCCTGTGACTTAGCAATGAGTCTCCAAGTGAGGGTAAAGATATGCAGACATTTTTAAAACAACTCTAAAAAGAGAGAACAAGAGACTGAAATCAGGCAGCGTAGTGTGGGACCTGAGAAAACATTTCTTATTTGTTTGAGGACAGATTAATAGGACTGACAACACTATAGTTACATTCTTAAGCCATTAGCCACAAGTGTGAGCTAGCTCAAAAATAGTTTATTCTGTAAAGAAAATCAAATTCAGAACAGGTGCTTGGCCATTTTGTTTAACACATTCAGCAGTGTATTTTAGAAACTGTATATATCTGTTGTAAATCCTCAATAATTTGCAAATTGTTTCTATTATAACTTTTAATTAAATCTCCAGTTCTTTAATGGCAATGTAGACTCATCTGTCTGGACCCATCTTCCATTTGCAGTGGAAGATGTGGACTGAATTAGGTAGAAAGAGTGCTGCTAAAAATTTGGACTGTGTCTAGATTTTTTTTTTTTTGTGGCAGCTTGCTCACTGTGTCACGTGTATATAGGCCTTTAAAATTTATCTGCAGATTTATATTTTAGATTGGCCCAAAATCACTACTTCTTAAACTACCCCATTAGCAACAAAAGTCCACATTGCAACTTGAATATTTATTCTTAGAATCCTATCAAATAATAATAAAGAGACTAAAGACTCTCAGAAATATTCAAAATGCCTAATTGAAAGGAAAGCTATTTCCACTGATATTGGTACCAATGAAAGTAAAACAAGGAAGTGAACATTTTATTTTTTATCAATGCATTTAACTCTCTAATAACCAATAATGGATAGGAGCCTTAATACGTTAAGTGTTTGTAGAGATTAAAATGCATGAATGATAGTAAGTAGTCAATTCAGAAAACCAAAAAAACACAACAAAACAATCAAAACCCCACAAAAAACTGCTGGAAGTTTTCAGGATGTCTGTACTGTGACTGGATACCATAGTATACAATTTATGATTGCTATTTAATTTTCACTACTTAAAGTAAAATTACATTTTACTGTTATCACTGTCTTTACCAGCTTGTTTGCTAGTGTAATGTGTTTCGGATCCCATATAAATAAAATAAGTAAGGAGCTGATGTACAGACACTTCTGCTGATACTTCTTTAAATATAGAAAGACATTTGAGCTGTCAGAGGTAAGCAAAACTCTTATAGATTTTAGAAAAAACCCTGGTAAAATAAGGAGTCATTCTGTCATGCATTTTCTTTTTAAGATTAATGTTTGCAAGAGGAGAAAGACAGTGAGCCTAAACAGTGCAAACTTAGCAACAGAATTTTCATCTTAAGAACAGACTTTACCTCACTGGTTTTCTGAATCCCTTTACTTTTTCTCAACATATTTGAGCAAATTACCTCTTTATTTACACTGCTGACTGTATGCTTTCTCCTTTGTATACTCTTTCTCCTAGAATGGCTGTCAGAGGCATAAGTTGCTCTCTGAATTCTTGATTCTGACTGAAGCACACTTTACAGATGGGGTGAACCCAGTGATACCAGCAGTATCACTGCTGATCTTCAGGCAGTTTTGTTGACACAACCTTAGCTATTATCAGTAGCTGATATATTGCTGCTGGTACATCATTCAAGAATACTCAATTAGACAGCTACTTCAGATTCCTCCTGATTCCACAACTGCACAATTTGTATTTGGATTTTTTAAATGGTTAAAAAAAGAAGGAGTAGAAAGAAAAGTTGTGTGATTTATTGTGCTTTCCAAACCTGGTTGAGTTAGCCTTATATAGACTGGTATAGTTAAAAACAACCTGATACTCATTTTCACACATGGTATCTACAAAGATGTCTTTAACAGACATGCTACTCTGAAGTTGTGTGCTGCAAAATGCAGTATTTGAATGACAAAGAGTATGACTGATTTTTTTTTTCCCCTATTTATGATGTTCAGTTTGGAGTTCTGGTAACAAATTTTGGCTTGCAGAAAACCTTTGTAGTGGTATCCTGAAAGCTTAAGTACCAGAATCAAATTCTGTGTTAAAGCCTCTTTTGAGGAAAATATATTCACACATGAACACAGGATCCATGTTCCTTCACTATGAACATTTAATAAAGCCCTGAAATTTTTAAAATACATACTTTTTTTTTTTTTTTAATCACCTGCCTACTGGCACTTGACCATGTGCATAAGACAATCTGTCCACTAAAAGCTTCTCTAGGATGTGGTGAAATCTGGCAGGACAGGACATGTGCACACTGTGCTCTCTAGTCAGCAGGCTTTGAAAAGTTGCATTTTACAATATAGAGTAATACAGGAGGGAAGCTTTTGTATACTTGCAAATAGATTAGAGTGCAGGAAATATGCAGGAGGGCTATGAAGCATACCTGCCAGATAAATTAGAGGTGGTCTTGATCTGAATCCAACCTGTCTCAAAGCTCAGCTCTGGGAATTCAGTTCAGATTTCTTTGATAAAATGGGGCTTTAGCCTTCACAGTTCAATCTTTGATCCCCAAGACAGCCTTGAATGTGGGATTTTAGTTTTGACCCAGCCTGTAGAGAAATTAATGACATTTTACCATAGGTTTCCAGCTCAGTTCCAGCTTGAGTAATTTGCAAGTCTGCTGGCACTGTTTAGCCCACACAGACCATCAAGTCAACCGTAAGTAAGTCCAAGTTGATGGAAAAACAATATTGCTAGAACAGAGTGACAGATGTTGATTATCACAAAATGTCTGTTTAAGCATTTTGTATGTATCCATTTCCTCACTGCAAACACCTGAAATTTTTGCAGAAGTTATAAAGTAATTGTGCTTAAAGATGTGGACTCGTCTGCTAAAGAAATTGTCAGAATACATATTCCAAAAAATGACTGCTGTCGTTATTACTGTTGCTACTCATGGGAACTATTCAGATGCCTCATTTATTGGAGCTTAATAGATTAAAAGTCCAAATTGAGTCTCATGATATAAACCTAATCAAATTCTAATCTGCATAATTTTCCCATAAGCAGCAATGGGAAATTTGTTTAATTTATGTTTCAGTAGTTGCCAATCAGATGTTGGACAACATTGTTAGTTTTATTTTTCAAGTATTTTAATTGATTACTTGCTGTGATATCTGGCTTTGCTCTTCCTTTTACACTAAGGAAAAACTTACTTTTTTTTGGTGTAATGACATAATGTAGAGTCTCATCTAACATGCCAATATATTACGTTTAGTGGTGAGTTTTCCATTTTGTTTCTAGTTACTGAATACCTGTCTCTCTAAACTAGGTAATATAGCTTAATTTATTTGATAATTTTTATTCAGGATATTTATTTTTGCCTGAGGTCTAAATATGCAGGGTTGATTAATGATTAAACTGCAGAGAGTTTTGGCATCATCATATACTAAATCATTTTAGCTGCAAATATGTGCTGCAGTTAGATGCTATGAACTTTATGTCTTAGAAGCACCTAGTGTAGAAAATTATTAAATGGTAAATGGAGAGTAGGAATAATTAAAAAATAAAGTTTGCAAAAAAAGCAGCTAAAAAAGGGAAATTTAATTTTGCTTACTGTATAGAGAAATAGAATTTCCATTCAGGTAGACTTGAAGGAAGTGCTACAGCTAGTAAGTATGTATTATCATACTTAAAGTGAGAAAAATAGCAAGGTGTAAATATCGAGTCTATATTCTGCAAAGAATTAGCAGAGAAAGCCCATTTGTTTTGGTAGTTTTGGGTTGTGTAAGCTTGTGGTGAACCTTGGCAGACTCGGAGTTTGGGTAATTACCACATAAGATTTTATGAAGGGAAAAAAATTCCTGCAAAGCCAACAACAAAAAACTAGGCAGTTTCAGGTGGACTTCATTTTTTGGGGTGAGTATGATAGTGAAACTCAAAATGGCACTTAAACTGGCAAAAGATTTATATAAGTACATGTGAACAAAGTCCTCTAAGTTATACATTATTCTGCCCTAGGCTTAAAATATTACACTTTTCTAATATATTATGCTGTTCACAATTGAAATGGAATCAATGTGGTGTGATTCAATGCTAGACCTCAAGATGATGAAACTGCAATCCTTCTCTTGATCTTTGTTTTTACAGCTTAATCCTACCTTGTTAGATTAGCCCAAGAACCAGCAGGGCTATAAATCATTTACACTTTCAGCACACGGGGCAACTAACTCATCTAGGAATGGATCTCACACTTTGGGGAGCGGAAACTAGCATTGATCTCACTGCTCTTGATTTGGACATTTTCACTGTAGTTTTCTGTGATTCAGCAGAAAGGCAATGAAGAGATGTTAGAGAAGAGCACTTTCTTCACAGGAAGGTGGCAGCTCATTCTCTGTGACATTGTCTCTCAGAGTTCAAAGCTCCAGGTGTTGTTCCAGTCCCAAAGCATTGGAGGGCTGCTAAAGGTGAGAAAGACATCCTTCTTCAGCCTCCACTCTCTGCAGATTTACATTGGCCTTTCTTTGGGCCTGGAGCCTCTCTGAAGATGCTGCAGTTTCTGAGAGAGCTGGGAGCTTATGTAGTCACATCTGGTATCCCCTACTCCTCTCCTATTCCAAGTGATCATCTCCAAGAGTTTATTAGATCTTCGGCACAAATCGTGGTAAAAGTCAGAACTGAAGCCAGAATTTAGGATTTCCAGGTTCCCAGGCCAAACTATAACTCTCTGTCTCAGACCACATGGGACACTGAAGCTAGAATTGTTTCTAAATTGAATGGCTGTAACAGATTCCCATGAATGTCAGCAGCTCTTTAGCTGCATGACTGCTGCTGAACTTTCCAGGTATACCCAAGGGCTGTACTTCGGAGAATAACAGGTATAGTCTATCATTCAATTGAATTCACAGGAATATTAATGACATTGTCAGCAAACAGTAGCAAAGGGATACAACTGTGAGGTCCTTTTTGAGAGCTATTTCTTTTTGGCTGGCTCTGCTTAATGAAAATACGTGTCCCATATTTCTGCATGATAACTTGTCGGGGGCGTGTTTGGCAGTTCACCACTTATGTGTTATTCATATATGCTCAAAATGTTATTGTTGTCTCATATTCCTTAGGTGAACCAGAGGTAGCTAAATGTATGTATGCTTTTTAAATTATATTTGAGAACTTCAATGCATATATCACCCAGTGAATGCCCTGGCATCTTTCCCTCAAGTAGCATTATTTAAAGGGCACTATCAATTTACAAGGTGCTTTAATAACAAGGCCGCAACCTTTAGGTCTGACAAGTGGATTTTCAGATTGAGAAAGTGCATTCTGCATGCACAGAGTTACAGTTTAGAGAAACGTGCATCTTTAAAAAGGAAGGGAGGCAAAGAAGAAACAGGCAGAGAAAAAGGGGAAGAGAATCATAAAGGATCCATTATGATCCTTAAGAACAGAAGATATCTTATAAATGTAGCATAAAAATTCATTTTGGGAATATACCCATCAGGGTCTTGGTGGAGTCAGTGGAACAGAAGCAGTGCACATCCGCAAGACAAATTTGCCTCTACTTTAAAACCCCAGTGAACCTTTATTGGTTCCCTCAGCAAACTTGAAGAATATATTTACTGCTATGAAGAGCAAACTTTCCTGCATTTTGTGGGACATTACTGTCAAGTGAACAGCAAAGAAACAAAAATTAATGGTTTATGGCCAGCACAACCAGGAGATCATTTGGCCGTCAGGCCAGTTGCTCACACAGAAGCAGAGCAAAATAGGTGGTGCTTTCAGTGGGAAGAAGGCATGTTTAGCCATGCCAGCAGTCCTTAATGTTGAACTTTGTCACAGTGCCGCCCTGGCTCTCAGAACACCTGCACTTTACTGCTGAGCCACAGTTAGTGCCCCTGGGGCAGGACTATGGGTCAGCCTGGCTCAGGAGGCACAGAGCTCACAAGCCCAGTGCTGCTCATCCCTTCGTAGGGGGTATTTTGAAAGGGGCAGTGAGGTTCTAGAGCCACCTGGCCATGCTGACCTCAGAGCAGGGGAGCACCTGCATCCCCTGGTAAAAAGCGCTTGCCTCCTGTTAGGGAGGAAGTTTCCCCAGTGTTCTCTTTCCACAAAGAAGAGAACATCTTTAACTCTTAGATTTTTGCCTCTGATGCAATTGATTGTTTTTTACCTACTTCTGTGAGCTGTAGTATCTTAGAGGGAGCTGGGGAATGCTCTTTGCTCAGAATTAAGATATTGAGCCATCAGCTTTCTGCAGAGAACTGCAGGAGGCTCAGACTCCTTCAGAGCAGGTAGCTGGGTTAGGGCATGGGAGTCCCTGCCTCTCAGGGAGGGAGGATGCTGCCAGCAGGGAAGCAGTGACTGCTGACTGCCAAGCCTCACTGATTTGGGGCATGTCAGGAGCCCAAAACCTGTGTCCCTCTCAGAGCCACAATATTCTTAATCCACTGCTTGGCAGCATCTTGTTTCAGAGACAGACAGGAGTGAGCTGCCTCCTACTGAGTCTTCCTCAGTTTGATAAGGGAGACCTTATTGCTCTCTCCAGCTACCTGAAAGGAGGTTGCAGTGGGCTGGAGGTTGGTCTCTTCTCCCTGGTAACAAGTGAAATGACAAAAGGAAATGGCCTCAAGATGTGCCAGGGGAGGTTTAGATTGGATATTAGGGAAAAGTTCTTCACTAAAAGGGTTGTCAAGGTTTGGAACAGGCTGCCCAGGGAAGTGTTGGAGTCACCATCCCTGGAGGTATTTTGGAGACATTTGGATGTGACACTTAGTGACAAGGTTTAAGTGGTGGACTTGGTACTTCTGGGTTCGTGGCTGGACTTGATTTGAAAGGTCACTTTGAACCTAAATGATTCTATAACTCTGTGTTGTGGTGATGATCACTATAGCCAATGGTGGTGGGTTGACTGTGCCTGACAGCTGAGTCCCACAGTGAGACAAAACTCACAGCCTGAGGTAAAGCCAGTTTAATAAGTGAGGAAAACAAAAACAAGCCACAAAAAAGCAAAATTCAAGTGATACAAAGTCAACCACTCACCCAGTACAGCAATTCAGTACCAGATGCAGTGACTGCTGGAACTGATACGATTTTGCTGTACCTTATCTCCTAACTGTTGGCAAAGAGAATTCCCTTTTCCAGAAGTCCCCCTACTGTCCCTGCATTTCCTTCCACAGACACTGTGCTCAGACTTGCACAGGCATGTGAGTTTTACTCCAGAGGTTGATCCTGTTAAGCGATTGTAGCCAGAGCTCCCTCAGTTGTTTGTTGAACTAGGAGATTCTGTGTTTGTAAGATCACAACTATCAGCCCTGCTTTACGATTTTTATGAGCATTAATGGAACAAGGTTTGGGGATTGAAGGAGAAAATGGAATATGAAAAGGAAAATGAAAAGAGGCTGTGAGGAAAGCATGTCATTTCTAAATGAATGCTCTGTGCAGAGGAATTGAATCTTTTCACAGCTGAAAATGGATCTTAAATCTGATGCCTTAGCTTGTTTCAGCTTCTGTAATGAAATAGAGTTTTCCTAATACCCTGTGACCTGAATTTCTCCCTGCTTTATGGGTGCTATTCCTTGACGTACAAACCTGTATTTTCTCAAGTCAGCATTTGATGATGGATGTCAAAATACAGGTCATGTATTATGCATATAGCATTACCGATTTAAGGTGTTTACTTGTCAAGTTGAAGAAATTCAAAAATGTCACATTCACTGAATCTGCACAGCTGTCACTTGTAGTTTTTCATGCCTTTAAATGAAAGTTCTGATAAAGCAGGTTAGTTTCCTGCACTTTTTTTTTTTTTTTTTTTTTTTTTTTTTGGTTCTCTGTTCTGGAGGAAAAAAATAGACAGCCTATGTATGGAAATTAGTTTGTGACTCGGGAGCAGGAATGTGTCTTGAAGGTGTTCTATGCCTTGTGACTCCAAACATAAGCACACAAAATCCCCAAATACGCCAGTTTTCCTTTTCCTGAAAATATTCCAACATTTTTTATTTTTATTAAAAGTAAATTTCTAGAAGTGTCTGAGTTAAGTATCAGTAAAGAAATTAAATTATCAGATACTTCTCACGTCTTTCAAGACAGTAGGATGAAAAATATTAAGGCATGAGTCTATTTTTCATTCAAGGAGAAAACAAAATCCCTTTAACATGCTTCCTGCATCCCAGACTGAATGCACTGTGTGTGCAGTGTGCAATTACAGAGCTTCTGACAGTCTGTGTCTAACAAAAATACCACATTTACTTCAATCTTCTGACACCATCCTAAGAAGACAAATATTCTAAGGGTTAGAGAGGTGGCTACAAATGGCCTTGGATGGAGAGTGTGCATGTGCATGTCCCTGTGTGTGTGCATTGCAGCAGAGGGGAGGCAGGAAGAGCTTACACATTTAGATGAGTTATGCCAACTTAGTTCAGTTTGCTTTTAACTGTGTTATGAATGGATGTGGGAGTTAAAATTAGTTCTTACCTTCTGCCCAGGCCTTGACAGTAGGTAGTAACCTTATTGAGGTAACCAGCACCCCAAAACCCACTCTCGTATATAAGTTCTTTTAATGATGACTGATTCTGTCTACTATAAAATGAATCATTTATTAATAGACGGGGAAACTAACAAACATAAGACTTAAAGTAAACCAATACTACACAGGGATAAAACAAAATAGAAAGACTACTAGTAGTTAACATACAGTGCACGAAGAAATGGTACCTTTTCAGTTACAGCTAGCGAAGAAATAGTATAAACTTAGGATTCAATGTATCTTACCAATCAGTCGCTGGTGTAGCACATCAAATATCCTTCCCCTTAATTCTCGAGAAAGTAACCGCAAAGCTTGCGTCCAAACTTTGGGGAGAAGCTTCGAACACTTTTGGGGTGTATGAGACTTCTGCCTCAATGATAGCTCGTGTATCTTTTATAGTGTAAAACCATGGCTCTTAGTCAATAATTTTCTTTTATCTCTGCTCCCATCAGCTGCAGACTAAGATGTTGATTAGGTCTGAGCCCCTCTGGCGCCAGAGATGACCCCTGCTGGGCCTCTGTGCCCTTGGGCTATCTCTTTATGTGCCAGTTCTGGGAAACACAGGAGTAGGTGATGATGGGGGGAAGTTGTCCTGCCACAAACTGGTAGGGAAATACTGCTGTGCTCCTACCATCTGAAGGGCCTGATTCACTAAAAGGTGGTTTAGGAAGTTTGTCCTGAGATGGGGAGAGAAAGGCTTCAGGAGAAAAGGGGGAAGCAGAGCCTCTAGGGATACTCCCAGCAGTACAACCCCTAGAGTGCATGAGAACAGTATTAGTTTTATTTACTTTTAAGATAAGTGAGAGTGGAAAGTCTTGCTGTTGCCATTTTGACTTGTAATTCAGCAGAGGACCCAGCTGGGCCTGCCACCTTAACTGCTCAAGGAGTCTGCAGCTACCTGAGCTATTTCTAATGTGACAAAGGACATACCTTGAATCTCCTAAAAGAATGCATTCCATAACAGAATACAAGACTTAAAACACTGGATCCTGCTGCAGGAGGTGGTGTCACACTAACACCCACCTGTCCTCACATAGCATTTCCTCCCTTTGGAGTCCTACTTGAATTTTTCTTCTGTTGTGAGCGCGCCAGTGTTACCTGTGACTTGTGAGGTGGTGACTGAGGGACCTCTGTCAGACTCACTTGGTGAGCCTGAGGAATCTCAGGCCCTGCCATGAAGAGGTAAACATTCAAAGAGCCAAAAAAGCTCTCATTTATAGTGCCAGATACAAGGAAACATCTGCAAACAGAAACTGGCTGGAACTGCAACTCCCTGTCACCAAGCTGGTGTTCTTGAGTTGAACATAAGAGGTGGTATTGCATGACTGACTGGTAACATTTCTGATTGCCTCTAGGAAATCTGCTTTCTGAAGATTTTCTATTCACTGGTAATGTTACATAGAATTGCTCTACTGACTTAGGTTTCTCTATGACAATGTTTTTGTCTTGCAAGCCTGTTGAAGGTATCATATCCACTTCTTTTCTCCTGAGGAGTTTCTTTGCAGACTTTTCACTCTCTTTTTAAGATATCCTGTCTGTACAATCACATTGTTTCTAGTTTTCTTGTGATAGTCAGGATGAAATTCATACCAGTCCCTTCTGCAGAGCTAAGAAAGTCTCTTCCCAGTGATTCTAGTTTTATTACCTGTATATTCTCCATGTGATACAGACAAAATATAGGGATAGATGAATGGAGAGAGAAAATTAAATCCCATTAAATCAAGAAACCCAGATCTAGTGGTCCTTGTAGTTTAGGGGGCAGTTTAAGTGTGATGTAATTATTGCTGGAAGAGAACTGTAAGCCCTTAAGATGATATAAAACCAATACGATATGCTAACAACTACAATTTAGTTTAGAGATTTCCTGGTTTGTAAATTGGTCCCCAAATTGAAGAAAGGTAAGGTAGATAATATCATATCATCTTCCTCTGAATTCAGTAACAGGTGAATGAATTTAATGGAGCAAAACAGTTTCCATACTGCGAGAAGATAGTGAATTAAGTCAGGAATTAATTTGGATGTGATCAGTTTAGAATAAGTATATGGAGAATTCAAAACTAGGGGCAGAGGACCAAGAGTCTGTCCCTGCATGTCAGGTGTGAAGTCAAAGAACTTGGGAATAATGTGGAGGAAAAAAAAAAAAAAGAAAAGAATGTAAATTTTTAAAATGTGTGATTTAAAGCGAGCTTGGCTCAATTCTATTCCTAGCAGACAAACATATGCCTAAAAATGCATTGTATAACTACCTATTTTTCAGTACTTAAAATCAAACTCCCAAAGGTTTTGCCTGGGTATTTTTTGTTTAAAGAAAAACAGTAGATTAAAAGCACTCAACACCAAGAGCACATTTCAGACTGTAGAGGTTCTGGCTGAAAACAGTCTTTTTTAAAGGTGATTGTTGCTGGTCTCTGTATTTCATGTTTTCTGGGAGTGCCTTCCAACATGTTTCCTCTCCCACCTTTGTTTCCTTCACATTGTCACTCTTTCCAGTTCTTTTCAAGCAATCTTCTCACATGCTATTTGAAAACCTGTGTCTTTTTCCTTTTTGTCAGTTCGAATGGACCCTTCCATCCCAGTATTCCTACATTTGTAATCCTCATAGAAATGCATATTATAAATGGTACACGTGAAAATCACCGTTACATGTGTGAGTGGCAGTTCTCCTGGAAAGTAGTTAGATAATTTTAAAACTTGATTTCTGATCAAGCCTAAAACTGGCTAATGGAAGCAGTTTATTCCTCATGGTTGTACTGCCATTTACAAACAGCACTCTTTAAAATCTTAATTGGTGTTTTAGGAAAGGTGTTTGCTTTGGGATTTTTCTTTTTGTGCATAGTTTGTCCTCTCTAAACTTTCTCTATTTTTCTTCCTTCATTTTTTTTTTTCCTTTCAGGCTTTACACCCCCTGGGATGGATAGGACATCTCCAGACAACAGTCCAGTCCATGGCCTTTTACGTCAACCCTCCATTACAACAGGAGCCAACATCCCTATTATAACAGAGCTAGGTAAGAAAGGCTAACATTTATCCTTCCATGTACGTTCCCATGTCTTTTTCCCACTTTTCTTGTTATGCAGATACAGAAAAATTACCCACACTGTATCATACATATGTTTTCTCTTTTGATAACTGTTTTGAATTGCTCTCTCTAAAGAAAGTTTAGTAACAGTTGGTTCACTTTATTTCTCTCCTTTGGGTTTTCTCCATTTTCTTAAATAAATATTCTATCAGACAAGACGCTTTTTGCATAGTGTAACAAACAAGCAGGGGTCTTTGGGCTAAGGTTAGAAAAGGAAAAAGGCCAGAGTAAGTATAAGCAGATATTTCCTGTGCATTTAATCAATTGCAAGGGGCCATTTGTTTATTTCTTCATGGTCCAAAACTGTTTAATCATGTGTAACCAAACTCTGTATAATAGTATGAGATACTTCACTCCTGAGAATACAATGGTGGTAGGTAACTAGACTCTGATTTCCACTTTAGCTGTGGGTATTTATGTTGTCAAGTGGTGTGATGTGAAGTGCAGAAGCTGTTCTGTTTTTTTCATGGCAAATACAAACTTGATTTGTGGTCCTTTGTCCTTCTGTTTTCTTTTTCAGTTTTATTTTTTAGAGCCTTACCTGTCTTTTTCCCTTACTTTATTCTCTTTCTGTACTTTCTTTCCCCCCTAAATACTTTACTTACTAGCTAAGCCTGGCAAACTTCTGCCTTTGGTTTCAATCAGTCAGGAAAAAAACAGTGGAACCCACATTCTAATGATAACTGAACTGGGTAAGAAGTGCCTTTTTCCTTCACATCACTGTCT
This sequence comes from Drymodes brunneopygia, assembly GCA_013400955.1. Taxonomy (NCBI): domain Eukaryota; kingdom Metazoa; phylum Chordata; class Aves; order Passeriformes; family Petroicidae; genus Drymodes; species Drymodes brunneopygia. The sequence continues at coordinate 185,228 of VZTZ01040330.1, read as the reverse complement.
TATTTTCTGTTGTTGTTGTTCTTACTGTCATCAGCTTTTCCTTTATTTATCTGGCTGTATCAGAGGGGCTACCCTCATGGCACTGCTTTGAATGTGTTTTATTTGTGGTTCTGGTTGAAATTGACTGTCTTGTTCTGGTCTTTCTTAATGATTTTTTTCACCCAGTATCAGTAAACCTTTGATCACACTCGTCTGACCTGCCGGCTGTTTTCATAGCACCTCCTCACCAATTCATTCTTTTTGGCCTCAGTCCCCACCTCCCTGCCCCTCACTCTCCTACACCAATTTTTCTCTCCTTTTCTCTCTTCTTTCTTTTTTTGTTACTTCAGCCTGTTGTCAATTTGGTGGACATGCCTTAGCAGCTTTCACAGGAAGTCCAAGAAGAAGTAAAAGATGCCAGAAAAAAACCCGAGCATCATACTTTCCCTCAAGCTATTTTTTTGTTTGTTTTGTAGAGTAGGCTTTTTCTCAGAAGCTCAGGTTTTGAAGCTGTAGAGAAGCAGCCAAAGCTTCTGCGTGGTTCCCTCTCAACACAGAGCGCTCTCACCAGCCTTTGGAGCAGCGTTTGATGAGCTTTTCCCTGTGGCACAGCAGCACCCAAACCCAGCTCACCTGGCCTACAAATCCCAGTGTGCTGACTTGCATCAGGAAGATACTGAGGATAAACACACATCTGCAGAGCTCACAACAGATTTGTAGCACCTCAGGAACTGACCCCACGTGTGGCTAGCACAGTGTCTAAGTCAGGTGTCAGTCTGCCAGATGGAAGTGGAAGAAGAATGCTGCTGTCAATAGTGCCTACTCTCAACTAGCAAATTAGACTGGGGTACAAGCTTTTCAAAAAGTACATTTTGAAATGCTACAGCTGGCTTTCAAATACTGTATTTCTCAAGAATTTGGAGATCAAATTGATAGGTATTGTACTGGAGAAAGAAGTATTGTGGATACTGGTGTTTTCTTGAATGAAAGTCTTCTGATTCCCAGGGCAGAACATTTCTCTTATTACAGTACTAAGGTGTTATGTTTTAATAGTTAACATCAGGGAGTGCAAAGGCAAGAATTTGCAGTTCTATCCTTCTCTCATTTAGACAGCTATCATGAAGCTTTATCTGCAGTAATTCATGTTTTGTTAGCTAGACATAGCAAGCACAGTAATATAGAGAGTTTGGAAGAGGAGTGGATGTCCAAGAAAACTAAATGGGAAGGAATGAAAGTCTATAAGAAGATCAGAATAGCAGGCAGAAGAATTTCTGACTTAAGAAGTCCAGAGCTGAAATTGATAAAGTTAACAGTAGCTCTCAAGTTAATTTCCAAGTTTGCTGGGTTGGCTCAGGAGATGTGTTCACGTGGGGAATAGGGACACAATCAGTGTGTGCAGTTTCAAATGCTCAGAAAGTTTTTCACTTCCCTTTCTTGCATGGGGACTGAAATTAATTTGTCATTTAGTAAGTTGAAGGGTATTTCAATGGCATAGCTAAGCAGTCTGTGCTTTCATGCCTGAGGGAGACTAATATGGAAATGAAATATTTCATGAAATATGATCCACTTGATACACTGATCTCAAGGAAACAACTATTTTTAGTTGGAATGAGTTGGAGGCAGAGAGCTTAACTGTGACAATGAAATGCCAGAGAAAGTCAAAATGACAAATACTACTTCATGTGGGCTTTTCTCTAAAACAGCCCAATGTAGATTCTTTTTCACACTGGCTAATGTAGAATTCGTGGCTGAGAATGTGAAGTTATAGAGACAAATATTTGAACAAAAGGCAGTGCTGTAAGAGAATAACTGCTCATTCATTCAGATAGATGCATTTTAAAGGGACAGTTTATCCTCTTTTGAGCCGTAAGTGCATTAACACCACTCCAGTAAGAATCACAACAGCACATCCACAACAGATGCCTGTGGGCTGTATCAGAGTTTTATTGACAGCATTTATTTTACAACGGGGTTCTAACTTTGTATCTTGTGCTAACATTTCACTGTACATGCATACAGCCTCAGCCAGTGTACCCCACCAATATACCGAGGTTGTCTCAGTGTCCAAGAGCATAATGTATCTCATTTTGAGCACAGGCAGCTGGTGCCACAAAGTTACTTTACAGGAAAGGGGTAGTCACCTGTCAAGAGCAAGAGTGTCACTTCTTACGAGCAAGATAACGAGCAACAGATTTTTAAATGCACATTTTCACATCCATCTTGATTTCATTTTCAGTGACGTCAAAGACACAAGTCTGTGTTTCCAGACACATGCCGTTTCTTTTTCTTTGGCTGTGTGATGTGTAAGGTCACATGCTAGTGACCGAGAAACACCTTTCGATTTTACTCTTAATATTATTATTGTTATTTTCAGTAAATGACTCAAATGTTCAGTTCTTGGACCAAGATGATGATGATGATCCAGACACAGAACTGTATCTCACGCAGCCCTTTGCATGTGGAACTGCATTTGCTGTCAGCGTGCTGGACTCTCTCATGAGCGCAGTAAGCAAACAAAATCTTTTACATTCCCTTCTATCAGACTTGTTGTGAAAGAGTGTGATAGTGTAGAGTCTTTTGCACTGGTAGGCAGGAGAAGATGCTTTTTTCTTAGATGTCAGGAGAATTTTGGAACCTAAGCTAGGTTATTGTCTTAGCTGGACACAGAGACCTCAGTTGAGATCTTTAGGACTTCCATGAGTCCACAGTTTTATAAGGAAACAGTCTCATGTCAGGTTTTAGTGATAATATGTCGCCCTGGTTTTACAGGGCCCCATAAGTTGTAACACTGTAGCTGTAGTTCCCATGCTTTTCTGTAAACATGGTCCTTGTTTTTCTTAACAGGCCGGGATTGTTTTGCACTTGTGGAATTGTTTTTCATTCCTTTCCCTGGGGTGGAGAAAGATGATTGACCATGTCTTTATCCTGTAAACCTTCAGGGGTGTTGACCCCTTTCACCAGTCCTTGATTGTCCTTAGAAACATATAAAAATAGGTAAATAAAGAAGGGCAGAACTTTTTGGTCGGTCCTGCCTGGAGATTCCACTGCTGCTCTGAGACTCGCGTGTTTCTTCTGTTGCCAGCAGTACAACAATAATGTTTTCCAAAAAAGGTTGTCTCTTCCTTCTAAAATCCAGACCCAAAGTCAGTATGTCAGCCCTCATGCTCACCATTCTTGTCAGACAGCATCAACTGGGTTTTGAGCTTTTAATTTCCTGTAGCTATGAGCAATGCTCTGAGTATGAGTGCTGGGGGACACTGATAGAACTCCATGAAAGCCATTGTACACATCTCATGAACTCTGCTTGTGTGAAGGGAGGTTATCCTCTCTTTTTCATATGAATTTTCTCGTGAATCAAAACTTAGTGCATGCCAGAAACTACAGATGGTGGCCTTTGGTTATGTCTACTTTGGGGCTTTTGTTTTGCAGCTATAGCACAGTTCTGAAGGAAACACCTTGGTCATGCTCCTTTTCATCCTCCTCATATTGGCTGAGTTTTCAGACCAGTCTTGCTCTGTGTGACCTACGCTTCTTTCAGAGGGACCTTAAACTCTGCTAGACATAGCAAGGACACAGTCTTTTTAAAATCTGAGTGTGGGCTTTCTGAGCTCCCTGTGGATTAAAGTTCCATAGTGCTGGGAATGATCTGTTGTAGACCCCAAGTAACACTATATATGAGCAGATGGGTTTCTCTAAAGGAGCCAAGTCTGACCTTCACCTGAATTCAGAATTAAGCTTTTTGCTTTTAAGAAGAATTCATAGTGATCTTTATATTTATTATTTTATTTGTATTTCATATTTATGTATCTGTATTTTGTAATTTTCCCTGCTATATTTTTAATATGTTCCATCCACAGATGAATAACATGAGTCTAGACAGATAAAATTTTGTTCTAATGCAGCCTAGGAGTTTTCAATAAACTCAGAAAATGCTTTTCTTGAAAGCTATTTACAATATTTTGTAGATGTGAAAAATTCAGAAAACCTAAGCAAGGAGTCTTAAAATCTGCACCTTCTCTAATTAAAATCTCTATCTATAAAATATTTAGCATATTCACATTATAAATGGGAATAATTTAACATGAAGATTCCAAATGTTACTTAGAGCTGTTTATCTACTCCCATTATTATCTAAGTCAGTGTCTCTGAATGTATTGTTCAGTAGGGCACTTCAGAATCAAGAAAAAAGTAGAGTTAATCCTTCTGGTTGTCCCTGGCATTGCCCTAGAAAGAGAGTGAGATGCTGTGGGCATCATTGCTTCCTTGTGCAAAGGTGTGTCAAGTAAATCACAATGGCATAATCAAAAATAGGTACAGCATGCCTGTTCAGAAATTTTAATTTTTAGTTATTGCTAGCTTTTATTAACACTTAGTTTTGGACAACATGTACCCCTGTTTCTGCAGTTCCTCTCTGTAACAGTCCTTTTTCTAAACATTTTCACATCTAAGTGGTCATATCATGTGTCAGGGACAGTGCAGCCTGAAGCCAGAGAAATGTGATAACAAGAGTAGAAAATTCTCTACTGAAAAAAATACTAATCAAGAAGACAAGCCAAGGAATCAGATAGTTAGAATTGTTCACTATCCTGTCTTTTCTTTCACCAGTTTTCTGATCAGTGCCAGTGTTATTTTCTCTTCTATTCCTCAAAGGCTCAGCAAGGAGTTGGAAAAGTACAATTCTTCTTGACCCTTCAGAAAGTGTAAAATGTGTGAGATGTTTTCCCTTTACTGTCCGTATTCTCATGGGAAAGGTGTGTTCTCCTTCCACTTCTTCTCCAAGGAAAAGAGTGTTTCTCACACAAACGAATCTATTTGCACTGTATTATCTCTTACCTTTATTTTCTTTTTTTTTAGAGTACACTTGCTTTTAGCAGACAGCTTCTATTTAATGTGTCTAACTTCATACTTGCCAGTATGGACAAACTGAACCCCAAATCCTAGCTCAATTGTGAGATCTGCAGTCATGCTTTCATCCTATGAAGTGCACAGGACTTCTGTAATAAGTGTATGATTTGCACTGTGCTGTCCTTTGCCAGCTCACTTGGAGACAAGTATATAGTTCATTTTTCCATCTACTTACTGTTTCAGGAGGTTTTACTGCTTATTTTTTATAAGAAAATTCCAATTTATGATTTTTGTTGATATCTCTGTAATGAAAATTCCTTATATAATGTACAGTGCAAATGTACATGAACTGCTCCTTTAAGAATGAATCTCTTCCCACAGCAGTGGGGTTTTGTAGTAAAACAGGTGTAAGAAAGATTAGAAAATCGAATAGTAGCCATGCATACAGTGTTATTTCTGACCTGTGGGTCATTTGAAACAATATAAATAATGTACGTACATTAAAAAAGAGCTATAAAATATATTTAAAATCATTTGCTCAAGTATTCAATTATTGCATGATGATGATGATGATGATGATGATAATAATAATAATAATTCTGCAGTATTATCGGTGTTATTCTTTTATTTTTTAGAGTTTTATTAATATTGAAGTAGTACAGTAAACCCAACCTGAGAATCACAAAATAGAAAATGCGGTAACTTTCTAATTCAAGTCTGAGTGCTAGAGATCTTTATGTTCTGCTAGCTTAGCATTATTTCCTAGAAGATGACAGTACTGGACATTTTAAATTTGAAATTGTGTGTTATTTTCTTATTTCAAAGGTAAGAGGCTTAATGAAGTTCAGTTCAATGTGACTTTTTAAAAAAAATGTTATTTTCAGCTATAGAAAGGTTACATGACATAGGATAGTCTGAGAGGAGCACATTTTTGAGCAGAAGTAGTTTTTCCCTTTCTGGGTCTTGTTGAGATAGTTATTCCATAAAATCCTGTGCATGCAAGGAAACAGTTTTATCAACACAGAGTACCTTGAAAGGCTTGAGCAGTGGGCCTGAGAGCCCAAGCTTCCCTGTTACTCCTTTTGGCACTGAAGATAGGAGAATTACAGATGTTCTGGCAGGCTGGCATCCCTCCCACACACACTGCAACAGAGCTGAGGTGCTGTCAGAGTGGTGCTGCTGCAGGCAGGGATCTCCAACAGCACCATTATACCATTTAACATTCACTATCGTGGAATTCATTTGCTTCTGCTAGAACTTTAGGGCTTGATTTTTCTCTGTATTACCAAATCCTGGTTTTTCTTCATGTAAACAAAAGCACTGAATGGAAGAAAAATCATTAAAACAGTTGAAAATAACTTTTCATTACATCCCATACTCAAGAGTTCTCCCTAAGGGATCCTCGCAGTTTTATTTATACAGAAAAGAAACTGTTCTAATCTTTGATATGAGCAGAAGACTATTTTTCATGCAAGTCTGTTCAGAGAATTAGCAAGCAGCATCTTGTAACATAAAGTGTCCCAAACTTCTTTAAAGTTTGGACAATAGTTTGAGAATTAATAGATTTTCAAATGGTGAAATGAAGTTATTTATTTTCTGCTGTTGATTCTGTCTCAAAGGCCTTTTGTTATTGGTATGAATTACTGATGTTCGCTCAGTCATTCCTCAGGTTTGGATCTGTAGTATTCCTCCAACTGAAAAAGAAAAGCAAGTTAAAATACTCATTTGAAAGTGAGACTAAAAATGCATATAGTGGAGGAGGAGTCTTAAAAGAAATTCATTTAAAAACCCACTAGCAAACACAAAAAAGGCAAATATAACTTGAAAAATGACAATTTTAGTGTAATTATAAATGAAAGGCAAAGTGCTATTAAAGTTAAAGCAATATTATTAAAAGATGTGCTAATTTTCAGTTAAATTTTCAGTAGAAGACCAATTAGTTTAAAAGACATGACAGCATTAACTGCAAAACATAAGCACTCCGGTAATTATACTTTAAAAATGATTGAACAAATGGGAAAGCATCCTTGAAGCATCTGAAAGAACTGCACTACAATTCCAAGGCAAGGGCTAGGTGGCACTGCTAGCTCAGATATCTGTGTCATGATTTCCTTGCTGTTTACCCAGTTTCAGTGTCTATGATGCATTTCCTTTTTTCTGTGTTTAGAATATACCTATTTCACATTCTCATTCTGGGTGCTGATTAAAGTGATATCACACACGTGTCCAATGTGGGGTTTAGTTAATGACAGTAGCAAACAGCTATTTCTTCAGTTATGATTTTACACTCAACAAAAGGGATTCTTTTCCATCACTGGAAAGTGCCTTGTTACTGTAAGTACAGCAGTACCTTTCCAAAGACATTCTGTAGATCAGTTTCTTATAAGTACTGGCATATCCAGGCCATGTACCCTCCCATAGAGCAAGTAGAAGATCACTCTCAAATTAATTTCAGTGTATTATTATTCCAAAGGAAATGGATATCAGCTAGTTCAGCTTTTCAGTGTTCCCCTAATTCCAAACTGGCAAGATGTAATGAGCAGTCTGATTTTTGTGACAATCAAAAGCATGGGCAGATAGCTTTTTCTTCAGGACTGTTAAATACGTTAGTACAGGAGGGGAAGCAACCTTATTTAGCAGAAGGTAATAAGTTACAGCTTTCTATACACCCATCTTTTCTTGCTTTTGGTTGGGCATTTTCTGATCAGATGTAATGCTGCAGCAGTTTGTCCTGAAACTTGGAATCTTTTCTCCCATTGATTGCAAAAAAACCCCAAAAACATCTTTTGGCTGCACTCATCCATCTGATTAAACGGTGCCATCCACATCAGTCATGGTGTGAATCCCAGATTAAGCCATTGTTCCACAATAAATGCTGCCTCTTTTGCTAGTAAGGGTCTTAGCTTTGCCTTAGAAGTATAGCACAGTGGGAAGAGTTGCCAAAGAGGGCGACTGATTCTCATCTCAGGGACATCAAGGAAGAAGTAATTGAAAAATAAACAACCATGCCTGAATGTCTTCTCTCTCTCACGGTGGCAATTCCTATTAAACATCATGTAATGGCTCCAGACTTACATTCCTGCAAGGGGTCACATTGATTTTTCTATATGTTAAGAGAGGTTTGAGTATTACACTTGAATTGTTACACAGTGCATCCACATGTGTAAGGGCTGATTTGAGATTAGCTGTTGTTTTAGACTGGCTGAATCTTCCTGAACCTCTGCTTATGTCAGACCACTCTCTACAGTGTGCTTTGTAGTTAAGATGTGTAGTGCCTTACCCTGGTTAACTTAAAATAATTGGAGTTGATGAGATGCAAATATTTGCTTTACGGCATGTATAACAATAAGAATATGTTCCTCTCATTTTAATTTAGTCAACAGGTGAATGGCATGTATGCTTATGTAAATAAGCAGAGAATCTTGAAGTTATAAAACTTCAATGTAAAGTGAAAAACATTGCTGCGTAGAACTCATTTTCTTCTGTTTTATCTGTCATCTCCAGCAAACAATGAAACTGAAATTTCATTATACAAAGAAAGAATATCAAAGTAACATGGATAGGAAGCCAGTTGTGCTGTTTGATCTCAGGATAAAATATTTCAACCTCTACCTCAGTTTACCCATGTACTAAATACAGTTACATTATATGGATAGAACAATGAATTTCATTGAAAAATATTGTTTAAAAGGTCTTATCTTTAGACAGCAAACACTGTTTGAGAATTCAGTATTCATTTTTACTTGGTTGGATTAAAGACATTTGTTCTAAGTCCTAAATTCAACAAAGTCCAGAAATCCAGTAATGTCAATCCTGTGTACTCTACAGCAGGCTCATTTTTTCCTTTTATGTTCCCTGCACTTGCAAAGCTTCTGAAAACTCGACATTGGTGACATTATAAGTGACAGTCTTTCCTTTTTTTTTTGTTCAACATTTTTTTTGCCCAGTACAATACATTGCAGATGTTTAACTGAGTATGTCTGAACTATACCAGTATATTTTTAAGTGAACTTGAAAGTCATTCATCTGGATTTAAATTAATATTTTAAATACCCATTGTTTGCCTGACAGACCAGCAATGCTACAGATGCTGGCAAAATGTCAGTGTGGAGTAAATCTTCCCTAATAAACCACACTTACTCTATACCCTAGAGTTTTTTAAAAGGACCACCAGGATCCCAAACTCATCATACATTTATCTGGAATGAACTCAAGATGTTTAATTGATACATGCTTATGTCTGAACACTGTCAAGTCTCGTAATAAGATGTTTAGTACAATACATCGGTTAGACTGCTAGAGTCCAGCCACAGTAATAAGTAATGACATTTGCAGCACAAAGGCAGCTCCCCAACGAATTGGTGACAAGAGTAAAAAGGCAATCTAGCCTGTGTAAGCTTTAAATGTGGTCTGAATTTTACAATTACATGTCCTAAAGCCCATTATTAGACATGAGGGCGATGAGAAGGAAAGCAGTCATTGCATCACTACTAACACCAATTATAGGAAACATAAATCATTCAAATTTTTGTACTTTAATAAAAATCAGCCTGAATTGGTGTTTAAAAGGAAGGATCTAGTATAGGAGCCTAATGGGATAGAAGAAAATAGAGTAATTGGAGGCTGCTGTCTTTTCACTTTCTATATAAAATTATTTGAAGAGACAGCCTAGAACTTTAAACAGCAGAAACCCGGAAAAGTTGTAATTTGGATGTCTTCAGTTGTGACTTTAATGGTGTTTGCTTAAAGAGATTTCTTTTATCTCTGCAGACATACTTCAATGACAATATCCTCACACTGATACGGACATTGGTAACAGGAGGAGCCACACCAGAGCTGGAAGCACTGATTGCTGAGGAAAATGCATTGAGGGGAGGTTACAGCACGCCCCAGACACTTGCAAACAGGGACAGGTGTCGAGTTGCTCAGTTGGCTTTGTATGATGGGCCATTTGCAGACCTAGGGGTAAGATCATGAGGGAAATGTAGGACCAAGGCTGGTCTGTGTTCTATTAGCTTTCTCTCAGACTGAGAGAAAAATCTATCTTAATAAGCATATCATTTCTATTATTTAATTTAATAGACCTTTTGGCTTGTTTAAAAATTTACAGCAAAGAGTGTCAGGTTTGCTCTTTACCTTTTTAAGATGCTGTATGACTGCCCAGGGTCCTTGCTTGCATATTTCATACAGAAAATCCTGTGGCTCTTCTTTGTTGTCAGCTAAAGAGGTGGATGAGAGCTGATTTGGATGTTATAACCATTGTAGCAATAATGAATTCTAAATATAAGCAACATGTATAGATACACCTCATTTGGATTTTGATAAGCTTATTTAGTGTTTTCATAGCACTTCTAGTTCTTAAAATCTGCTTATTAGCTTGAAAACAAAGTTGTAAGGTTTGTTTTCTGTTGGTTTTGGATGAACTAAAATTCTTGTGTAATCCTAATTTTCTGATAATTTGACTTCACTGTTCTAAGGGTGAAGTCAAAAAACAAACAGACAAAAAAATTTTAAAACCCAAACCAAATAAATAAATGATCTTTAAAAAAGAGTGCATTATATAAAAATAAATAAATAAGTGTCTAGAAATGTTTTCTGGACCATATTTAGAAACCTTGAGGTGAATCCCAAAGCACCCACTCTGCTTTGATGATGATGTGGGATTTGATGTTTCTTAAATTAACCTTTTGTTCCCCAGCTCTGTCCAAAAAGAATGGAATGACCTTCACAGAAATGACAGGGAATCCCAGTTTAAGGATTAGGGCAGCAAGAGTACACAGGTAGAAGTCTACAGCTTTTCAGTTCATGTAACAGTCCAGTTGTGGCTGTGACTGAGAGCTCATCAAAACACTTCAGCATGCGGCTTAAAATTTCCACTAATAAAATAAGCAACACCAGCCTTTCAAATGCTGTTCCACCAGAGCCTCAATTGCACTACACCTGTGAAGGCAGAATGCATTAACTCTCATGATTACTAAAGAATCACTATTTTAGATACACAAATGAGCAAATCTAAACTTAATTTTTTGCTGATCATACATTTAGTCATTATTTTACAGCAGCAGATATTTTATTATCCTTTTAAACGCATAGAACTCTAATTTCTGTTGTGCTGCTGGTGAATTTTTTTTTGTCTGGATGACAGTATGGCTGTTGCCAAGAAAGGGTCAAAGATACTTACAATTATAATAGCACAGTTAATGCAATTTGTAGAATATGCATTGTCTGGTACCAAAATTTATATTTCCAGCTTAAAGCAAATTCCTCACTCTTTCCAATTTGGCATTATTTCATGGACCAAGGCTCTCCAAAATAACAATCATCACTTTACATAGTTACTTGTTTGAAATAAAACATTCAGATTATTCATTTCCTTGGATAAAAGGTTCTCATTTGAGACAAACAACAGGCCATCTGTACATTGTCCCTTTTTTATAAGTTCATACCTGTTCCCTGACATTGTGTTAACAGAGCAAAGAAAGGAAAAAAATGTCCTGTTCTCTTTTTTTCTTTATGTTCTCTCCTTCCTCTAGGATGGAGGTTGTTACGGAGATCTATTTTGTAAAGCACTGAAAACATACAACATGCTTTGCTTTGGAATTTATCGATTAAGGGATGCACATCTAAGTACTCCCAGCCAATGCACCAAACGGTGAGTCTGGTCTTTTAGAACATCTCTGCTTCACTGTTCTTCAGTCTTCTCAGCAAGGGAGAGCCCAGTGCCTGTAATAAATATAAAAAAGAGCTTGCTCCATTTTTGCATAACTTTTACACAATCCTCTTTGAGGATTTCATGATGGCTCTTTGTCTGACTTTAAATCTTAAGCTGGATATCACAGCATAAGTTTTCAGCTACTTTTATTCAAAAATTTTAAATTGAATTTTCAGGATATATCTTTATCTTGTTTGCTTTATGGTGATCCACCGTTTGCATGCAAGGAAAGGACTTCAGTTTCCTTATATCAATCAACTCTAAGTTGTGGGATAATAATTTAAATTACAGTAGCTAGTCTTTTTTCTGAATGCTCAAAAAATACTCCTGTGAGCTTCCCATCAGTACCATCTGTGTCTAATCATAATTTCTTCCTGTAAATGGAAACCCTTCTCTTGGTAGACTGCATTTTTACTTCAGTAGCACCAAGCCTGACCTTAGCGCTTTAAATAGAGCAGACATATTTCCATCTTTGCAAACTGAAGGCCATTTAGCAGCGTGCTTGAAATGTGTCTTAATTAACTGCTTCCTAGAAATATACACACAGACCCATACCACAAGCATCACAAATCTACCATCTGTTACTGTTTCGTGCTCTACAAAAAGCATCATTATTGGGTGAACATGGCAATAAACAACGCTGCAGCCCACCAAAGCAGCTTCTTCTGTAAGAATTTGAACAAATTAGGTAGAAAAAATGATTTGCAGTTCAGATTTACACTGTAGTTGCTATACTTGGGATTATTTGTTGGATTAATAAAGGGCTTCTGTCCCTGAAGCAGCTAAGCAGATTTCTTATGAACATTGAATTAATTTGAAAGGAAGTCATGAGCTTCATGTTCAATTTTTACTCATTTCTTGCTTGGACAGAAAATGCCTATTGCCTTGCTCAAGTCTGTTTTTCACATGCATGAAAAAATTTAGCAGCTGCTCTATAAGCCCTTCATACCCTGGAAGGCCATTAGGTGAAGGTGGGGATTCTTGAAATTGAGCAAGTTTTTATTTCAGGCCTGGGATTTATACTAAGCAGTGCTGGATTCTCAGATGTGCAGATTTCTCTTTATAAATGCTCTTTGAGGCCATGAATGTGCATGTGGAGTGAATGAACAAAATTAACCTCTCTACCAAGTTATTGATGTATTTTCCTTAATTTGTTTTAACTACAGTCACAATCCAAACCAATAATTATGTCCCTTCTCCTATTGACAGTATTTAAATATTACATAACTATGTAAATATGTATTTAAATGTAATATGTTTTTAAATAATTATTAAATATGTATTTAAATAAGCTGCATATAAAAGCCTCCTCTCTCTGCTTTTCAGCCATTCTTTTAAATAGTGTTTGTGGTGGCTACGTTACCGGTTTTTGTCAAAATATAAATATATTTGCTAGAGTAATTGCATTATGGTGCAGCCAGAGAAAGGAGCATGATTTGTATGGTGTCTTCTCTGAAAAATCATTATGTGATTCACTTGGAGAACATCATTCTCAGATATGTCTGTCCAACAGAAAACATAAAATAAGTGATAGCTGACATAAAAAACATAACGAGAATTATGTGAGCTAAAATTAGGTACAAACAGAAATGCAAGAATTGGGCTAAATGTTCATAAGCTAGAGGAAATTTTTTAGTACCAATCTAAACCTATTTTCTTTCTCTTTCTCCTTTTCTTCCTTCTCTTCTTTCCAGTTATGTTATCACAAACCCACCATATGAATTTGAGCTCGTGCCGACGGACTTGATCTTCTGTTTGATGCAATTTGACCACAACGCTGGCCAGTCCCGAGCCAGCCTTTCTCATTCCTCCCATTCCTCCTACTCTTCCAGCAAGAAGAGCTCATCAGTTCACTCCATCCCCTCGACAGCCAACCGACCGAACCGCACCAAGACCAGGGATTCCCGGGACAAACAGAAGTATGTGCAGGAGGATAGACTTTGATATGTGTATCTGCTCCCACTGTGTGTGAAACTTGCATTCACCACCCATTCTCCCCAGTTAATGTTTCCAGCAGTAATGTTTCCTGTTTTCCCATGGAGTTCTCCCTTTTTGTACACATATTTTGCGTATGTATGACAGTGTGCATGTGATTGTCATTTTTATTTCACCACCATAAAACCCTTAAGCACAACAGCAACAAAGCAGACGGACCAAAAGTTATTTATGATGCTAGGGGAGAATAAAAAAAAAATTCCAAACCGATAGGCACACTGAAAACATAAATAACTCACTGCAGTTACTCTACATACCAAAAATAGAGTATATTTAACATGAACACTTGCTCTTGATGTTAGAGTTACACAAAGAAAGTCATTTAGTGCAGAAGTGTTGATGTATGTTGCAGTAGGTTTTTTTAATACTTATATTTACAGGAGCTGATACATTTATTTGAAGCTTATAAAACTATGCTATTAAAAAAAACCAAAAACCCTGCAAAAAAAAATCCCTGCTGAATTTTCACTCTTAAAGCTTATATTATATAGGGCTTACACTCTTTGTATAGATTATTGCTCCACATCTGTTTTATACCAAAGCAATATCAGGGACTTTTCTGCTTGCTTAAGAACTTTCTCTAAAATACTAGTCTTTTGGAGATGTATTTTCCCTTTAACACTGAAATTGTCTGGGCATGAAGTTGTAAAACTCCAATGGTTTAATTTAAGTTTAGAAAGAGTCTAATTGCATATTAAATTATTATTCTGTCTATTTATATTGCCACATGAATAGCTATATTTTCATTCACTTTTGACATTTGGGATAAAAAGCCATATGTATCATAAATATTGGATGTAAGTCATTAAAAACAGCCTTCTTGGGACTTTTACTTCTTTAAAAGGTGATTTAGTCACCTTATGTACAGAATAAATAATGTTCAGAAAAGAGCAAGCATTTTTCTATGCTTACGTATCCGATCTCAAGGGACTTTGTTCCCTTCCCCAGATGGTAGTTTAACTTTTCCAAGTTAGTATTGGTATAAATCTTCCAACAAGAGTCCTAATACGTGAAGAACCTCCAGAAATCTTACTGCATGTTCGACCTGTTTTTTTCAACAGGTGCATGCCAATATGCAGGAACACAGGGAAGACAACTGAGTGCCTTTAAACCTCTCCCCTTTGGGGAAAAAAGGTGCTGTGGCCCAGACAGTTAATGAGGAGAACAAGAGGGCTGGGTTGGAAATATTCACTGTGCTGAGGCGTCATGTTCCTGGCACTTGCCAGAATTCAGTTCTTGCAAATTGTCACCAATGACACGTGCAGCCAAAAAAATTGTGGCAGGGAACTGAATAAAGTAGTGGAAAGGAACCTGCCCTAGACAGCTGTAGAAATGATACTTCAGGCTTGCTTTTACTTTTTTTTTTTCCTTGGTTTAAACTTCAGAAGCCAATGTATATTTTGAAATGTGCAACTAGCTCTAGGTTTATGGAGGGTTTCCGAGGGTAGGGAGGGCAGAAACACGTACCCTCATCCCTGCCTGTCCAGCAAGAAAGCATGCAGACAGAAAAAAATATTTAGATTTGGAATGATTAGCATTGTACCTGCCAACTCAACCAAGGTGCTTTTATGGTTAGTATTGTCTTCTACCTTCCCCTTCCCCAAGCATGATAATTTTGAAGATTTGCTTGCTGTGTGAATTGACAATAAAGCCAAGCACTTTTACTGACAAAACCTAGAACCGTGTAAGTGGGCTACAGAGAATACCACTGTGCAGTGCTGAGCATAATGATTGGAATACAGTATATATGTGTGAGTGTGCCTCCAAACGCAGCTGTAAGTCCAATCAGTGAAATACATTGCAAATTGTGGTTGCTCCCCTTACAAATGAGACTATTACAGTTGCTCTTCATCATAAAGAAAAAATTCATGTGTTCCTCTTTGCAAAGAAAGTTGTCATGTTTTGCCCTGAGAATATTTATTACTACAAGGATGTGCCAGTTAAAGTGCTCAACCAGAAATATGACAGTTTAAAAGCATTGTAAAACTTACATAGCTTACTTCTTTTTCTAAAGTGCAACAAGGATGAATAGAATGGGCCAAGGTATGAAAATTAATGGTTCTGCATGACCTAGCAACTGCTGTGGGTTTCCCTCTATAACTTTGTCCTTGTGAAAACTTGTGAAATTAAAAAAAAATAGTTACAAACTTTATTCAGTTATCGGTTTGTTTGTTTGGTTGATTGTTTTGTTGGTTTTCTTTTGCCTTTTTTTTCCCTCCAAACCAGAAGTAAAACTGGCTGCTGCTGCTGCTGCTGCTGCTGCTATTTCTCAACCTTGTTTTCTTTTTTTATCCTCTCATATGCTTGCCTTTCTAATTGCACGTGTCCTTTTGTAAACACCCAGGTTCCTGCTCAATGAAGATGCCTATGGTGGTGCAGACATTACTTTAATTTCCCATTCCTCATTCCAGTTTCTTTCCTCCCTTCCCCTCCCTACTCTCCTATTCCCCCTGTATGTACATGAGCATATTTTTCTGTCGGCAGTATTGATTGAAGATAGTTGAGAGCAGTTACACATTTTGGAAGAATGTTAATGGCTTTGACACCAAAATGCTTTTCCATTAATGTTTTATCTGTTTTCCATTTAGCAGAGAAAGGAAGGGTGCTAATATGAAGCCACTTGTCACATCCTACATAATGATTTTATCCAAAAAAAAATAGTATTTGTATAATGGTGCAGCTCAAATAGAAAAAATATAAACAGCATATATTAGAGAAGCAACTTGCCTACTTTGTGAGCAGCAGAAGAGCAATATCTAATATGGGTGCAAATCTGAATTCTTCAAATTACATTGAAGTCTAATCCACCTCTCTCCTCTATCCTGAAGTTAGAATTCTAAAACCTTTGACTTTTAGTAATATTGTGTGCAATTTCCACTGTTTCCATAGTCAGATTGGTCAAATAGTTTATTATAGTGATGAAGGTTTTCTGATATGGATGTATTAATGGAGGTTTGTCATTACAAGGAGAGAAATGCTTAAATCAACTTTATGTTGGTTTTTATATTGAAAAGGAGGAGGAAATCTCCCATCCTGTCCCAAGTCAGACAACCATAGTAGAATGGTTAGTTTTGAAAGTGGAGAAGTATCACCATTGTCAGGAGGTGACATTTCAGAGTTTTCAATTATGGTCCTGCCATTTATATCAGTCCCAGCATGGTTTCAGCATTGGAAACCAGGTTCTTAGTGAGCTTAAGTGTTGACACAAAACCATATCTGGCAAACCTGCAGGTTCCTACAGACCCAAACAGAGAGAATCAGGCATTTTCCAGTGAAATTCCCATTGCCAAAAGTAAGAATTTTGGCAGTTTGAAAAAATGAAAAATCAAGAACAAGTCCAGAACATTATCTTTGTCACAAAACTTCAGTTGCCCTGGAGCAAAGTAAAGTTCTTCATAGAAAAAATAGTTTATTCTCTCTTTCCCTGCAAATGTCTTACTGCCTGCTACATGTAAAATATTCATCTGCCAAACAAAGAATTGCTGAGCAGGTGGGTGGAGGAACTTCCATTACTTTTTTTGCTCATGCAGGAACAAATTACATGGGAGAATTTTCAGCTTAGTTATAAACAAGATGGTTACATGCAGTGGGGGACACAAAAACACATATATGCATGCTAATTTGAAACTGCAAGTGTCACAGAAGACCAAAAATTCATGTTTTAAACAGTTGGAAGGTAACCTGGGATTATGGTGAGAATACAAATTTAGTAAAACCTTTGTGTTATGTTTAGGTAGTATTTTCTTTGCCTCTGCTTAGAAGAGAGGGTATTTCACAGTGACATTTTTTCTAAGTTGATACTCAGTCCAGAATAATGATAGAAATTTTAAAGCACCAGTACAATAAATCTGTTGGAGAGAATTGCAGGAGTCTTATACAAGTTGAAGAAAATTGCATTTTGATATTTTTATTTTGATTATTTGTATCCTCTTTTATGGTTCAGGGAAAAGTCTTAGACAAAAACATTAATTTTTATTTACTTTTTATGAGCATTAAGCCTTTGGAACCCTCATGGATGCACTGATGCTGATAGCACATTACAGACACAGATTTTTGAGAGGAAAGTAAATGTTTTCTGCTTTCTGATACCTGCAGTTACTTAGCTGTTCCAACATCTCTCAGGTGATGCTGTCAAAAAGAAGCCTGTCAAATAGCGTAGGAAGATCAGGGACTTTCTTCACGAGCTCTTAAAAAAATAAGATAAAAAACTATGCCTATTGTCACTATAATGTAGAAACACTTCTGGTGAGGATCAATATGCATACTCCAGAAGGGAGAGAAACAGACTGAATGTGACAGAGAACTGAAAAAAAGCTTGGTGACTATAACAATAGATAAAGACTTTAAAAAGGGAGTTTCTGAACTGATCTAAAGGAAAGAGTAAATAATATTTAAGATAAGTAAAAATCTGTGCTCAGACTCTGGGAGACATACCAAAATCAGGCTGTAAGTGTAGCATAAAAGACTGAAAAGTGTGTAAGGGCTTCAAGAAGGACATTTAGTGACTGGGAGCAGAATATTGTAGAGGCCAAGAGTAAAGGTCAGGAGTGTTAAGCTCACATTTCAAAGGTAAGTAGAGAGGTCAAGGAACTTCCACAGGAGATTCATCGTTATATGGTCAAAGATAATTTTAACAGCAGAAGGGAAAAGAAAAGGTAGAAAGCTGGGTGCAAGCATTGAATGGTGGAGATGATGATGCTTGGATCAAGCTTTCAGCACTGGCAAGAACAAATCTAAACAGCAAAGGAATTAAGAGTCGACCAGTTTCTGCATTTATTATTAATGTTCTGTATTTATTACTTGCCAGGTAAAGGCAAAAAGAGACTGGGTGGTTTCTTTTTAAAGAACAGCTTATACAGGAGTTTTATTTTAAACTTAACACATAAATAAATAGCTTATTTTGAAAATTTTAGGGACAGCAAAGTATTTTGAAGTGCTTTACACTGGCTGCTGAGAAACACAACACAGTTCTGATTCTTAGCACTCACCCAAGTCTCCCCTTACTTGCTACAACATTGAATTAACTTGCACCAAGTTCTGTTTGTAAGGAAAGTTTTTGCACCATCCGTTAAAAAAAAGGTAGTGATGAAAGTTCACGGTGCTTAACTTGCCTCAAAATCATTTTAAACACAAACCATTAGAAAACTGTTAGTTTGAAATTGTTTATGTGATCTCACAAGGCTTTTAAAACATGATAACTATCACACTTTACACCTCTCTGAAAGGTTAGTTTAATCGTAGATCACATAAAATTGGTTTCCACAAATGCATAATGGTTCATGTGTCACACTTGAACTAAATGGTTTTTTAAATGGAGCTGAAATTATTTTGATGTGTACACATTCCCAGACTTTTTCTCTCCTACAACCTTTCTTAAACCAGCCCCCATCAGGAATCATTCCCTTAAAGTCTCATTAATAATTCAGATGTTCTGATTACTTTAAAAGATCTATGGAATTCAGGCTTTTTTTTTTTTTTAACTGCTTGACAAAAAGATAAATGAATGTAGAAAGAAGCAGTAGGAGTCTGGCAAGCTGTAGATCATCTCTGAACAGATTGTAACTTTATCATTCTGTCAGGAAGAATAATTTAAAGCACTTAATCAGTTAGCTTCAGTGTGCAGGATGTAACATTATGAATTCCTATCATCCAATCTGTTCAAATCAAAGGGAACTTAATTATAATAGGTGAGAGAGAGGGAAATGGGAGATTGAACATCGTTCAGACTCGGGCAACTTTTAAGGGGGCAGGGAATTATTTAGTCTGGTCACAAATGAGTAGGATATTTTTAAACAGAAGTGAAAAGCATTTTAGAAAATGACAAGAAAAACAATACAGTAGTTCTGTTTCCCTTCAGTAATAAGCCACTAATAAGTAATATAATTCCTGGGTTTGATTGAGTATTTCTAAAAAGTGTAAGAACAGGTAACAAAAATTTTGTTGGGAAGTGGGGGTCTGGCTTGAAAATTTTTAAAATCCATGTAAAGTGGAAGTGTTTTAATTTGATATTTGTGAAAGTGACTGAGAAGTCCAGTAATTCTGGACATTTAGCTACTTCTTGACACACCCTAACTGCAAAGCTCTTTGTTTATTTTTGTGCACTTATGTCCAGGTATTTGTCCTCTATTCTTCTCAGTCCTTCCATTTCTTTTTCTCTCCTTTACCTCCTGAGCTTTTGTGCTTCATCCTTGGGTTTCTAAGGTGGATTTTGCTTTGCTAATCTAATTTTAAATAATGTATTTATTACAAAATGAACATTTCTTCCACTCCTCTCCTGATTCCAGGTACTGCAGCAATTCAGTGGTTAGCAAAAGTAGCATTCTATATTATGTGAGACACTAAAGCTTCTGCAGCATTTTGGATTCCCCACTGGAATGAGAAGTAGTGCATACATGTAAGAGTGGCAGCTCTGTGTGACACACTTTGAACCTTGCATGTAGTAATGAAATGCCCAGAACCATAAGTGTCCACTGCTCTGCCCACCCATCTCTGGAATTTGGGGAAGGAGGACAAGAATGGAGACAGGCTCAGTTCACAAATGCTTGTCAAAGCACAAGTGCACCTAATGGCCATTAGCCACTCTCTAGACCAGGAGTTCCCAAGTCTTGGAATAAAGCTGCATACCTGTCATTGAGAAATTACAGCAGAAATTGCTCTCTAAAGGATTTAAGAATTAATTTTTTTTCTTTTGTGAATTTTAAGAAGCTTTTGTCCACACCTGCATATGAGGAGTGCAGTATAGCAGTTACAGTGATGAACAGCTGGGGAATGGCTGCAATGCTGCAGCCTCTCAGCATCCTCCCACATTGCTCCCAGCCCACCTTAAAGCTGCACCATAAAATTCCTCCTGTGTTCATGGAAACAGACATTGCTCAAAGATAGAAAAGAAAGAGCTTCCTCTCTAATATTCCTTTAAATCCTTGTTTCCTTTGCGTTGCTGACACCTGTTACAACTGATCCATTCAGGATTAGCTGGAGCCCCTACCACAGTGTCTGGTGTGTTCCCTACCCCATTTTCAACCCTAGAGTTCAGCAGTGCCCAAGCACCTGTGTTTCAAAGTAGGGATATAATGCCCACCCTGTGCAGCAAGGCTGCCATTTGGCAGTAGGAGCTCAAATCCTGTTTATTCTAACACCAACTGCAGAAAGTTCTTTACGTTCTCCTGCATGATTTCTGGGCCAGCAGTAGCCACCACCCCAAGGCTGAAATGGTTCAGAGAAGTCTCTGACTCTTCAAGGGCTCCTCTGTGTATCAACTCACATGCTCTTTTCTTCATTACCCTTATCCCAGCTGCTCTCCTTGGCTTCTTAGTTTAGACTTTGATTTGTATCCTTTTATTTTTCAATAAATGAATCACCTGAGCATGGGGGCAAGAAAAGAGCTCTCTCACACTCAACAAGCAAACTAGCACATTGCCAGTTTTCTTTAGCTTCTATTATCAAATCTGCAAGCGTCATCCTCCTTTCATAACAGTGTTTTCAGAGGTATTAATCTAATGCACTGTACTGCTAGTAATTAGTCAGTCACCTTCTATTGATCTCTTTTTTGTATAAACTTTACTGACTGCTCCCTTTTTCTTTGCTTTTTTTTTTTTTTTAACATTTCTGTGTATGTTTGCTTCACTAATTAAAACTTTCATTTTTCCCTCCTTATTCTGTCTCTACCTGTTTTGCTCCTTAGCAGAAAAGAAATGGTTTACAGATGAGCCGGATAATGCCTACCCCAGAAACATTCAAATCAAGCCCATGAGCACTCACATGGCCAATCAGATCAATCAATATAAATCAACAAGCAGCTTGATACCACCAATACGAGAAGTTGAAGATGAATGTTGACTCCTTCGAAGCCAGAACTATTTTTTTAAAGCCTGACAAACTTCATGAATGGTGATGTGACATTTATTCCTCTTACTTGCTGAACCACTGATGGAGAAGTTAAGGGCAAGCTTAATGGGAAAATAAAGTAGACAGATCTTTGTTTGTCTGCCTTTAATATTGCTTCCACATATTTTGGAAACTATTTCATTTATAAATGAACATAATCAAAACTAGTCATGTATAGCCTCTAGCATTTTAAATTATTTTTATTTATTAGAAAAAATATATTTTTCTTTTTTTTTTCATTGTTAAGTATTTTCCCTTAAAAAAAGGCATATGTGGCCAGACTCCTAAGAATTAAAAAAAAACCACCCAACAAACCCTCAGTCTTTGGCTTAAAGGAGAATGATGGTCACAGTTATAAGGATATGTAATTAAGGGAGACAAATGATATATTTACAAAAAGGAAGAAAAAGGTCCAACATGTATTTTAGTAAATCAAAAAAAAAAAGAAGAAAAAAAACCTACTACACTTCACAAAAATGTTTCTTTATTGGAAGATGTGTATTTTGTTCAGCATTGACACCAGCTCTTAATAAATTGAACTTATTTATTTTCAGAGTTGAAAGTCATATTTTTGTACATGTAACATTCTTCTGAAATATTCTTTGTTTTATTGACATATCTAGATCATCTTGATTGCCAGTTGTGTGAGGGCCCAGTACCCCCCACGCTGTGCCCTGCCCCTTCTCACAGTCCCACCCAGAGGAACCCAGCACCCTCGGTGACACAGGCACAGGGAATGTCCCCACCCAGCCCAGGGACAAGGACATGAGGGGCACTTGCTAGNCTCTCTCACACTCAACAAGCAAACTAGCACATTGCCAGTTTTCTTTAGCTTCTATTATCAAATCTGCAAGCGTCATCCTCCTTTCATAACAGTGTTTTCAGAGGTATTAATCTAATGCACTGTACTGCTAGTAATTAGTCAGTCACCTTCTATTGATCTCTTTTTTGTATAAACTTTACTGACTGCTCCCTTTTTCTTTGCTTTTTTTTTTTTTTTAACATTTCTGTGTATGTTTGCTTCACTAATTAAAACTTTCATTTTTCCCTCCTTATTCTGTCTCTACCTGTTTTGCTCCTTAGCAGAAAAGAAATGGTTTACAGATGAGCCGGATAATGCCTACCCCAGAAACATTCAAATCAAGCCCATGAGCACTCACATGGCCAATCAGATCAATCAATATAAATCAACAAGCAGCTTGATACCACCAATACGAGAAGTTGAAGATGAATGTTGACTCCTTCGAAGCCAGAACTATTTTTTTAAAGCCTGACAAACTTCATGAATGGTGATGTGACATTTATTCCTCTTACTTGCTGAACCACTGATGGAGAAGTTAAGGGCAAGCTTAATGGGAAAATAAAGTAGACAGATCTTTGTTTGTCTGCCTTTAATATTGCTTCCACATATTTTGGAAACTATTTCATTTATAAATGAACATAATCAAAACTAGTCATGTATAGCCTCTAGCATTTTAAATTATTTTTATTTATTAGAAAAAATATATTTTTCTTTTTTTTTTCATTGTTAAGTATTTTCCCTTAAAAAAAAGCATATGTGGCCAGACTCCTAAGAATTAAAAAAAAACCACCCAACAAACCCTCAGTCTTTGGCTTAAAGGAGAATGATGCTCACAGTTATAAGGATATGTAATTAAGGGAGACAAATGATATATTTACAAAAAGGAAGAAAAAGGTCCAACATGTATTTTAGTAAATCAAAAAAAAAAAGAAGAAAAAAAACCTACTACACTTCACAAAAATGTTTCTTTATTGGAAGATGTGTATTTTGTTCAGCATTGACACCAGCTCTTAATAAATTGAACTTATTTATTTTCAGAGTTGAAAGTCATATTTTTGTACATGTAACATTCTTCTGAAATATTCTTTGTTTTATTGACATATCTAGATCATCTTGATTGCCAGTTGTGTGAGGGCCCAGTACCCCCCACGCTGTGCCCTGCCCCTTCTCACAGTCCCACCCAGAGGAACCCAGCACCCTCGGTGACACAGGCACAGGGAATGTCCCCACCCAGCCCAGGGACAAGGACATGAGGGGCACTTGCTAGAAAAGGCAAACCTGGCAATTGCACTTTGCTTCCCATTAGCCATCAGCAGCTGTTGATTTCAGGAAGGCAAGCTTGGCAATTCTTCTTCTTTTGCCATGCAAAATTACAGTGCTTTAATCCAGAGTGCATAAAATAGTGCATGGAAGCATAAGTTATAAACCATCTTACCTACCACATTTTGTTACTTGCTTACTTCAGAAGTGCTGATGGCCTTTCGTTGGTTTGAGATGGTACAAATTCTCCCTGATATGTACAGAGATTTAGCTCCAAATCCTTGCACTTTGGTGACAGCTCATACCCTGGTAAAGGGCACACTGAATCTCCTCTTGGTGGTTTCAGTTCAGAATAAAAACTGGTTTAGCCTCAGCTCTACAATCTCACAACATGCTGTCCTCAGTTAATTCCTACAATAAGCAACATCTTATTTTAACAGTTGTTTTTCTGGTTGCGTTTTTTTCCTTTTATTTATTTTTACTTTGCTGGGACACCACACACAAAAGTACAGTAATAACCAAATCAAAATAATAAAAGTGATGAATGTATTTATTATGATAACATGCAAAAGGTCTTTGATGGGTGCCTTTTGTGTCAGCAGTTTCACAAAGTTGCCAACAAGCTTTATAGCCATCAGAAAAAAAAGTGATGTTTCATATCTGTGCTGCAGTATCTACCCACCCAAGCATTTATGTTCTAAATGATTTAGTAACTCTCTCTATCTCAAATAAGCAACATCTGACAAAATTGTGTGGAAAAATAAAAAAAAGGAAAGGCTGTGCTAATATGGAAACAAAAACCAAAACCACAAAACCAGAATCATCAGAAAAAGCAGATTGTCATTGTGCAAGTTAACTTTAGGCTTTGTAATTTTGCAGAATTGTTAAACACCACAATTGAACATACCGTGGTATTTTTATCATTAGAGAAATATCAGTGAATCAAACAAATACAAAGCAGATGATGAATTTATTGTGAAAACAATGATGTCCACTATATAATCCAACATTTAAGCCAAACTATCTCAGCTTTAATGTTTGTCCACTGGCTGCAGTACAAGTATAACCATACTAACACCTAATAGGCTTTATTCTGGAGTGACTTCTTGGACTGTGACTATTTTGTTGTTACATTTTGTAGAATAGCTATTTAAAGACAATAACAAGAATTGTTAATACAGTATCTGTAAAATTGGATTGTTTAAAGTATTTCACTCTCCGACAAAGTAACAAAACAATTCAAGCAGTTTTGCATTACTATTTAGATCCATGTTTAACGCATTTCACAGTCCCCAAAAGAGAAGACAATTCCAGTGAGTTCTTCCAACATATGCTGCTTCAGCTAGTGACATGTTATAATTTACATTCAGTTTTTGCACTGGGTCATGTTAAGCCTTTTCTTTGAAGTCAGTGCTCCTTTTTCATATGAACTGTATTCATGTTACAGCCAGAATGAAAAAAGCTGGTCCTGAGTACAGGAGAATTATAGAAATTTGTGTTCAACCTCACCAAATACATATGAATTTATTTTTTTTTGCTGTAGAAGACTGGTGTTTACTATAGGGGCATAGAACATTTTATCTTATACCTTATCACATACAGTGCCACTTCTGAGGGCCCTTCCTTCAGAAGTGAGCATTCACTGGATAAAACATACTAATGAATTAATTACAGCACCCCTATATGCTAAGGTTTGTGTGTGTCTCTGTCCAGTTTATCTGTCACACCCAAAAATCCCATGCTACTAGCTGTAGATAAAAAAGGACAAGAACTAAACGTGCTCACGAGCTCTTCTGGCTCAGATAGCTCCAGATGCAATTGTTGGTACAACAACACCCATGGAGAGCAAACAAGACAGAGAGAAACAGGTGGAGTTACTGGTCTACATTTCCCGTTTATAGGAAAGCTAAAATCAATAATATTTTCTTACTGCTATTTTTGATAATCAAAGATGCAGAACTGACATCTGGAAATTAGGTGGAGGAACAGATAGAAAACCTGTTGGAGATCTTTGATATTCAGCCATTAAAGATTACAATAAGGCCAGCACCAGTAAATGCATATATGAAGTTACATCAAAGCTGGGAAAAGGAACCTAAGTGACAGCTGACAGACCACATGGTGACTGATATAGAAATAAGTTCTTGGTCTTTATCAATAACTTTTTACCCCTTTCTCAGAAGGCAAAAAGAAAAAAAATGTGGGGTGGGGAGGAGTGGGGAGGGAGTACTTCCAGGTTTTTTTTGTCATTAGTTGCATGCACTACTGATACAGGCTACAGAATGTTTTTTTGTCACTCATGTGTCGGCTCAATAGCGTGTCTGTGTGTGTGTTTGCATATATGCATGTCCACACATGCACACACACACACATATATGCATGTGGGTACACACACACACAGATATGTATATGTGGGTATACACACACACATTATCTATCGGGGTATGCATGTATTTGATAGAGCCATCCCAAGAAGGTGTCATCATTTGTATTTTCCATGAACTGGGGTGAAGAAAGGCACAAAAAAGCAGAATATATGGGAATTGCAGGGTAGCACATGGAAGAATTGTTTCTGCTGTTTCCACCTGCTTTGACCAAAACGCAGCCATCCTGGTTGGTTTTGTGAGAGATGCTCTGACATTCTGCTGCAGAGCCTTCTCTCCCTGCTGCAGCTGGGCTATGCTCCTGGCCCTCCTCACACCTGTGTTCTCCCGCATTGCCAGAAAGTCTGCTGGCTCTCTCTGTTTCATAGCTTTTATTTTAATTTGTCCCCTGAAGCCCATGAGCACTAAGAGGAAAGGATAAAACTGTCCTCAGATAGATTTGGTGGCAAGTGCCGAGCACAGAAAAGAAGATATTCTAAATGCAAATTTTAACACCTCAGTGTGATTGTGTAGCTTGATTGTGTAGCTCCTTCTAAAATAAAAAGTATACGACGTATTTGTTCATAGGGAAAAACAAGATGATAACATTTCTTTATACTTTTAAAAAACATTCTAAAGCTGTCAATGACATTTTAACAGTTTGTCTTTCAAATCAGCATCAATGGCCCAACAGTAGGGGCAGAAAGTACAAACGCCTTGATCTGGGCCAGGCATGGTCACTGGATGTGAAAAGACCTAAATGGTCTCAGCCAGAGATGGGAAGGGGAAAATGTAGTTTGCAAACAAGGTACAGGAGACACTGCACAACCATTAGCCTTTTGTTTTACATTTTTGGGTGGTGGTGGATGAGGTTGGCTATTTCTGGCCTGTGGAAGGAAGATTTTGCTTTTATTGAACTCTTCACATAGTAGAAGGAGAAGGAGAAAGTACAATAGCACGTGTTCTCATTCAGTGAGGATTGGTTTTGCTGGGGGCATGTGTCTAAACTACAGCTAACAACTACGGCAATAACTGGTTGCATAAACTGATGCATAAACATACATGACAAAAAAATGCAATAATTTACAAGTGGCTAATAATTTGTATATTCACTGCTTGGTCACTCACTGACCAATCCATAAGAATGTTAGCAACTGCCCTGGACTAGCTGACTCATGTGGGCTCAACCTCAAACACAGAGCAGGTGCTTAAATGGTTTTAAGAAGTGGATTCCCAAGGGCTCCTGGATCCCAGTTTGAAATGAACACATATTGAGGCCAATGGTGTGTGTGTGTGTTTTGTTTTTACAGCTGTTATCATTGTGAATTTCCTTAGCACCAAAAGAAGTGTGTGTCTCACCTTTCATTTCTAGTTTTGAATGTGCTTAAACAAAATAACCAAGTGTGTGAAAGGCGATGAACAGGACAAAGTGAAACAGAAATCTGTTCCCAGTGTTACAGTGGATTAGCCTGGGAATATCTGTCAAAGTCAATGGCAGATGCACAAAAAAATTCAGAGGAAAGGAGAACTCTTTATAGTCTTTCTGGTTTTTCCTTTCTGTGCCATCTGAACCACTGAAATCCCCAACATATGAACAAGCATCTTTTTAATTTTTTTTTCTTTAATTCTAAAGGTTCTTGAATAATCATAGGCTTAAGGGAAATAGGTTTTTTTAGAAGTCATTGTATATGCACACCAGGTCTCCTAATATTCCATTAACAGGCCTAATATTTGTAGTATTTTCATGCTCAGCAATAGCAGTGGGTGTGGGTTACAGCCCCACCTGAAATAATGAAAGGAATGTAGCAGCTCTTCTGCTGTAGTCACTGCCCAGGATGGTGTGTGGGCCTATAGTATTGATAAGTCTGTCCCAGCATTTATCAGAGCTGTATTTATGTAAGTAATGTATCTATGCAGCAGTCTGTATGACCAGGTAAATTCCACTGGAGACAACAGCGAGGACTGCTGCTCTGAAGTGTCTGTTCTACACAGTGGTGTGTTCTTGGAAACTGCCAAAATGAGAAGAGGTAGGGAAAATGAAAAAAATATAAAATATAAGGTATTTCTTTTATTACTTTGAGTCTAATTTAGAGCAATATCTAACTTAGGAAGCTATACAGTAATGCTGCATCTAATTAAAACCTTTATGATGTTGAGACAAGGTTTCTTACTGCTTCAGTCAATGCATTTTAGAGGAGATCTCTATATATTAAAAAATGAAACAACCCAGGACACAGCATATAAGCAGTTGAATACATGTAATAAAACCCATAGATTTTTCAGAAACAAAAAATGTGGCATATGAGCATTTTGTTGACTGGACCATAACTAGTAGGAACCACATAAAAATGTCAGCAGAAGTTATCTCAAGCAGTTAAAAAAATTCCGCTTCTCCCTTAGTATAGCTTGGGACACACATGCTTAGCCAATGCAAATATTCTAACCACTGTCAAAAAAAATAAAAAAATAAAAAAAAAGATACAACTTTAACTTTTACATTTCTGTAGAGTTCAAGACTGATGAAACCATTTTCTTCCTTCTTTCCTTTTCGGAAAAAACGCACACACACAAATACATGTATACAATATATTTTGATTGTTTCACATGCCTACATTAGTTATAATGCGGAAGTGGAGATGGCAAGGGTGTACACTGAGAACCAGCTAGCATCTTAATTTAAAAGTTCATCAAGAAAAAGGAGTACGACTTCATCACTTTACTTTTAACATCATGGGTTGGTGAGAGAGAACAAATGCTGGTGCTCAGAAATGATCTACCTGACTTTGTCATATGTAATATCCAGTGAAAAATATATCGTCCTGTAAAAAGGGTTTGTACATAACTTGTACATGGTTTCATTTTGTATTTTTCTCAGATTAAAATTTATGTATTTGTGTTCTAAAAGAAGGAGATATTGCTGTGTTTTCTTTTTCTCTTCTAGAAAAGTTTGTAACTTGTATCACAAGTCATAAATATTCCTGCATTCATGAAACCAATACTATTCATACTTTGACCAAAAACTAACCCAATAGCCTTTCTCTCTTGCTTACACTCCAGAATCAGCTCCTTGCTAATAATAATTAATATCAGCTGCCATGGGGGATGCTGTGAGGACTGTAAATGAATAATTCTGCAGCAGCAACAAATGCCACCCTAACACCAGTTATGTAGTCAAATATAGATAAAGTCTGGTTTAATTTAGCTACTTTACATGATTGAACAGAGCATTTCATATCACCTCTAGCTCTGATAGGTCAGGTTAAGATGGATTGATAATTTTGCTAAGCAGCCCCAGATTTTCTGCTTTCTCATGCTGAGTACATTTAAAAATTATGTGCAAGTTTTGGACTATGTTTCCATTGCAGCTGGGGAAATAGGGATCATTCTACGTGCAGCTGTATGGTTTTAGGCTTAACAAAAAACAGTCTCCTTTAGGAGTCTGTAACATTGTGTGCATGTGGCTGGCACTCTGCTATAAAATAACCTTGTCATTAAGGTTGACGTCATTAATCTTCTGTGCAGCAGTATCACCACAGTGATTTGTAATCAATCACAGTTTGATAAACCTTGCTTGATTCTGAATAATGGAGAGGAAAGAAGAAGAGCAGAACTCCGGAAAAGACTCAGTTAAGCATCTGAGAAACCCACAAAAGTACAAATAGTTGGTCCTAACACAAAGAAGCTGATAAAAAATGATTACTAATTGCTCTGGAAGCAAACAAGAATGTTTTGGGGGGGAGAATCAATGCATGACAGTGTCTGTGCAGTACTGTGGAGAGCTGTGTAAGAAACTGGCTCTGCACCAATGTCAGTAAAGCAAACTGGGCCAGCCCTCCCTGAGTTCACTTGTCCAGACCATCCTCAGCCCCTCTCACTGCGGAAAGGAGTTTATGTGCCATAAAAACTGTGATATCTGTCTGGAACAGGTCAATGGAAGGACCACTCTGAGTTAGTAAATCTGTATGCAGATATCTTCTTTAGATGTTATTCCTTGACCTTATCCCTTCTTGGTGCCAGGCACTAATTAATAATCCTGACTTTTAATTACTGAAGGAGAATGATAAGAGGAAATGACAAACAGTCACACAAGGCTCCATGAACAAGTAGCCATTTTAAGATGGAATTGCTAATTCTTCATTCATGCTCCCTGCACAAGGTTCCATATCACAAAAGAGGTATTTATCCATACCTAAACATGCATGACTATATATGTGTGCATTTGGACATGAATATTTATATCTATACATATATGTCACCACCTACTAATATTTTTAGGGTCTTGGCTCCTATGTGGCACCACTTGCTGTCAAAAACAGTTAAATCAAACCTGGCCATAGAGTACCTAAGGCATGAAGCTGTTTTGTTATGTATCTACAGCCCTGTTACTCATCAGCACAAAGACTAAACTGAGCAGGACCCCCAAAATTATGTAGCAATCTTAGTTAGCAAGTAGCTGCAGTGAATGAACAGGCTGCTCATAGCTTTTCTGTACCCTGAGGCAGTCCTGATACCCTTTAAAAATACTTCAATTATATTATAGCAATTTAATGTTGATATTTTTTAAAAATTTATTTCAATTGCAAATATGTGGTCCAAGCTAGGGAAGTGATTTCACAAATGTAGCTTTGTGCATTGGGGAGGGCCACTGAGGGACAAGGGAACTGTGATATGAACTTTTGCTTCAAAGCTCAAAGGCAAGGTCAAATATTTGCCATAATCTTCTTTAACACTACAAAAAACCCCAAAACCAATCAACAAAAAAATAATAAAAAAAACAACAAAGCCAACTGACCAAAAAAAACCACCCAACCACACAACAAAAAAAACTCTGCCCCCTCAAAAAACCCTGCCCCCTCAAAAAACCTCCCCCCTCAAAAAAACCCCAAAATATTTAGTCTCTTTTCAGTCCTCCCTCACATACAACAAGCCCACCCTTTGCCACCTGCAGCCGCTGGGGAAAAAGTGCTATTTTAAAAAAACTGTAAATTTTTTCTTACTTCAAAGACAGAGGACATTCAGACCTATTTCTAGGTAAGGCCAGTCAGTGACCCTAAGCTTGATTTCTGCTTGTATATACTTGACTGACCTCTTCAAAAAGCACTTTCCTTCCCCTAGGCCCCAGGTCTTAAAATACAGATTTATTATTATACTTTTTTCAAAACATTCATTATGTTAAAATTTTCACCTACCTCTGGGTCTACTTTGCCTGGTTTTACTTTCCCTTTTTTTTTGGCAATGACACACAAGTGTCCAGTAACCAGACGCTTTCATTCTCTGTTGAAAATATCTTACAGTCAGTGGGACATGAGTTCAAAGTTGCCAATGGAAATGCTGGAGAGAGATGAACACTCCAGAGCACTTTTTTTTTTTTCTTAACAACTTTTTTCAATTTCCACTTTTGTTTCCTACTTGGAAGAACAAAACTCCTCTTTCCAACATCCTTGTCTTCTTGGGCTCTCCCCAGAGACTTGGAAATCAAACCACAGTAACAACTTGTAAAATGTTTTATGGCATTTGAAACTTCTGACTCTTCAGAAGCTTTAAACGTATCTGTTCTTTTTTCAGTTCCCTCATTCAAGTGTTATCCAGTAAAATCTTTAGATTTTAGACATCAGACCCAATAAAATATGTATATTGAAAAGCATTTATTGCAAGATACAGAGCAGCATATATCGATTAATGTCAGTTTTATCATGGACCAAAGACTTTAAATGGAGGATGCATAATCCATGTGTGCAGGCTGAATTAGGTAGCCCTTCACTCCAGGTGTACAGCTTGAATGGAAAGCTTTTCAAAAAGTCAAAACAAACATGTTTAATGTTTGGAATTAATGGGAACAGGACTGGTTCCTTTACTTCAAAGAGAACTCCGAATATTCTGAGACCAGAAGCCATGAAAAGCCATGATTTGCACATATATATTATTTTCCCACTGAGGAAGAGAATGTTTCAAAGATAACTATTCCTTCTGATGGACTTTCTGAAGGGTGATGTAAAATTAATTTCCTATCCCCCTACTGCAGATGATCAGACATCCCTGTTCTGTCTTTTCATAATGCACAAGTTTCATTGCTTCTTCAGCAATATTCTAGTCAGATAATGAAAAAAACCACCCTTTCATCATCCTGTATAAGAACATAGCTGCTATGAAGTAATAATAAACATGTGCAAGACAGTGGAATTTAGGAAACCTGGAAAGTTTTCAGGTTAGGTACCATGCAGTCACCTACGCTGATGAATTGCTTCTTGAGAAACAGCATGTTAGAGAATCAAGTCCAAGCGGGTTGTGAAAATTATCACATTATTTAAAAACTCATGCACTGACATGGAAACATGTAAGGAGAAGAAGAAGAGATGACTAGGTGTTTGGCAATTACATGTGACAGTTGAACTGGAGAGGTTTACTGAGGGGATATGGACACGGGTAGAAGTTTGGGTAGCTGGGTAACCCAGTCATTTGCATGGATGGCAAGCATGACAAAGAAATCCCTTTTAAATTTACCAATTGCTTTAGAACTCCTTTTTCCCTGCAGTGTTGGATCAGGTTCTACAGGGATACATTACTAGTTTTTGCAGGTCTTTCTCATACTTGGACTCCATCCAAACAATTTTCAGGGAAGAGCAGGGCACCAAGCAATGAAACTCCTTGCAGCCATTTGATTCCATTTGTTGTAGCTGAACTTTTAAGAAATAGCTCTGTTAGTGTGTGCTTAAATGTCTGCAGGGTGTTTTTTAGGGAAATCAGGAGTCTGGTCTGTGTTACATTGCTTTGACGTGTCCGATCTCACTGAAAAGCATTGCTCTGCCCAGAATGAAGCCAATGCTTTCCAGCAGCAGCAGCAGAAGTTCCAAGTAAAGGATTATTGCCCTCTATAGTTCACATTCTTTCTTCAAGTCAATTATTACCCTCATGCCCTTTGCTTGCAACTAGGAAATCAGAACTGTCTCTATAAACAATGGGAAAATCTATACTTGCTATAAATTATGTTTTTCATCCACTTTTGTTAGAAATACTCAAGATATGCCTGGAAATCGCTTTCAGAATGAAAAGTGTCAGTGTATAACATGCCCAACAGGCATAAGATGCTTTACTAATGCAAATAGTATCTGGTACTAGCTACAGAACATGCTTAGCTTTATCCCCTTTAACATGTAGCTTCATAGTATGTGCTAGTTTTATTCTTCTTCTTCTTCTTCTTCTTCTTCTTCTTATTATTATTATTATTATTATTATTACTACTTCCTACCACTAGGACACACATCAAGAATACTGGTCAGAGAAGCTCTCTACAAAACAGTGTCTTTTCCACTTCTGCTGGCACAGGATATGAGTCCTGGAAGAAACTGATGTAAATTTGATTCCTGTGCCTTTCAAGCATTGTGGTGTGCTACACAGTGACCACTGGGGAATTTGTACGTGGTCTGGGCTCTGATACAACCACAGGGGCCTCCTCCAAGAACAAGCAGCAGGAGTGCTTCAGTTGGGGTAACAGCTGGATCTGCAGGATGATTTGCATAGTTATTAGCTGGAAGTTATTTTCTATAGAGTCCCTTGCAGTCAGTTCAGTGCTGTTGGAGGCTGCAGGATCAGCTCATCATGCTCCAGCTGGTCTCTCATTAATTCACCTCTGACCTGGAGGCCTATTCTGAGTGGGACAGAGAGTCTCTAGTCAGTTAAATCACCTGTCTCTTGGCTATGCTGTGAAGACATAATTACAAGGATTAGACTGAGACCATTAATTTAGAGTAAAAATAATACTGTCTGTAAGGCTTTGAAGATTTAACTCCCCTAGACTCAGCAGCAGAACCCTGGTAAAGCTCATGTTGTTGAACAATGACCTATTGCTGTGTCCAGGTCTCACTGAGAATATTTATTTCTTAACACCTTT
This sequence comes from Drymodes brunneopygia, assembly GCA_013400955.1. Classification (NCBI taxonomy): domain Eukaryota; kingdom Metazoa; phylum Chordata; class Aves; order Passeriformes; family Petroicidae; genus Drymodes; species Drymodes brunneopygia. Next base: position 151,500 of record VZTZ01040330.1, on the reverse strand, counting down.
AGCATTCTTACTAAGCACATGGGCCACGCTCCTTCCAACAAACAGCAGCTATTTAACATACAATGGCTTTTGAAGATGATGGACTCTTGATTGTCGGTGAAGGGAGACTGATGTAACTGGATATCCGAGACACTTCAGTTTCAGTGGAATGAATCTGTGCCATGTATTCTCTGACCCCTTTATGGAAGACCAGTGCTGATGTACTGTGATGAAAGACCTTTTGGTAAGGTGGATGGCTTAAGGACACCTTCTTTTACAGCTCACCTATCCAGGAAAATATAAAAACTGAGGCACAGGACAGGAGCTTGTGTTTTAACAAAGTTTAGAAATAGGAAAAATCTCCAAAACCTATGACACATCTAATTTTCCATGCCTCTGTTCCTCAGACTTGTACTGTAGAGTGATTTGCCCAGAATCCTTTAATGTGAAAAGGAATACTCCAGCAATGTAATTGTTTTCTTGGTATACGTGCCCTGTAGTTTTTGGGTCTTTTTGCTAGTCAGGTAAAAAATCTGATGATGAAATATGGCCTTTTATCTCACCCTGTTAGCCTACATACTCAAAAATGTGGTTTCATTTACCTTTTTTTTTGTTCATAAAGTTTATTTGAAGGGTTTTTACTGGCCCTGCAATATGAATCCACTTAACAACTCAGCCCATGGGGCATAGCTGAAGGAGCAAATCTGTATTCCATGTTTAAAGTTAACCTGAAATTTAATTACACGGAATTTGCTATTATTTCACATGCTCTGCAGGTTAAAAAAAAAAAAAAAAGTTGTGAACACCCTGTTTTATGAGACCAACAACAAAAAAAAACCAACCATTATTCAAAACAGTTAAGGAAGAGGGAAAGAGAAGCAGGAGGCATATAGGGCACATCACTCGGAAAGGGTGTGTTGGAGAAGAGAGAGCAAATGGCCCAACCTTAAAACAGAAAAGCACAAGTGCTAGATCAGGAAAGGAAACCTACTGAAAACAGGAGGATGGGGGGGAGGGAAACAATGTAAAAGAGTTCATGATTGGTGCAGAACGATGAGGCCAAAGCTAATGAGCTTTTAGTCACGCTCTGAAATCGACAGATCTACCCTGGGCTTCAGCGAGCTGTGGTTTCTTTCCGCAGCAAGGCGGGTGACTTTTTATCAGATGTGTCACTTGGTGAAATAATTGCCAGCAATAATGGTGCAATAGCAGCATACTCAGAGCACAATTTATCCATGTCTGTTCTATATTTCAACTTCAAAGCTTCTACTGCCTCAGAGATCACATCAAAATGACACCTCTGTCGTTAATGACAGTGGTCTAATGCAATACAGAGAAGTCAAATCACTTCTCCAGATAGGCAGAATGCTCTCATACAGAAACTAGGCATGTGCACGGGTCCTGACATTCATATTCAGATTTGTATTTGTGGGGAAGAGTGTGGGTTTGACATACAGATTTATTCACATTTGAAACAGCCTGTTTTATATAGCACAAAATTCACTAAAATTAGAAAGGAGTGGGGACAAGAGTAGCATGCAGAGCCTTAACTTATGCAAAGTGAATGCCTGGGTGTAGGAAATTTCCTTTGCACAGCCCACATCACGTGTCAGCCAGTGTCACAGGTCAGAGATGTGAGTTGTCAGAAAGAAAGAAAGAAAAGAAAGCAAAGAAAGAGAAAGAAAGAAAGAAAGAAAGAAAGAAAGAAAGAAAGAAAGAAAGAAAGAAAGAAAGAAAGAAAGAAAGAAAGAAAGAAAGAAAGAAAGAAAGAAAGAAGCAAATAAATGAGTCAAATAAAGATAAATGTGCCTTAAAATGCACACTGTCCTTGTAGGCAAATGCACATATTTTTCTGGAACTAGGAACAAAACAAGCTGCTGTGAAGCCCCTCCTGGTGGTCATTACTCAGGTAAAGAAGAAAGCTGGCAAACTGCAGTTATTAAAAAGAAAGAATTGTCTGTTTATTTTCCAGTGCTGTTAGAAAATTACCATAGAACAGTAAATCTCTAAATATGAAAAATATTTATTCTTCTTACATGGTATACATAAACACACATGCAGCCAACATAGTGGCAGGGACACCATTTGTTTAAGTTTCATTAAGATGTGTAGTTAAAAGCCTTATTAAAAGGGTCCATTTCTCACTTCTGTGAGTTCAGTGAAATTTATTGCGGGAGGGTTAAGTAATGCTTCAGAGGAAAAATGAGATTTAGGAATATTTTCATATGTTACCATCTTTTCCAACAGAAACATTTCCTGTAATGGCTGCTTGGATGGAGAGTTTAGACTTCACTATAGTGTATGTTTTCACAGTGCTGTATGTATTAAAATAGACAATCAAACAAAATAACCAGCTCTCACCTCCACCTCTAAGGGGGAAAAAAAGGAAAAAAATCTTCTTGGGGAAAAAAGCAAGGCCAATTTTTTTAACAGATTTCTTTTTCTCAGTTATTATTGCTATTGCACAAATATGATAAGGAGGCCTTAGTAAAAAAGACAAATATAGAAATGGAAAAAAATTGAGAAGGAAAATGTTCTCATACCCCATGTTTTAATTTAAGTGTTTGGTTGGTGAAAAGGAGATGTTCTACCACAGCCATTAGCAGTGTACTGCCATTGGAACAGTGTATATAATGCAAATTACTGACTGCATGTTTGCTTTGTTTCGTGTGCTGGTGGCCTTGTTATTTATTGAATGTAGGCATTTTGGAACAGCCTAACTTGAAAATCAGTTCTGCAAATCAGATTTTGGTCCCAGACCTTGATTATGGGCCAGGAGATTGCTGCCATGAAACTGAACATCCCCATAGGCTGGGGAAGTTTACAGAGGCATGAAGAGACTGGGTACACCTAAATACAATGCACTGAAAACTGAACAGATTATCCAATGTTTCGTTGCTTTGTTTTGCTTTTTTTTAAAAAATTCTTTATCTTAAAGCTGTAGATAGGAGACTGCAGAGAGATTGACACTGCTCAGTTGCTGCTGCCCTCTTCAGCAAGGGAACAAATTTCAAACATTTATTTCTTGTTTCATAAATATTCAATGGCAGCTCACTCATTAGGCCTTGCTTTGGGATAAGGAGGAGGGAATTGTGGTTAGACTTGATCAGAAGAAATAAGAATGTTTATTAATACCCTTACTTTCAAGCCAGTTTATTTATGCAATAATTTTAATGAAGTCTTGATTTTGCATTCTGCCAGTGTTTAATTCATACTTTTTGTGCTACTTTATGTCCATGACCACAGACTCTTTCCTCCCCCTCCCACATGCCAAATTTCACTGATGTTACTCTGTAAAAGTTGAAATCAGTTCTCTTCTCTTTCTGTGCATAGACTCCCCTCTGTCAGAAATAACTCCCAGTTGTGCTCTGACAGGGCGGTTTCTCCAAAGCTTTCATGACCCTTACTTTGCTGTCAGTCAGCAATTCTTGGTGTTGATTTTTCTCTTAAACTGACCTACAGTTTTAAAGTGCAGACACTGTCTAAGATTTCCGTTTGATTCATAACTTTATTTAACTTTATTTACTTAATTTTTGCCTCAGTTGGCTTTCCTTTGTTTCCAATTTTTTTCATAATGTTTCATCAGGAAAAAATAGAAAAGCAGGAAGTTGGGGTTGCAACAGAGCATTTCCAGAAACCACAGGATGGTAAGGGTTTTTCTCACAGAGAATCCAGCTGTTGTCATACAAATCCTTCCTTTTGGGTATCTGTCATCATATTGCTGAGAACTAACCAAAATATTCCCATACAGACCTGCTTAAAAACACCCCTGAAAATGCTGACTCCAAGGAAGAACAAAATTCCTTGGAATTCTCCACAAAGCTCTGGCCTCCTGAGACTCCTGTCCTGGCTAATTGTCCCAGATCATACTGAGAATGAAATAAGAGGCCATGGATAAAGTAAAGATCTGAATTTTTTTTTTTTCATTTTATTTTATGTAGATAACCCCAATAACCTAAAACCTCTGCTTTCTCGTAGGTCAGGAATTCACATGAGGAATTATTGGAAGTTTCTCCAATTTGTTCTGCCAACATGGTTAATCTCTTATCTGTAGTGAATGTGGTCCAAGGCCAAAGAAATAACTTTAACCTGGTGTTCTTACTCTAGAACTTCTAATTCAACCTTCATGCACTCCTCACACCAACATGGTATTACTGTAACATTTGTTCAGCTCCAGTTGTATTGTGCTGGCCAGCACTTTACAGTGTGGGTTTTCCCATCATTTGTGGAATAGTGGTGGTTTTCCATCCATCCTAAGCAACCTGGGTAAATTCTGAGTAGTCAGCTTAAAGGGAAAAATCTGAGGTTTTCTACATCCATGCCTTGTACCTATGATAAAACTATTTTCCTTTTTGTTTATGCCTATAAATAATACATATTTCCATTTTCTTTAATACAGAAAAATTCCTATAGAAAATTCCTAAAATCCAGCTGCAGGTTTTCTATGTATTTTCAGCATGAAGTTCTCTGGATAATGATTATCTTAAAATTCCCCACAGTTTTAATGCACAAAGATTTCTTTCCCAAGAAAAGAATTAATCAACAGGAATTCCATTTTTCCCTCATTAAAATTCGCAGTGTTCTGACTAAACCTGTATAACAAATGCAAAATCTCTTAAGAGACATTGTAGAAATGTGTAAAAGCATTTTGAGTTTTGTACACAAAAATTAACGTTTGGTACTCAAATACCCTCAAATACAGAAATTGAGGTATTAGACCCTGATCTGAATCTTTGGGGAGGTCAGAAAAGATCCATCTGCCCTTGTGAGCAGAGTGCAGGCTATTACTGGACTCCTTAGGCAGAGTGTCTGGGTTTTTTTGTATGACCATTTCATTGGACTCCAACTTCTACTTCATTTTGTTCAATTTTTTATATTTATGCGTTCTTGTATAATAAAATCAGGATTTGGTTGCCTATCATCCTTTCAGCTGTAGGCTCAGTTTTCCTCTGGGTCAGAAAATTCTGTACGAACTGCACATCAGAGGCAGCTTAAATGAGAGAGTCTCTCTGTGTATTCACCCTTATTTATGCTCACTGCCTTTCTACAGTTTCCTCAAGCATCAAATGCTGCATTTTGTCCAAAGCAGTGACTACCAGTAGCTGCAGCAACAAGGATATTTTTATCTATTTCAGGTTCTGGATTACATATATACTAAAATGACTGTGAAAAAACCCCCACTAGGTGTAAGTTTGTCATAGTAGTAAGCTTAGAAATGTTTTTCTCCCCACAGCGACTTTGTAAAAAGAAATACCCCTAGAACCTCTGCCCTGCAATCAGCCAAGGACCCTAACGAAAAAGCACTTTTAGAAAGTGCAAAGATATAATAGTCCCAAGATGAATCTGCCCTACAGTTCCATTTTCTGCCATACAGACATTTGGGAGCTTATCGTTGAAGCCACATTAGTCTTGATTTAAGGTCTTTTGACACATTATTACAGCACACTGCCATCACTTCACACCTGCCATTCTGTCAGTCAGAAGAGAGGGAGGGGAAACAATTTTGATGTCAATCAACAAATCCTTCGGGAGGTGTAACCTGTTAAGACATATTACCCTTTGCCCACTGCGATTTACAGGCTTTGAATTTAAAGGACATATGCCAGAAATAATTAAAGACTAATCTTTATTGTACTCACTTATGAATGAAGGCATTTAGTACCACCAGCACATTTATATTGTCCAGAAGAAGAAAGAGACAGAGGAGCAGAGTGTGATACTACAACTACTCCTTCCATTTCTATTGATCAGTTGTTCTGTCTGGATGTTAAAATCCTCTGCCCTCATGGAACAAACATTTAGCAAGGTAGCCTTTCCTCTTACCCTTGTGGTAATGTCCTAGCAATGTACAGATGATTCCAGTACGAGGCAAGATCTGTTACATTGTTTTTGAATCAAAACAATGTTTTAAAAATAGAAAAAAAAATAACATAGAATTATTGAAAAAATAATCAAGTGAAATAGAAAAAAAAAAAACCAACAAATCAACTAATCCTGTCCTCTATGTTTTAGTGGCTACAAAAATCATTCTCAGCCTGGAGAATTACAACTTCCACAGGCATGGCTTTGGATCACTTTGTAACTACTGTGTTGTAATTTACTTGGAGGCATCAAAGGAGTGATGTTAACCTCAAAATCTGAATTTAGGATCTAAATCCTGACTTGAAGGAGGCTAATTTTTTTTCCCAAGCTAGGTTTCCAGAATGACACAGAAGAAAGAAGCATTTACACAGCCTACTTGTTACTGTTCACAACTCATCTCTGGAAGGAACATCTTGTCCTTAGACTGACCTTAGAGCTACAATCTAAAGGAAATAACTGCAAAACAAGAATAGCTATGGAGTAAATAAAATAATAGGCAGGGACTATATAGTCCAGGGAAGACTAGAATAAAAAAAATTAATTATACTGTAAATTTTTTTACACTACTGCACTGCATTACTATACATACAGCTTGTTTGGGCTAGAAATTGGGTGGAATTGTGAAATCTCTGACTTGCAGTTGCCACCACATGCTATCAAAACCCTGCTGGGAGGACAGTTTTGCTGGCTAATACGAAACAAACTTTGAGCTCATTGTCCAACAGGTAAACCCTGCGTCATTAACTCATCATCACTGAACTTCTTCCTGTCTCTTCTTCCAGTTGTACCTCCCTCATTAAACACAGACCCACACACACACACAAGGAGAGACAAGTGGAAGTAGGAACAAGAAAGCAATTGCCTCAGCTGTGCCACAGACTTTCGAGGACGAACACATCACTATCCTAGAGAAGCATATAGAGTGTGCCATGCTCTGCTGAGAGATGGTGTATCACAATCACACACTGCCCCAGTTTATATTCACAAATAGTTTTCACAAAAAAAGGCAGAGATTCACATGCAGCCAAAAGCACTGTGCTCACATTTGCTTATTAATTTGACCTGAGGGAATGGAAGGGCTAAATTGACTTTAGTTGGTAATAGTGGCAGAAGTGTACACTTGCAGTAACAGTTCATTTACCATTTCTTAAAATATGAAATCAATCCCAGATATGAAAGACTACACCATCTCAGCTCTCAGAAGTTAAAGAGGTACTTTGAAGGAGTGGGAAGTTGAAAGACAGAGAAGTCATAATGAGAGGTGGATTTTGATTTACTATTTTACACAGAGGAAAGAAGAAAACAAATGATCCCTCATCATCTGTCTGATTAGATACTCTTTGCCTCTTTTCACATTTTCATTACACTTTCCCCCACCTGTACTGCTTTCTGCTCTCTCTGGAGGTGGCTCAGACACAACCATGTCAGCCAGACTTTTTGCCTCAAAGTCAACTTGGGGCATTCATATACTTTGAGTTGCTGTGGCAACTTAACATAGATCAGCAGCTGTGCCTTGACTGTAAGCTATAGTGGAGGTGAAAAACAGCACTCCAGTTTTTACACAAGAAACCAAGACTTTCTAGGACAGGCCAGAATTGCCGATTTCAGGGAAAATCACCACTCACAGACATGCACAAAGCAAAAACCAAATAACTATATCTAATAGAGGAGCAAAAGATTATAAACTGTGTCTTGTCTTGTATTTTGTGGAAACTGTAACATAAAGAAGCTCTGTGTTACCTGCTGGCAGCTGATGGCTGATTCTGCTTTTACAGAAGCAACACTTTTAAAGCAGCACAGGCAATGGAGTAAAGCTGGTGGAAAATGTGATTTGAATCAGGCTCTTAGTTTGAAACTGGTCAGAATGGAGCCCTGTCAGCCTGGAAGACTGTCGAATATGCTGTGACATTTAATCAACTGCTTGACTACAGGCTCACCTTTAGTGTCTGTGGTGAAGTGAACATGATTCCCCTCACCTTGCTTCACATCACACATCACTTTTCAGTGCACTGCTGTAGAGAGCTGGGTTATAGCCCTTTTTTTCTCCCTAAGAGGAACACAGTAACAGAGGTCAGCTACAGTCATGAATTTTATGAAAGGTTTGCTGGGAAACCACATTAAATGGCAACATCAGTCCATACATCAGCCCTGTAGTGCTTTTATTCCAAGACTCTGCAGCTGAGTGATTTGCAACGTACTTGCATTTCATGGCCATCATTTTTAAGCAATGTCATTTGCCTTGGTATCCGACACTTCAGCTGCACTAGAATCCACCCAGCTATTCATGATAAATTTCTTTCAAGAAAAAATCTCCATGAGAAACACTCCCAGGATCCCCAAACTCCAGTCTTCAAAAGCCTTGGATATAAAACCAGGCACGGACACTTCAAAATGCAGTAGCAACTGAAGAGAAAAAGCTGAGGATAAAATTACTATCCCAGAATTCAGAAAAGTAAAAAAAATTGTTTCAAAAGTGAGGTCAACAGGATGCTATTAAAGCTTAAGATAAGGTCTATGTCATTAATATGGCAAATAAAATGCTTTGTTCTTTAAGTTTTTGAAGGAAAACCAACACTAATTACTTTTTTCTCCAGAAAATCATTTTTTCCCAGCAATAATATTAACTCTATTCCAATCACAACACTGTATATTTTTCTGTGTTTAGTACTGTAAAATATTCAGTTGCAGAAGGAATGTCATGTCTATCACATCACAGATCCACTACACTGTCAATATGAAATTGTGCTGAAACAAGGGCCTCTTAATCCCTTCTGAGAAAGGAGTTACTCAAAAGGTAACAATAAACACTCAAATTTGTCATATTTGAACATCGTGGAAAGACTCTCTATCATCATGAGTAAACTTTAATGAAAGTCCAATAAAAGTCATACCCCTACTGGAATATCTCTAAGTACTGGACATTAGGCTGTAATCTTTATGGAGATATTTCTTGCATCTTGGAAACTGTCTATACTGGCATATTTAAGAGGTTTCACAACTCAAGAAGTCTGTTCCTGAAATGGCTTCATAAACTGAAGTTTTAAATATCACATGTCTGTGACAACAATAACTACACATGGATGCACAGTCCTCCTAATTTCACTTAGGGATTCTTAGGCCAGAAGTCAGTGTCTGCAAATCAGAGGAAAGAGAGCACAATGTATCTCTCTGTAGGTGTGACAGCACCTGGCCCAGTATTTAGGAAAGAGAAAAAGAGGAAAATGGCACCCACCAGCTATAGACCCCTAGCAGCTGGAGGAAGCAGCTGTAAGGCTTCCCTTGGTCTTCCTGCTCTGACAGACATAATTTCTATTGCAGAATTTCCAATAACCACTGTAAATGTCTGCAACACCATACAGCCACTACTCTAAATCCAAGCTACTTTACCAGAAGGACTTAAGCCATTTTCTTAAGTCCATTATCTTCACCTGTTAGGAAGGCAATCTGTATCCATGGCAGGGAGAAACTGCATGACAGGTTTTAACTCTTGTTAGCAGTCATGAAACCCTATTTGTTGCAGATCCACTGCAGCCATGGCAAACTGACTCACCTTGGTTTTGTTCCTGTCTCCCCTTCAGCTCAATGGCTTTGCAGAATGCCTTCTTCCACTCTAGGACCAGGGAGACTGAGTGGCTGAGCACTGGTTGTTGGCCCAGTATTCAGAAAGCAACACTGTCAACAGAATTATAGCAGTAGATCACATAGCAAGAATGGTCAGTTACTTAAACACTTTTTAAAACCAGAAACCTCATTTATTTATTCCAAGTGAAATATCCCTCCTCCAGGAGTAGGAGTTCAACATGCCACCCAAGGAAAATGAGGGAGTTGAATGAAGGTGTTGGTAAGATGGGATCAGAAATCACAGTAAATCTCCTTTCCATTTATGCCTTAAGAAGTTTTATATAAAGAATAACTGATATACTCAAATCTTCTGTGTATTTAACCATGGAACAAGATATATTAAGAAAGAATTGGCTGACCTCTTGATTGTGGTAAAAATTAGAAGTGAGTGTTTGCATGAGAAGATTAGATCTGATCACACTATTTAAGCAAAAACCAGAAACTCTCATAAAGGAAGTTTCAGTTCATTATAGCATCTCTCTGATGTTAAACCATAAGTCTGAATCCCTTCCAGGTCATACCAACATCAGTGGTTGTCCGATGATGCCTGACAGGCACACAAAATATGAATTTTTAGTGTAATTTCAATGCCTAAATTAGATGACTCCTCATTAGAAAATGGTCACCACAGAAAATACTACCTGAGGTACTTGTTAGTTGTTACCACACAGCAAGGAAAAGACAAAGCCAAAACAAGCCAGGCTTTGGAAGAAAAGCAGAATTCTCTTTTCACCCATTCTCAGCTTGACCAAGGGGATAAACTGCTAGGGCATCTACAGAAAAATCTACTGAACAAGTGCCTTGCTTCTCTTTATATTATAGCAGTTCCACAGAGTCAGAGAAATGCAGTCTCCAGCTCTGCCAGCGAGATGTTCTCTGCAAAAGAAAAAGGAAATGTGCACAATCCATAAATTTCCGCAGTAGAAAAAGTTTAAGAGTGCTGTCACCCTCTCCATTGTATATATGGCTTGGTAAATAAGGGAGAGAGAGGGCTCTTGGCAAAACCATTCGGCATTCTGAGCTCAGCCTTCCCTCCTGAAATAAAATACAATGCTAAGTTTTTCAAACTGGTTCTTTGATGTATGGCTCTGTTCTATCTCATCATTCTAGTGTGATTCAACAAACATTAGAGAGAAATTCTTCTGTTTAAATCCTTTACTGCAACAGAAGCAAATATCTTACTTTTAGAAAACACATTTCTTAAAGATAAAATACAGTTCTACAATACTCTTTCAGATAGATTTGCCATAAGTCAGATACCCTTGTTCAAATAATGGACTATGAACCTAATTTATCTTGTGCCTTCAAGAAGTACAGAACTTGCTCTTATTAAGGTGCTCCATTATGAGAGCCTGTGACTGATACAATGAATTGTTTTTCAGCTATGCTGTGGTTGCCATTATAAGTCTTCTGGTTGAATGAAAAGGCAATTAAGGGGGAAGTATTTAACAAGAGACCAAAACAAAATGATACAGTTTTAAGGACACATCATGATTACAATGACATTTAAACTGTCATTCAGCTAAAATAAAATAACAATATAGAGCTGCATGGGACTCTGGCAAGGGTGACAGGAACAAACCTATTAACTTAGGAGAAAAAATGCCACTTCATGTTGTAATAATACCTTTGAATCAAGAACATTTGTTTTCCACTTCCTTTTCACTCCCCACTTAATTACAAGTGCATGCAGGAGCAAATATAAGTTTCTTATTCAAATGACCTTATCAAATATAGTTGAATGACTGACATACCTAGATGCAATTTTCTTATGTTCTGTTTTTGAAAGACAAGCCTCCTTTTAAATTCCGAATTTTAAATGTATCATTCAAATTTTGGGGAAACTACTTCAGTGCATAATAAATCCAGAAAAAACCCTCCAAGTTCTTCTAATGCTTAAAGGATGTAAGTCAGTCCTGTGTGAGGAAACAGTTCTTGTGCTATGCAAAAAATACAATATACAAATATGACAGTACTGGACAGCACACTAAGCTGTAAAATAGGTAAGCAGAAGGAAAGAAAAGAAAAGCTGTGAAATATTTTAAGAATGGCTCTTTCTGTTAAAGCTGGACACAAGTACACAGGTGTAGGTGGACCTACACACCAAGTACAGTGTAGGTGTACATGCCTGAGATTTTATTTCAGTTTTGCCTAAATAATCATCAAATCATGTCCAATTATTGGTCTTCAACACATTGCTTGAGCAAGGTACTTCCAAGAACTACAGGTACTATCAGATACACTGTAGTAGTATGATGCCAGTTCTGTGCTTCATTCTGTTTGCTTGTTGACTCTTATTTGACATTTAAACATTGTTTGCTCATTTAATTTTCAGTTAGTGTCAGAAATTGGACCAAACTAGGTTTAAGCAGGTCAAAATTTTTGGTTTTTATGAAGTTATGTCCATGTACAAGTTGCATTTGTCTGTATTCGTTTGTGCTGCCTTTAATGACATTACTTCATGTCTTTCCCAGAGCCCTACAGGAGGGCTTGTTTGAAGAGACAGTAAAATCAGAGCTTCTGGTTTTTGCTTCTAATTCAACTGAAGGCAATAAATACCAATTCAATAGAGTTGTGTCTGAAACTTTCCTTCCTTCCCTTAGCAGCAGTATTGCTATGAAAGGCAGATACAGAACAGCTGTTAAAGTCCCTTTTTCTTCAAAAAACAACAGATATGGTATTCAATGAACAAATTTCATGAGCTGTCCTTACCAGGCATATCTTTCTTGAACAGTTTTTCTGGACTTTAATGCAAAGTCAAGAGAAGTTCCTTCTGACCATTTCCTTCCTCTCCCACCCCAAAGTTCCACTCCAGTTGTGACATTGGTCTGTTGTTCACACTGAGTAGGGGTCCTGTAGGACAGCTCTTAATGACTAACAGGTTTTTCAGGTTTATCAATATGCATATGTTCATTTTAAAAAGCATCTTGCAAGAAGTTTAACTCACAACACCATTGACAAGAGTTCCTATCTATAGATCTTTTACTTGGATTGCTGCAGTGCAAGTGAAGAGGAAATTAATTGTGATTGCAGAAGCGTCATGGGACCAATTCACATCTGACATGAATTAACTTTCACTGCAGGTGTGAGAATATCTCTATGAACACTGAGTATTTCACAAGGAGCAGAAAGAGCTTTTAGAATTATTTTCCTACATGATATAAATCATTTAAGAACTGGGAGATAGTATGAAAAGGAGGCACACAGCTTTAGTCAGAAAAAAATGCTTTTTATTGTTGTTGTTGTTGTTAAAGAAACTACAGATCAAAAAGGTGAGGGACAAGCAGAAATTCTATTTACTCATATCAACAAAAGGATACATTTAAAATTAAATTTCTAATTATGTGGGGGAATAATACACTGATGTAGTGGTTGTTAAATCTCAGAAATTAAAAGGCAAGTCTGAACTGCAACCTCGAGTTTTTAGAGCAGTCTCAGAGCTTAGAGAATTCATAAACCAAGTAAACCTTCTGACATAACTATAAAATGTGGTATAAACCCTAGGAAAAAATAGCCATCTTGAAAGGGTAACAGCACTTTTATGAGAATTCCAACTGCACCATGGCAACATCAACCCGTCAAAGCAAATGAAGGGCAGTAAAAGTAAAATTAAAAATGATGAAAAGGACACCAGCTTGCTAACAGCTTTCCAAGCTGTAAAGATTTCAAATATCATCTCTTCATTGGTTTGTTGATTCACACATGCTGGTTACCAAGCTTTATCATATTATGCATCTTTTCCATCTCTGCAGACTGCCAGGTTTTGATGGACCTATGAGTGAAAAAATAAGAACATTCTTTTCCCTCTTGGTGCACACCCCTCCTTCTTTCCCCTTATTGGTTCTTTTCTACTGGTGCATACTGTCTGTATGGTGACACCTCCTTGTATTAACTAAAGATATAGAAATTATGAGAGAGTTCAAAGGACTCCTGGCTACTTCAGCTTCCCATTCCTGTCTCCTTCTTGCTTCGCCCACTTGCTCCAGAGCCTGTCCCTACGGCTTTCAAACCCCAGACTAGGTGTGGCTGCTCTCTCAGGTGGATGCTGTATCACAGCACCTGCTGCTTAGACAGCCTCTCTTCGAAGGTTCTCTCACCTGTACCTGCAAATTGTGATTTCCAAATTTGCAACTCAGTCATTTGTTTTATTCAGTTCCTTGAAGCACTCTGAGATACAGTTTGTATGCAAGACTCAAATGCAAATGGAGAGTCACATGAACTGTGTGCATTGAGTTTAAATCTCATATCTTCTGTGTAGGCCATGGCAAAGAACTAAAAGCTCAGTCTCTCTGATCCATTTAATAGCATGTCACAATAAATATTGCTACATTAAAGAGCCACAGCTTTCTGACTGGGCCTTTGCTCCTGTGATTCCTCTCCTTTTTTATTAGCTGCAACATGATTCATGTTTTAATAACTTTCTCATTTCAAAATGGCATTAAATCAGACCATAAACATTGCATATGTTTCATTGTCATTAAAAAGACCTTATATTGCAAAAAAGTTGTGTTAAAAAAGAACATTAATAAAGTTATAAGTAGAAGGGGCTTTTTAAATTAAAATCAGTCATTAAAGGACCTCTATCTTTCAAGGCAGAGAATTATTAAAATGTAGATTTCTGAAATTGTAACACGTCACAGTTTCTTTTGGAGCAGAAAGTGTTTGGACTCTTATATATAAACTGTCATTAATGGAAAGGACAAAAGACATTGCATGCATCTATTTCAAGCCCAAAATAAAAAGATCTCTGAAAATGTAATTACTAAATATGAAAAACATTAAATATATTATTTTTTTAAACTTTTGTTTGTTTCTGGAGAGAAAATTTTTGGTGTTTTCTCCAACCGGTCTGGTCAGCAGTATGACCTCCATGGCAGCATATAAATGAACTACAAAAAGAAACACTGCAAGTTGTTACAACTTCATCAAACCAAATGGGGCATAAATGGTCTTTCTTTTTTTATGGTCCTCCTACAAGGTCATAACCTGGGAGCCACAAGGTACAGCCATATAAGCAAATAACAAAAATTAGGACAGAAAGTTTAGAGTAGGGATCAAACCCCAGACCAAACCCTGCCAAACCAAAATTTATTATATATTATTTTCCCCAGGAAAACAATTGCTTTTTTTTCTGGTGCAAATTAGAAAAATAAAGCAAGTTATCATCTCTTCAATACTTGCTACCTTATTTCTATGAAAGCTGACTGTTGCTTATCAGTAACAATGGATCTGGCACTGCTGAGCTAAAGGAGACATCCAGGAGGACCAGGATCTGCTCCTTCAGGATTGTTCTGCCCCAGCAAAATCTGAGAGCACCCTGTCTCATTACACCTACTGCACTGCTGTCCTGAGCACTCCCTATCAGTCTGAACAAACCTAAAAAAACTTTTGCAATGCAGCAGAGCTACAGAATGGTCCCAGAAATCTGAAAAGCAATTTCCCTTAACAGGTTATTGCAGTTAATAGAAGTTTGTTTGTATTAACGTGTTTGGATCAGAAAAGTAATGAAAAGCTATTATCTATAATCTATCTAGAGATAAAATTGCACTCCCATAGTCAGCACAGTACCTCTTGATGGTGACTAATATTCCAGCAAGAGTATTTAATGAATGCTAATGAATGTTTAACGAATTCAATGAATGTTTGCAACTCCTGCAAAATACATTCAGGGATGTGTTTCTTTCTGGCTTTCCAATGATGCCAAATTAGATAAAATTCAACCACTTTTTTACAGAAGGTTATTACAAACTTGTCCAAAGCCACAAACATTAATATTTTACAACATGCTTCAAGAAAAAAAATTAATTAATAGCTTTGAGATTAAATTGTCTGGATGACGAAAAGAAAGCATGTTTATTCATTACCTTCAGTAATAAGAGATTTGTTCTTTTGCAAGAGCCTCTAATATATACAGAAGCGAAATTTGCTTTCAAGTTTGGAGAAATCAAACCTATTTTTAGGCTTTTCTGTATGTATGTTTGCTTTATCTTGCTTCACAAAAGAACACACTCCTTGCGCAGACCACCAGCTTCTTCTTCTGGACTGTCAGCTGGCATAAGCACTGTTTGCCTGGATAGTTGTCTGTTTTCTAAATCTACTGAACAGTTTCTATCATTGAACTGTGCTGCTCAGACAGAATTCACACAACACAGGTAATGCAGCTTGGGCTGATCAGTTTGGTGAAGCTCCTTAGTGGTGAAGGCTTTAGAGACAAACAAAGATTGTTTGTCCGACAACTTCCCTACGCAGAGTCGGGGTTCCTACAAATAAAGGTGACTCAAGGTAACAGATTGTTCAAGCAAACATAAGAGAAATATCAATGAGTGGGGAATGTCAGGAAAAGTGTATTGATTGAAAGCTTTATTGAGCTTGTCATTATTCATTGGACCTGATAGTTGACATAGACATCACACTGAGCATGGAAATGAGGGTGGGCAGCAGAATGAGTCATTAGAGAGGACATTTTCTATATTTAAGTGTCTCCACCTCGACTATCTGCCAAGAGGAGTGCCTACTCTTGCACTTTGAGAGGGTAGAAAAAGGGATTTACAGACATAATTGCATGATGCAGCTGCATGCAGGATGGAAATCCCAGTATCAATGGAAATGAATTTGAGACGGGGAAAGCAGGAAAAAGACCAAAACTGGTTTGTGACTTGTCACACAGTAGAGCCACCTGCATGAAGCTGAAACAAAGACAGATACTGGCAGATCAAAAAAGGAGAGATAGTATCTGAAGGATCAGAGATTATATCAGCTAACCTCTTGTACTTTTCCTCAAATTTAAGTAATTTTCTCTAATCCTTGAATAAGCCTTTGTACTAGAAGGTGGTAAGCACACTCAAAATCAGTTTCAATCTAGTGTTTCAGGCACCCTATTCTGTGCCCTGCCAGAACAAATCTGGAATCAGCAAGAAAACAAATCATCTTCAGGATATTAGTACTACACATCTGAAACAGGTTTGGAACTTTTATGTTAGACCTCAGGAGATGAAGGTTTGTTTTTTATTTCATTATGCTTTTAGGAAAAAGGATCAATGATTTCCCTTCAATCAAGCCCACAGCTCTGTTTGATTTCATTTTCTTATGTTTTTACTGTGTGGTGCCCTGAGATGTTTGTTTGATAAAGTGCCCCATAAAAGGAGATTTTTACTGTTATTGTCATTGCACTTCTTAGGTCCCAAACTATACATTGTTGTCACACTAATGTTTTAGACTGTCTGATTTTTCATTGCTGAGGAGGATTGATCAGTCTTGTTACTCTTGCTAGTGAGACCAATATATTTTGTAATTAATAGAGTAGCCTTTTGCAGAGTTCTGTGTTGGACTGGATGCCTAAGCAGAGTGTTTTTTCTCTTTACACACACCTCTACATTTAGCCAACAATGTATAATATCAGTAAGCAACAGAAATACAAAGCTTCCCATGATAGTTCTGTTAGTTTGCTATTTTTTCAGTGAGTTCATCTCATCCAAAAACTACTGGCTGAGGTCCGACAAAAAACAAACTCTTTTCCAATAAGCTAATCAATGAGATTCACCACCTTAAATACGTATTAAATATGTATCTTAAATACATATTATATTCTGCTTTCTAGTATAAGCAAAGGATGTGACAGAAGAGCTTCTAAGGACACCATTTGAAGCCTTTTTAAAATGGAACAGATTTTAAAGTCTTTTAATCTTATTACCTATCCTATCATCTTTATTCTATCTTCTTTAGCTCTTGCTGTCCTTTAAATTCAGTCCAAATTCTGTTAAATCACACAAAACTGCTAGAGTACAGAGCAAAAGGAGATTGAAGGGGCCTACTTAAGTCAAATTTGTTAAAATAAAGCCTGGAATAAAAGGCTACATATGTTAAATTGTGGTTTGGGTCAAAATGTGTCAGAAAGCACATAGTATTGACAAAAAGTTTATCAAATGTTGGTTGATTAAAAAAATACATTATAGATGATCAAGTAGTGTAATTTAGATCATCATTCACATCAGGCTGAGTTTTACTTTACTGTACTTTGATGAATGTGATCTCAGTTACACTGGCTAAGTCCACAGAAATTCCGTTTAAATGAATGGAGTAATAAAAGACTTAAGCTAAAGTAACAGATCAGGATTTGCTCTTGTCTTACACATGTATCCCAAATTTGATCTGGTCACTTGACTGATATAAATACATTTTAACACTTTTTATTATTGTAGCTCAGCTGGGTCTGAAATACCACAGTGCCTGAAGCACAATCCTTTTTAGTTTACACACAATGCTTACTATTTTGAATTATGTTCTCTTTTAGACCTTGGACTAAAGAATTGCTTCAACTTATCTGTGGAAATTTCTACCAATCCTCAACTTTTACTTCCAGGGTCAAAGTACAGTTCCAAAAAGAAACTGCTATTCCCAGTTCCCAAGTCACGATTGCAGAACTGGCTTTTAAAATAAATATAGTTTATTTTGCTTGCAACTGAGCACAACTGATACCACAAAATAATAAATATGAAGCCCCAAATGCCATATAATGGAGACACTTTCAAAGCTATGCAACATATGCAGTAAGAGTGTAGGAGAGCTACAATAGAAAGTGTTTTTACTGCTGATGAACTTAGAAAAAATAATCCATGTTTAAGCATGGATTAAAATTACAGCAGTTTTACACTGTTGTACGGAAGTGTCTTTTTTAAATAGGAAATCTAAGCAAGCCAACCAAGGGAATATATATCTGATGTACTAAATAGAGTAAGAAATTTGTGATTTTCTACTCTGGCTCCTTTTGGCAAGAACAGATGGAGCTGTTTCCATTTTTCATGCCCTTTGATCCCTTGTGCAAAAGCTGTCATCATGCTAATAATTTTGCTGTACCTGCAATTCAACTCCTAGCATGTCTGAGTTTTTTTATCTTGGTTAATGTAGCTCTTCCATACTCTGCAAGCTGCCAAAAGTGGATGTGCCCAGAGCTTTCTTTTATATTATGGAAGTCAACTTCTCATGCCAGGGGACTCTAACATCTCAGGTGAGAACTGCAGTGTCTTGCAGACTGCCAGCATGCACAGCCCACAGTGGGATCCCAGGGTTCCATCAAAAAGACAACTTCCTATGCTCGATAAACTCACACTGCCCCATCACACACATTATTCTCTCTTTGCTGGTCACCTCCTTACATGCTTCCTGATCAAAAGTATAAAAAGGTCCATAATGCATCAACAATTTGATGGGGAAGGGAAGATAGCTCTGCATATTACTCTGTGTTGAGCTGTCCCATTTCATCCTGAAAGGCACTGGAACACAGGCAGCAGAACAGCCATGAGGGTCAGATAAAGTCTCTGGAGAGATCTTGCAATTCAGGTTTTCAGAAGCAGCTACTATGAGCCAGGTGCTTACAGATAACAACAATCTCTCTCAATAACAAAATGATCTCTCTGTCTATTAAAATCTTTTTTTCTACCACATAAAACTTGCAGTTTTCATTATATTTTCAGCTGCAGCATTTACTATTTGGTATCAGTTTAACGTGGGCGTGTCGTGGTTTGACCAACACCAAGCACCCATAGCCAAACACCAGGCACCCATGAAAGTCACTCACTCACCCTGCCCTGCCACAGCTGGGCAGAGGAGAGAAAAATGAAACAAAGGGTTCATGAGTTGAGATAAGGACCAGGAAAAAACACTCCAAGGGCAAAACAGGCTCAGCTTAGAAGTACAAAGTGAATTCATTACTGACAAAATCAGTGGAAGATAATGAGAAGTAAAATAAGCCCTTAAAACACCCTTTCCCCCCCAGTCCCCCCCTCTTTCCCACCAACAGCACAGGGAGACAGGGCATGGGGGTTTTGGTCAGTCCATCACCTGAGATGATCTTCCACTGCTCAGGGAGAGGAGTCCTATCCCTGTGAGGCCATGGGGTCCCTCCCACGGGAGACAGTTCTCTGTGAACTTCTCTGGTGTGGGTCCACTCTCATGAGCAGCACTCCTCCCAAAACCTCTGCGACATGGGTCTCTCATTCCATGGGGTGCAGTTCTCCAAGGACAGGCTGCTCCAGGGGCCCCCTCTCTCCACTGGGCCTCCCACTGGATCACAGCCTCCTCCAGGCATCCACCCACTCCAGCATGGGCAACTCTCCCACAGGCTATGAGTGGATCTCTGCATCTCCCTGGATCCCCGTGGGCTGTGGGTGGATCTCTGCATCCCTGTGGATCCCCACGGGCTATGGGTGGATCTCTGCATCCCCTGTGGATCCCCATGGGCTGTGGGTGGATCTCTGCATCCCCGTGGATCCCCATGGGCTGTGGGTGGATCTCTGCATCCCCTGTGGATCCCCATGGGCTGCAGGGGCACAGCTGCCTCACCATAGTCCCACCACGGCCTGCAGAGGAGCCTCAGCTGCAGCACCTGGAGCACCTCCTCCCCCTCCTTCTGCACTGACCTTGGTGTCTGCATGTTGTTTTCCTTCACATGTTCTCACCTCCTCCTCTTCTCTGGCTAGGAAAAAACTGTGTGCTCCATTTTGTTTTGATTTCTTCTTAAATGTGTTATCACAGAGGCATTACCATCATCCCTAACTGGCCCAGCCTTGGCCAGTGGCATGTCCATCCTCAGAGCCATCAGGGATTGGCTCTGCCAGACATGGTGGGAGCTTCCAGCAGCTTCTCACCGAAGCCACCTCTATGACTCCCCCCACTACCAAAAAACCAGAGCATGCAAAACCAACAAAAGGTATTACAACTGTGGCTTATGTTACTTCATCATCCTGTGATAATAAAATGAAATAATCTGAAAGTAACCACGTTTGCGCTTTTCCCTCATCTTCTTCTTTCAGTTTAAATATCCAAGAAACAGCATTCATCAACTAAAAAATTGTATTTATATCCTCTAGTTGTGCAACATTCAGTCCACTAATATCAATGCAGAACATTCTTGATAACTACCAACAATGTAAAATCACCAGGATCATCATATTAAAATAGCAATAATAACCCAAATTTGTAAGTAAGGCCATATCTTTCTGCACAGACAGGTCACAGAATTTGGAGCCAGATAGTAGGCAACTGTATCAGAGAGAACACACGGAATTTGAGAAGATTATTTGCATTATTAATTTGTAAATTGAAAAAGCAATAATCATAGGTATTAACGTGCTATTATTTTTATTGTTATAGATCCTGGGGATCCTAGCCACTAACCAGGTGTCTAAGGCACAATATCATCTCAGGAGCCAGAATGGCAGTTCAGTTACAATTTTTACTATACAGTAGAGCTGTTATTTTAATTCTCAGACTTTTCATCTGAAGACATTTTCACAAATAACCAGGGTAGCATGATTAGGTATTTAAAGAAATATCATCCTTCTAGTAATTAGAAGTTTCTCTTATTTGTAAGTGTATAGTTTTTGTTTTTCATTTCAAGTCATAATGGTGCATATATGATTTAACTTACATTTTCTGAAACCGTGTTTGCTTTGCTGGATAACACAGACTTTTCTGGGTAATGTGATGTAACATCCATGTTTTCCTGATTCCAAGGTGGTAAAATTCACTGCTGTGGTCATGGAGACGCACATTGAATGCATTTATAGTTTGCTAGCTCATGGGGAATTTTCAGCAGTCACAGGAGGACAAGGTAGAAGGAAAGATCTATACTCTGATAGTGGTTCATGCAGCTGGGGTAAAGATATACTGGACAGCAAATACATGCTGGATAAATAAATTATTCTCCTAAACAAGTGTAAGATAATTATTTTCCTATTTTTTTCTTCCCCGGATTGAAATAATTCCTCTTTGAGGAAACCATAGCCATTCTTGCACAGCTTCTATCTGGTATTAATGCTCAGCTCAAAACCTGTCATTATGAATGTCACGAAGACAAATAAGCTCAGGGATTTTGTCGATGATCAGATGGTACAAAATGAATTAAGCAGAAATCTTGGCCAACATTGACAAAACTATTACTTGTATGAAAAATGTGAGTTGACCAAACAGTGGTCATCTTGGCTACACAGCACAAGCCTGTCATAATAAAGGAAGTAATTTAAGCACCTTTAGAGACTCAGCAAACAGCTGGACCAGCTCCACATGAACATGGCATTGGAAGTCAGATAAGGAGCAGGAGACTCATTTAGAAAAGGTGGGTTTGTGTTTACAGCTGAGCCAGCTGTGTAAGGGAGGACACTGGCGTGATTAAAATCCCTGTCTCACCTCAAAGGATCTGCTTCTTAACGTCCCCTTCCATTATCCATCTCAAAACTCAAATTGTTGCTAAACAAAGGGAGGTTTGTTGTGGTCATCCTCTGGTGTTCACCCCTCTGCAGCTGGGCTGTTACCCTGCATGTCAGAAAAGCACCCACTGCTTTGCAAATGGCCAATTGAGTCCTTAACCATTAACATTTTAGTCTCTCACGTCTCTCCCTGCAAAAGGGGAGAAGCTGAAGCTCTGAACTTGTGAATACCCTACAGGATTTGATAAGAGACATCTCACCAGAGTATCCTACAATAAATGGGATGATAGATGAGAGGTTTTCAGCTGGGGTTAGGCAGAGATAGATTGGACCCAGTGTAACCCAAGTGAAAAATTAGTTTCTGTACAATCACAAGAGCCCTCACTGAGCTTCTATTTTGACTGCATTTCCAAGAGTGGGACACTTGTTTAATACACAAGTCTCTGAAAGGCTTTGCATCCAAACTAGTAACTAAGCAATTACCTTGTAATCAGAGACAGTGTTGACACTGCAATCAGGTGGCAGCGTGCAATTACACAGCGTAACATCGCATGCAGCATTTTGCTCTACAGCTTGCAAACTAAGCACTGCCATATTTTTTCCCAAGCTGAATAAGACTCTGGAGATTCTAAACAACCAGAAAACATGATTCTCACAGCTTTTTTGTTGACATAAGTGAAATGCCTAGACAGGCCAATAAAAAAAAAAAA
>VZTZ01040330.1:0-129105 GCA_013400955.1 Drymodes brunneopygia | reverse complement strand
AAAAAAAAAAAAAGAAGGTAGAATATACCTTCTTCACTCTCTTTTATTTAGGGTAGTGTGAAGTGTCTTAAAGGAAGGGTTTGGAGACCAAGTCATATATCTGTATCTTTCCCCTGGGGCAGATTCTCCAACCACTGCCAGCTGGAAGACCCACTCTCTGCACAGGCAAAATTTAGCAATTCATCATGTCAAAGAATAAGGAGAACTTCTCTGACTCTGGGGATCGATCTTAACACCCAAGGGGCACAAGGGCAGGATATAAAGTCTCTGAGTTACTGTTAATGTTGCCTTCTAGTAATAAAGGCCATCCATTCCATCCATTGTTGTTAAAATTCCAAACCTATTGTTTTTTCCGATGAGAAAGTACCTGCACTTTTGGGATGTCTGAAAAGTGACCCAATGCATAGGAGTAAAATAAAGGTAAAAAAGGCAAGAAAATCACCACCAGCACCAAATATTACAGACTATCATTTAAGAGGGAAAAAACCCCCGACATAAAACCCAAACAACTTCTCCATAATTTTAGAATAAATGTTTGTTGCACTTCTAATTTCTAGAGTTCTTCAGACAGACAGTTTAAATTGATGGCTTGTTAGTGAGGACTGGCCCCTTTGTGAGATGTTTTCAGAATGATTGATTTACAATAAAGTGGCTCCTGGTGGGTGCACGCAGGTGGAACTGATTCAGATCGATTCCACAGAAGCTGACTAATCAGCTGTTTAAACTGGCAGAGTGCTCAATGACAGAAACAGTGCAGCTATCATTTTCTATCTAAGATTACAAATTAACTTGTTCAGTTTATCCTGTATGCCATCAATATGGAGAAAAGCAGCTGAGAGGGAAGTGGGATTCCAGACTGATGGTATAAAGCCTTCCCTGCAGATATGCTCTTGAACACTGACAATAAAGGCACAAAGGGAAATTTCATTACATATTAATGAAACCAGTGGAGAGCAACACCAAAAGAGGAGGACTTCTTCAATTAATTAACCAGAGTGGGAAGTCAACAATATTTTTAAAATGTGACCACAAAAGGATAAATCAATGCCAAAATGGCCAGGAGTAAATATGTACTGTCCCACACACGCTATCAGTCTGTTCCTCTCCATGCATATTATATGCACCCCAGAGGACTAGCATCTTTAGAGACTGGTATTTCCAGAAATGATTAATGCTGGGTAATCAACATTTCAGCCTCTACAGTCATATCCCTGAAAGTGTCATTTTTACAACAAGATGAAAAACTCCATGGGGAACACAATGTATGTGGTAAGTGAAAGGTGTCAGAGAGAATGTGGGTAAGTGAAAGGAGAATAGATATTCCCTGGCTCCAAGCTGATAACAAGAGCAGGGGTAAAAGGGACAAGGGGGGCTTAGCAAAATAATTTTAACCATCTCTCATTCATAATGCTTCCTTCATGTAACATTTCTGGCATTTGAAAAATTTGTGACTTCTTTTTTTATCCTTCTTCCCCATCCCACATAGACATACTCCATCTGTTAATTCAATTTAAAACTGCAGAAAAATACCAAGTATGCCCCAGTTCAAAGGGTAGTTATCCTATTTTTCCCAGCAGGAGATAGAGGTGATGGTGCTAAAAAATGAGGTTCAGTTACCCAAAAAGCTCCCCTTCACCAGCCTGTTAAAGCTTAGATGGAAAAAGAAGGGCAGCTCTCTGAAAAAAAGTGTAGCTCTCTGAAACTGTCCAGTCCTCAGTCTCTCTGCAGAGCTTGACTAATTCAGTAATAATTGCTCACAGTTTTAAGGGCCCTTTTTTTGTAGCTATTTATGGTTTCAGAGCAACTCATGGCACCTAGGGTTAAAAACCAAATAAACCCAATCCACCTGATGATTGTCAATACCTTACAAACTGATCCAAACTAAAAAGAATCATTGAAAAATGCTGCACTAACACCAATGCTTATCTTGTAGAAACTTAGATTAACTTACACTAACCACTTAGATACATCAGTCCTTTAAGCATTAAGATGACTGTCAATCTGATTTAGTATTTGCACACATTTAAAGATCGACCCCAAATCAAAACTATTGTTTTGTTGTAACTTTTGAGCTGCATAATATATGATCTTACTGTCATCTACTTTCCTCTGGCATTGATAACAGAAATTAAAATACTAAGCAGATACTGACATTAAATTTGGTGGCCTAGGAGGTAAATATTTTGACAGATGTACTGCTAAAGCTACTTTTTACTGCTACAGAAAGGAAAGTAAAACTTGATTGTCAGTAATAAAGGAAAACAATATATTTCTTGTGTTGCTACATGCATGCTAAATGTCAAAAATAGTCAAGCATGTTTTTAACATGAAATAAGTCTGTGAAGGGCAACATATTTGTGTCTAAAAAGGAAAAGAAAGCTGAAACTCTTGAACTCTTCAACAACATCTCGGGATAATCAGAGAATAAATGCTACTATTTTCCAAGAAAGGAAAGTACTCTAATTTAGGAGAAAACACTTACTAGGCAGGATAATTAGGAAGGCACATGCAACATTTGGATGTGTCACATTAATTCCTGTGATCATCTGCTTTTGAGAAGATTAGCCTCTTGACCTTCACTGTCTTAGCCTTGAAAAGTGTTGAATGCCCAGCATACTGAAGAAAAATTTAGCTGCTTCATTGCTGACTTCCTTGTGAGTCCTCAACCCTGACCTGAAGGGATCTTTTCTGACTCTCCATCTCTAGAGAGAAGAAATAATTCAGTGCTCCTGTGCATGTAGGCCCAGCTCTCTCCTGAGCAAGCTGCCAAAGCCAGCTGAGTTATGTGGGCTCGTATTGTGATGTGGGCTTCTCACAGCGAATTGATCTGATCGTGCTGGAGTCATTTAATTTCAGACCTTCAGGTTGATATGCAGTCTCAGAGGTGAGATAAGCTACTTGGCTCTGAAGAGAACAAGACATGTTTCTTCATGATAAGATTGCCAATTCAAAAGCAGACACTGCCTGGACAACCAAGCACAGGTATTGAGCATGATCCATCACATAGAATTTTGTTCACACACGTATGTAGTACAGAAACAGAGACATACTCAAACTTTTGATGCCTGAGACAATAAATATAACAATGTATTGTAAACAAAATCTAGTGGAAAACTCAAGAAAACAACTTATCAACTGTCCAAGTAATGTGGGATGATGAGATCACGAGAAGGGAAGAAGAATCCCAAAGGACAACCTATACATTCTGGGTTTAGGAAGCAATAGTAGTTTCCAGGCTGAGTGTATATTGCTGGTTTCTGTTTCCTTTCACCTTTACATCTTCTGAACACTGGTAATGTCACCCAATTCCCACATTGACTGCAGATCCCTCTCTGAGACTTGACGAATTTTTGATTGATCTAGAACATTTAGATTTAAATTTTTCACTATGAAAAAATCAATTGCAGTCTGAATAAATGCTATTAAATTTGAAGAAAAATATTAAATAATGTGCATTTTCTGGCTGTCAATTCAGAAGAAACTTAGCGTTTGAGAAGATGTCAGCATTAATAACTCTTTTCTATTGGTAGTGATAATCTTATAATCAAGTAAATAAACTGTTAAAAATGGGTAGAGTCAAATATATAACCAACCTAAACCTTTAGGCTCAAGCCTTGCTCTTACATGGCATTCAGAATAATTCTGAACTGTTATTTTCAGTAGATCACTTTTCTTTGGTATATATACCTCTTTCCAGGTCGTGAACTGACCAGAATTCATGACCATGCTCTGTGAGATTCATCGCTGTAAGAAAAATTGGAGGGAAAAAAGAGAGATTAAAAACCAGAGATAGTGAAGACTTGCATAAAATGGTACAAATGGTGATAACTGACGCAAATTGTTTTACTCTAGCATTTAGGGAAAGGTCTGGAAAAGGCAGAAATTCTTAGTATGAAGCTGATGTCAAGAAATTAGAAGAATCATTGGTATAATTAAAACAAACATTAAATTTTTCACTGGCAGGTAAGTTCTTAAACAATAACTGATAATTTCTCATTAAAGAACAGATGATAAGTTCTCCCCAAGCTAGGAAGAGAAGGAGGTCATTCTTGAAACAAAACTATAGGCCAAATAGATTTCTTTGGATGTGTACATGACTGTTGAACAGTCAATTATAACTGGGTTTTCAGTGCTGCTTTTAATCTTGAAATAGCATATGTACAGCTTACTTGCCCATGGCCAAGTTGTGAGTTGGTTTTTTTATATAATTTCATGAAAGACCAGATGTCTTCTGTATTTCAACACCTTTTGGTCAAACCAAACCTTTCACTTATTATTTCTCACTGTGTTTTGTGTACAAAAGGCAGAAGAAAAGAGACATTAAATATGGAATTTTTATTACAGATTTGCACTCTGGGGAACCAACATTAGATCTAAATCTAGTCAAGAATTCAACAGGGGTTTCCTCCCAGGTGGGGAAGAGGGCAATTAACATAATGCAGGAAAAGAAATTAATTGTAATAGATTAGAATATTTTATATCAAATACAAATTTCCCATTGATTTTTGCACTTGAATTCTAACAGCTATAATATATTGAAGATAGGAAAGTATAATAATAATGATGACATTAATAGCACTCTAGTGTAAAGAATTATTAAGACTTAAATGTGATCCTTTTCAATAATGGTAGATGAACTGAATTTGAGACATATTCAAGGAAAGCTTCAAGCATTGATTTAATTTAGTTTCATACTCAGCAAATTGGACTAATGTCACGTCACTATCCTTAGGCTTGAAAAGTAAGAATATTGAAGATTTTCCCCCCTTCCCCTGGCTTTTATAGTTAAATTCTTTCCGAGCAGTCATATATATTTGGTGCTCTGTTTACTCTAAGCAGCATCATAACAGAGCAGTCAAGATCTATTGCTTTGGCAGCAGAAATGGAAATGTACCTGCCTTCTCAGAACTGCCCAGGATGGATTATGAGCTGGAGCTTAAAACGGAGAGTCTGGACAGAGCAAGCCACACCACACTCAAAAGGCATTTGTCTATTTGTGTTAACAAAAGGAACCGGCCTGATTGGGAAGGCCCTCTTGTGTTTTGTCAATGAGCATTAAAAATGTTAACCATAACGCCAAGGTCTTATGAGGCTCCACGCATAGCATGGCATGTTACAGTTCTTCATCAGAAGATATTTAACTTACAAAAAGAAAAAAAATAGAATCTGTTACAATAATAATAACAATTGGAAATGTTTTCAATGCCTTTCAATATTTTTTAATTTCACATTACTAAATGATTCTTTAAAGAGGAGTCTCTTCCTGTAATGAGAAAAAAAGAAGGTCAAGTTTAGAAACGTAGCCTAAATGGGCCATAAAGCCCTGAAAGAGGAGAATGAGCAGGGAGGCTGCTTTGGGCAGGAAAAACAAAACACCATCTACCAGTCACTAGTTTTATAAAATTTGAGTTATACCATGTGCTTCATGACAAACAAGTAAATACAAATATATCTTAAGACTGGTGCAAAAGCCTGTCTTTTCTGACATGGGTCACCAAGAGCAGTGTGTTGCTCCAGTTGCTACAAAGCATGAAAATAAACTGTCCAGATTTGCTGCCTCGTTTTATCCCTGAGAAGGAGCTTAGTTTATTTTGGTGTGGAAGCAAAGTCATGCTAGTCAGTTTTTCAGGCCCAACATCAGCAGTGGAAGAAAGGAAAAAAGTTTGCCTCTCAACAGATATTATCCCAATACTAGATTCCAATGTAAAGAGACAGAATAAAACCCTGAGATCTACATCAAAACAGACAGGTAGAAGTTGCATGACTGTATTATTATTTCACATTTAGCTAAGATCCACACAATTCCTTTATAAAACTTCAAGCAATTTACTGGGCATTATTTCCCTAGTAAAATATTAAGAATTATTTTTTTGAGTGGTTCTTGATACACTACTTTTCATGAAGTTTAAATTGTGGATAAACTTGTTTTGCACAAAATAATAGGTTTGGGGGTTCCATTAAGCTCCTTACAGAGGGAATGAGACCTCTGTAGTTTTTATATCACTGACTGGCCATAACAGCCAAGGACTCCAAAAGGGGAGCTTAATTGTGCTGGTGGAGGAAGTAAAAAGAGATAAATGGAACAAGGATCTGTGCTCAGTGGTTAAGTGCTAAGCTGTGGTTGCCAAACGGGCTGAGGAGGTAGCTCACCTCTGTGTACCACATTGGTGCTTCTGAAAGGAGCTGCCCAATTCTCCCAGAATGTGTTAGTCTTCCTGCAGTAATGAAGTCACACCTATACATAATTTTCCCTGTGCTAAATGTGATTTTGAGAAGGTGACAGGCACATTATGTATTAAGCTCAGGCAGAGTACTGAAATTACTATTAGATGAATTTCAGGTGACATCTGAGTTCCCTCTCTCACTGAGGAGCATTAGAGCCATGAATGCTCAAAGATTGCTGTCTCTGTAGTGATAGGAGGAAATTTTTTTTGTACTAAGGCAGTATGTGCAGCATTTTGAGACACCTTTGAGGCGGGGGAAAACACTCTGTATTTGAGGTGAAAAATTAACTGTATGTAAAAGAGCTGTGATCACTACTGAATGCAGACCATGAAATAGGCAAGCTGGAGTTCAACAGAACTGAGCAAGAGATGAACATTCTTAAAATGCAAGTATTTGACATTGAGGGCAATGCTGGATCTAGACTATGGGGACTCAAATCTGGGACAGCAGTTACCTGGGAAGGTGCCCCCAGACCCCAGGCAGGAGTTCCCCAGCAGCCCTGCATTTGCCAGGAGAGGGCTGAGCCTGGGGGCTTGGCTGCTCAGCAGACCTGACAGCAGGACAAAGGTTTCTGGTTTGGATGTGGTGTTCATGGACCCGTGTTGTGAGACCACACCCGAGTTCCACAGGCACTGACATGAGCTCCAGCAGAGGTCAGGAAACAGCTCTCTGCGTCGGTTCTTCAATTTCCACTGTGAAGTTACAATATTGTAACTCTGCAAATTCCAGTGTTAATTCCTGCTTTAAATAACAGGCTCAGATATTGAGGGAGTACCTTAGAAACTGAATAGGACTCTGAGGTTCTGAAAAATATATTTTGAAGCCAAAAAAAGTTTTAACGAATGCTGTGATTAACAGATTTCTGGGAAATTACTGATCAGGGTAAGTTACTTGTAATTTAACAAAGTGGAAAGGAGTTGGGGGAGAAATTGCTCAACTAATTTTTTAAAAATAAGCTATGCAGAATAAATCATGTATCATTAACATACACCATTTTGAAATAGAAAGCTTGCAGTCTTTCCTCTTACACAGTGTAGAAAAGAAGACCTATACATTTTTTCACAGTATACAGGTGTGGCTTTAAGTAAATAGCATGCCTTGAAATATATTAACACTTGTTAATGAATGGTTATATAAAATATTGCCTTACAATGCCAATCAAAAAAACCTGCATTGCCAAACACATAAATAATGGAATCATATTATTATCATATCATTAAAGGGTTTACTGATTCACAGAAGGTGGCCAGAGAATTAAGATGATTAGCTTTTCAAGTTATTGTTCAAGCTATCATATCAATATGAAATAAACTTTTAAAAAAAGTCCCAGCTGTTATTAACTTAAAGTACCTCTAACCATATACTGAATATGCAAGTAACATAGGTGAAAAATAATCTCACCAAATATAAGCCATTTAAAATTAGCCAGCTACTGTAAGCTAGTTGTCAAGTCTTTCTCCAAAACTTCAGCATCATGAATGTCTCAGTCTTCCATCTGCCAGCTCTGGTTGGACTCCGTTATTAAAAGCACCACTATTCTTCATGACAATTACTTTACTTTGTAACATTCTTCATTACCAATTGTTAATGAACAATATTGAAGTTTTAACCTACTCTCAGTCTGAGAGTCAGATTTAAACCTCAATTTTAGAAGTCCTTCATAAAGTCAAGCTTTTGTGCTGAACATCTGGTAGACAGAATATGATTTGGATATTCAAAGAATAGATTGTCTTTTTAATTATAAAACTTTATGGATTTGAAATACCCTGCTAAAAATAGTCACTATTCAGTCCAATAATCATTAATTGCACAAACTGTAATGAATTTTGAACACAGAGGAAACATGAGAGCATTATTTATTTGGAATTTAAAAGTTCAGCGAAGGTTTCAAATCAGCAGCACCTTTAAATAGCATATTCATTGGTAAATTCTCATGAAAAATCATTCACAATAAGCAAATGAGATAACTTCATCAATATTAACAGAACAGAGTCCTTAATAAGTAGGTTGTCTGAACATCATGTTAGTGGAACGATCCAATTTTAGCTGTGGAATTGCAAAAATACTTTCATTATTCATAATGTTTTCTAAGGCACATTTCTTCAAGTATAGAGTATGTTTTCTCACAGGTAACTTCATCTCAGGGCTTTTTACACATCTGTCAAAGGTTAAAACAAATCTCCTGCAGATTTTTAGCTCCAAGATGGCACATTCTCATTCTTAGTGGGCCTTCAATTGCCTAAATTTGCTATATGACTGTCAAAATCATTAAGAACTGAATTTAATGTTTCTTTCAGGATCTCTCTGGCAAATGCTTTTAATTTTATACATGTCATATAAATCCATAAAACAGTATGATCTAAAACTCCTAACAAACTTATTAATGAATATTTAAATATGCATGTGTTATGTGGTTTTCAGTTAATTATATAGCAATATTGTCTCATATACACCTTAATTAAATTAATTATTGATTAGTGCACTTTCCACTGATATTCCATTAACACACAATAACTGTCTCTTTCTATCTGGATGAAGTTTTAATTAATTAAAATGTGGCTGGAAGTGCAAAGTTAAGGAAACAAATTCAACAGAAGAATCATTTAAATTCAAGTAAGTGAGTAAGAATAAAAATGTTAATTACATTAGAAAAGAAGAATTAACCATGAAACTACTTTGGCAGTTTAAAGTAATTGATTTAATAAAGGATTTCTAAAGGAGTGCAGTTTTAACAGCAGTAAGAATAAATCTGTGTATGTGGCAATATAGGAGAATTCTTGAAGTATTATTGTTATATTTGTAAGATTATATCCTTACTTTATTTCAGACCGAATCTCTCATATATTAAGTAGCATTAAAGATTTCTAAATATTTCATTATGACTGTTTATTTTCAAACTGATCAGCTACAAGCTATTCAATAGGTTGATGCTGTAATTCTCATACAATCTGGCAAATAATTCCCAGTACTTTTACATTGTCATTAACTGTCACATTTCTTGACTTAAATATGAGCCCTGTCAATTGGAAGTCAAGAAACTGCTTCTAAATTTCTCAGTTTCATTAGCAATTGATTTAAATCACTTCCATAAAAGAGGCTGAATTGACATATGAATTGCAGTGGTTCCACAGTTTAGTGATTAATTAACCAGGGTATAGGACTCACATTCATCTGTTTATTAATCTTAAAATTCTTGCTTCATTATACAAAGCTTTCTAATTATTGCATGTAAATACTGTATTTATCTTTTCTGAGTTTTGAAAGAAGATAATTGGTGGGAAAAAAAAAAACCACCCTCTTTTTGATTGGTAAAGCTGTTATGTCAATAACAATCATCAACAGGCAGGCCTGAAGCAGTGTTAGAACTCTTTGACAAAGTGGACTGTTAAAAGAAGTCAACGTAAAATTAAAATACACACTTATTTTAAAAATAGAAAGTAATGTCAGCATGTGATGCTTAAGCCATTTATGGTGCAAAAGTACAGTTTATACACTGAACCATGTGCTTTGTGCTTGTCTGTATATCCTTCATATGATATGATATGTAATTTGAAGGTAAGAAAACCAAACTTAAATCCCCTTCTGTTGACCTTGTCAGTAAAGAAAATTGGATGGAAAATTGACTTATGTTCAGCCAGACAAAAGCCATAAATGTAATATACAAGAGAGTAGCTTGGTGATTTGATAGCAACTCACTGACTTGAATAAAATTTTAAGTTTGAATAATACAGTATTTTTGGTTTTTTGAAGAAGGAATCAATAAATGTAGTTTTTCAGCTGAATAATTCCAACTTCCCTTTTCTTGAAAGTATGAGTGTCACAGTGACTCACCCAAATGTTGACAGATTTGTTTGCTTGGTGTCCATTGTTTCAAAAGATATCTACAAAAAGAGAGAATCCAGAACTCCCCTTTGCTAATGTTCAGTTCCAGCAAGCTTCTCCTAATAATGATGAAAGGCAACATTTTTGTTTGAACTGTAGTTTTATTCAGAGGCTGCAATCAAAGCCCAGGTCCACGCTGCATTCATCATAAACCTATTCTAAGACATTGTGTTCACTTTATGGAAATGTGATCTCTTCAAAGGAAGGCTGAGGGAGACGAGGGCATTGCACTGCATGGTCTAACTCCAGAGATCCATGGAAATGCCTGCCTGGACAGGCTAATAAAGGATGAGAGTTGCAGAAGCTCTGAGACAGCAGGTCCTCAACAGCAGGTCACAGCTGTATCAGCAGAACCAAAGTCCCAGTAACAGGCCACAGTAGTATCTGCTGAAATTAGATTTTTTTAATCAACTGCCAGAGGCATGTAAGATTGTAAATCCCATAGACTTTTAGTGTCAGTTATGCTGCTAAATGCCATAAGCGCTTCTGAAAATCCCACCCTGGCCTATTCTGTCCATTGGCTGTCCTAAAAGGCACCATATGTGGTTTAATAACTATAAGCAACCTGAATTTCAGCTTTTCATCTCAAGATGTCTTCTTGAGAGAACAAATTGATTTTGTGGATTATGAGTTTTAAGCTCATGAAGAGCATAGGTAGAGGTTCCTAGCAGTTTGGGGATGTGCACAGTTAAGTAAGGCTATGCTGAGCAGGCTTACCTGCCCAGGGCTGGGGTCGTATGGCAGCACTGATTTATTTCTGTACCATTTTTGGAGCAGGGCTGCCCAGGCTACAGTGAACTGGGTGTCTCAGCATTTGTGCTCACTTTATGCTTGCAGTGACATGGCTGACACAGCTTGACACATCTCTAGCATTTCACAGCCAGTAACAGAGTCATATTCACGGAGGAAAAGTTTTCCCCATCCCACATGACTGCAGCAACTTCAATAAAAACTTTAAGGGCCTATTGTTTTCAAGACATTACTTGTATTGGAATGGAGATATCAAATCAACATGTCTTCACAGTCAGAAACTTTCACTTGCACTCTTCTACCTCCTAAATTAGGCAGGCTCACTACACTTCATTGCGATTTAGCAGTGTATTGTATTTTACAGCCTTAGGGAATGCAAAGAAATAAATTCAGGCACTTGTAATTTAGAATTACAATAATTAAGTTTGCTTGAAAACAAAAGGTGTAAATTAATAGGATTCAAAGCATCACAAATAGTACATGTGGTTAACTTCAGGTGTCATTACACAGTGCCATTGCCCACAAGATTGCTGCTTCCACCAGATACATCCCATGAGAACTAATACAGCAGTTTCCTTTAATTGGTCTATATACATTATTCATGTGACTCTGTGATAATTCTGGATTCATTAGAAGGGGCAGCAGGTTTTCTCACTACAGAACACACAATGCTGAACCTAAGTTACAGCACCGTTATGAAAGATTAAAGGAGCTGTGAAAAGAAAGAATTGGCAAATATTTTAGGGAAGCATAAAGAATGATTTGATTTCTTAGGCAGAAACAAACTTCTGAAGGTAATGAAAATGTAGTATCAAGCTTTAGTACAGCCTAGGACCTCCAAAGACTCATGTCACATTTATTAAATGCTTGTCTTCCAAAAGGAGTACTCAGACATGAGCATGATGATCCCATCACAGTGTATCCTCCTTCTCCCTGCATCACTTTTCACCATAGAGAGCTTCAAAGACACTGGTAGGACCTCAAAACACCATTTGCTCCACTTACTGCCAGCTGGACAGACTTCCATCCACTGTAAGAAATATGCAGTTCTCCAGTCTCTTGAGTTTTCTACAAAGGCATCAGGGAAAGAGACCAGTAAATGTCCTGTAAGCCATTCTAACTCTACTTGGTTTTGTAGACAAATCTTAGCATGGCAGACAAACAGAAATGGAAATTATAGTGGTATAAAGTCCATCTAACCCAAAAGATGCATTTGTAAATTCATTAAAAGTAAAGTAGAAACAAGATTGAGGCTAGAGACCAGCTTGTTGGTCCTTGTGTATAAAAAAACTTTAAGAGGTCAGTCTGAATATTGTTCAAGCAAACTACAATGGGCTTTTCACAGCTTTGAGAAATCATATTCATGAGTTGTAACTCCAACTACTTCAAAGTAAATGCTTTTTTCCTTTTGATTAAAATACAATATTGCTCAGTCCTTTACACAAACTTGCCATGAATATTTTAGTAGATGATTTTACAGCTATCATGGACATGTGATCTACTGAGGAAAGCACAAGATTAATGCACACCTGCATGCCTTATTCAGAAACATTTCTAATGAATCTGCAACATGCACACAATGATCAAACACCAACAAGAATTAGAACACACTCTGGTTGTCATAAAGTGAACTGATTGTCATCTAAATGAGATTTGGATTTATAAGATGGCATTAATAATGAAATACGTTCTGCATTCCAATATAAACAGATATTTAGATCACAGATGGTAATCGCCTTAACTGTTACAGTCAATTGAGTGAATAATGCAATCTATAACAGGGTTCACAGATGAAATGGAATTTGTAGTTGTTAATTTTTACTAAGAAGTCAAAGAAGACTTGCATGTTGAAAAAATATGCAATAAAAACAACGTCTCCTATTTCCTCTCTGTATTAATTCATGTTCACATAATAAAACAGAAAAATGTGTTTGGTTTATATGGGGAAAGGAGACACGGAGAAGTGATTTGAAGTCAGATTGTGCATTAAGAGTTATGAGATACACATTCTCATCTGCAATGTAAAACAGACTTAGCTCTATTTACTCTCACTGTCAGCACAATCAATAAATAACATTTTCCATGACACAATGTGGTGAACTGCAAGACAGTATCAGCAAAGGCTCTTTTCCTTTCCTTGCCAACAGGTGTATCTACTCTTGCTCTGTGGTAGAATATACAGAAAAATTTTAAAGACTGCTACATCCCAACAGAAAATACAACAAGCCCATCATAAAATTCTAAGGAAATGTCTGTTCTCTAAATTGTTTGGTGCATGTTCACAGCCAAAAAATCACCAAACATAGTCTCTCACCACAACAAAATTCAAAGTGGTACTGGAATTGGCTAGTGAGACTACAAGTGGTTCATCCAAGCAGCTTTTCTCTTTATAAATTTAGAATATGGAAAGTTATTGAAAATATTCTGAAAAAAAGAGTTTAAAAGAGAGCACAAAAAAACCCCAGGCAATTCAATAGAAAACACAGAAACAGAGTGGAGAAGTGGCAAAAGAAACTGATCAATGTAGTAACAAGACATTTAAATTAATAAATCAAACCCCAGACTTGATCTTGAGTTTGGTGTGCCTGTTAATTGTTCACATTGACCCAAGAGAGGAAAGTCAGGCCAGGAATGCTGCCACAAGAATTATGCTTACTCTTGGGTTAAAAAGTAGTTACAGCATATCCTTGACAGCCTGGAAGATTGTTCTGTCAGGAATATCTTGAGGACTCCTGCCTGAAGAAGCAAAGGCTGTGTGTGTGTGTGTGTATCTGTCTGTCTGTCTGTCTATCTATCTATCTTATCTCTCTATCTCTTAAGGTAAAGAAGAACGTGATTCTCTAGTCTGTAGCCACAGCCACAGCTGTGGACATTCTGCTAAACTTTAAACACACTGTCACCTGCTCCCATCACCCAGGGTTCTGAGCTGTGTCACACCTACCATGTGTGCTGGAAACTACCAGAACACAGCTGCTGTTCCCTGAGTGCACTCCTGTTTGCTTTCAGGACACCCTGTTGGTGTGGTCATGACTTAGATTTAAACAATCAAATGCAAGAAAAGACTAGAGAGTGCATAAGGTGTCCTGATGAATGAAAAGCAACAGTGTACTCCTAATAACAAATGAATAGTAGCTTGAGGGGCAGTGTCATAAAATTATGAGCTGAACTTCAGCCCAGATGCTGGATGCAAAGCCCTACATAAGTTTTTACAAGTCAATAACAGCTTATGCTGTCCCTCTACATAAGGCGGAAAAGTAACAAAAGGAAAATATAAAGTCTGCTATAAGAATCAAAGAGGCAAAAATAAATTCTATATTGTAACAATTTTTTATTACTATGGATCATTATGCAGTGATAATGTATGATTCTGAATGGCACAGGGAGGACTAGGTCTACTCCCTGTGGTTGCCTAAAATGATTTTCCACTGCAATGTTAATTATGGCAGATCAGGTAGAGCCACAAACAATAAATTATTTATGTCCTCTCCTTAAAAAGCCAACCAACCAATAAAAACCCAAAAAAACCAACCCACAGTCCAACTACCCATAGTTATGCTAGAAAAGTTACATTTTCAGTGAAAAATTCAGAGGAATAATGGTTTATATTCTTACTCTCCAGGATCTTCACCTAACTTCTAACAGATTTATATTTTCCCAATTGATTTTAACAGAAATGTCTTTGAGAAAGTCTTATTTTCTGTGACTACTAAGTGAAGCACAATTAATATAGAATAACAATAATAACAGCCTAAAAAATATTTGGAAGAGCTGAGGCTTCTTTGTGCTGCACAATAGGATGCCCTCATGTGAAGTATTCTTATGTTTTTCCCTAACCAGAAGTATAATAGAACAGAATTGAAGAGATCCACAAAAGGGAAATAGAGAGAAGCATGATGGGACATTCATCTGTGGAAAACTCGGAAAATGTCATAGTTATTCCCTTTGGAAAAGCTGGATAGCTATAAGATATTTGAAAACCAACAAAATTGCAAACAGCAAAATGAAAAATGATCAGATTTCAATTTGAGAATATTTAGTGCCCTGCTAAGAGAAACAAGAGGAAACATCATAAAAGAAAATTCAAAACCAATCAAACGAGATACTTTATGCACAAGACACAGCTGGTGTATCTTTGTATTTCATATATGGTGAAGTACCAGTAAAATTTTTAATCTTGGTTTAAATAATCTTTTAATGCTACCAGATCAGCAACTGGAAATTCTGATTGAAAACGTGTTTGTACTGGTGTCAGCAAGCAAGTATATTCCTGCCAGGAGAGACAGCAAATATTGTGACTTTTGAAGTCTCACCTGAAAAAAAGCTGTTACAGGAGTTGGCCAGCATCAAGCAGCTGTTCAGATTGGAGCTACTCATTCCAGTTAATGCAAGTCTGGGCATACCACAAGAGGGATTTATTTTGCAAAACCTCTTTGTCTTTTCTGTGTTGAATATTCTGGCCCTGCATTCAGGAGAGCATTCAGGAAAACATCTTCCAAAACATCCACTTCAATTCTTGAACAAGACCAAGGCTATTTTTAGTAGATCGGCAATAAAAAATAAAATAAAATTAAGCCTAAATATTCTGTTCTAGCCTAAAGGGTCTCATTCAAAGCTATGTATTGAAAAAAAAGGTGATTACATTCCTAATTTCAGTGCCATTAAGGGCCACTTTGGCAGCAAGCCGTATGCCTCTTGGCTAAATCAACATTCTGATGCCATACAGGTATTTTTGCAATATGCTCAGCTTTCACTTTGAAATACATTTCAATTCAAACTAATACAATAATCCCACATTTGCTCAGTCTTTAATTTGAATTGCAGGTAATGTAATATGGATATAGCAGAAAACATACTGTCTACTAGCAGTTTTACAGTGAATGCATTCTGGAGTCTGGAATTTTAATATTTATTTAACTGAATTCCTCATAATACTCCTTCAACATCAAACACTTCTATTTACACATAGTGCATATTCTTGTCTTTTCCTGTCTTATTTCTTTGTATAGAAAGACATTTTATTTTATACATGAAACATGTATATAGCTCACATAGAAATAATTTCTGAATGCATAATAATAACACCTAAAATTTTTAAAATTTGGAAAACTACTAATTATATTTATTTATGCCTGGCTATTTAATGTTGGCAACTTAAGGCTTTTTTTACTAAGCAAAAAAGCATCTGGGGCATAAGAGAATGGCTGGTTTGCTTGGATGAGGAAAGGAGAAATCCCGGCTCTATTTTTTCTTCTGTGTAACAAGCAACTACCTGTGTATTGGGCTGAATGTAGAAGATGAAGGAACAATTTGTTTTTTGTCTTGATCATGTGGTTTCTCCTATGTAGTGGAACCAAGTATACCTCTACACCTTTGAAAGTCAAAAAGTGAAGGCATTGCTTCCTTACCATGTCAGACCCTGACTAATTCCAGAGCCTACTCACTGCATTTGCTAAGTTACATTAAACTACTGCTATCCAGAATTATCATTGTCACAACAGAGGTCTAGGAAGTTCCAAGCAAATAAAATAAAGCTCATAAAGTGAACCTGACAAATATTTTCTAAGCCAGAATTCATTACATAAACTTAGTCTGGCTCAAGTAAAGAGCATATTCTAAACCAAAACATTTTCTTAACATGAAGTCAACATTTCTCATGTTAGGAATGACCCTGGGGGCCAACAAGAAATAACTACAAATGCAAATATTCTGCTTCTCAATAATACCTCTTCTGAAAAGAATTTGGGACACTTTTTATTTGTGAAGTGTTTATTCCTCTCCATTGAAAGGGAAAGGTAATCATAACCATAATTATACTTTGACCATAGTATAGTATGAGAAATAGTTAATCGGTGGGAAAGACCTTAGATGGTTGCATTTTTTGTTCTAGATGATGCTACTGGAAAATCTTCCTACTTTGTGTTCTGAGATATAAATCTTTCAAAGACTGTGTTTTTTGCACATCTTCTTTAAAGGCAAATGCCACAAAGAGTATTCAGC
The DNA here is from genome assembly GCA_013400955.1 of Drymodes brunneopygia. Taxonomy (NCBI): domain Eukaryota; kingdom Metazoa; phylum Chordata; class Aves; order Passeriformes; family Petroicidae; genus Drymodes; species Drymodes brunneopygia. The sequence goes on along the minus strand of VZTZ01040330.1, from coordinate 112,251 downwards.
AGCCTGTACTGTGAATGAAGTGCTAAGACACTCTGACAATACCTCAGATAGCTTAGAATCAAAGCAGAAATATTAACTACTCTGTGATCAGATAAAAACTGATTGCAATGTGTGGGAAATATTACTCGGTACTTCCTCAAATCCTGTGAAAGGCATTTCATTATTTATTAGGTTAAACAAGGAAGTCAATAAGACACTTCTGTCAATACCCTAAACTATTAGCTGATGATTGGATGATTGTGTATTGGATTGAATGGAGAGAAATCGTAAACTACTGCAGCTAAGCTCTGATTTCAACATCTCCTTCAGTCAGATTTCTGATGATATAATATGTCCTAGGCCTGGGTAGCCTTGCAACACTTAAGATGAAGAGTGAAGAGTAAAACTGAAATAATTCTTAATTTTCAAATAAAACCCCCTTTTCGTAAAGTGCTACTTCTATAGCACCATTCTTTCATTTGCTGCCCATAGCCCCTGGATGAGAGCTCAGCCTGTATTGACATGTTTTCAAACAGTATTTCCCAATTACTAGGCTATGTATGAAAGATGAGTCTTCACGTAAAAAACTTGGAAGATTTTCCTTTCTTCTCATCAAAAATCAATGTACAGGAAATTGCTCAGATTTGTCAGAATAACCACTTCGGTTGCAGCTTCATCATTAGATCCAGCCTGCAAGACAGCCTGCTGTACTACCTTTTCCAAGGAAGCAGCTATCGTGTCTTCTACCCTGTTAGAATTATTTCCTTTATATCAGTGGCTCTTCTTCACTCTTCTTTGCCTAAATCACTGCTGGAATCATGCTTGTTTCAACCAAACGTGGTGTACTAAGAAACTAATTTCTAGAGACAGTAAAGATCACACACTCAATATACCAAACGCAAGAAGGAAATGGCTGAGAAAAATATGCTTGCACTGAACAAGTGAGAATTTAGAATCATGAGATGTGAGATATGTCTTCCACTTGCCATTACCCTAAAGCTACAAGGAAAGAGGGAAAAAATATTAGTTACAGGCTGCTACACTTTCAACGTGATGAAGAAAATGTTCCATATATCACCTAACCCTCCTCTCTCCAAAATACTGTTTTTCCTTATGGATATATATGTCTCAAGTATGAGGTGTTTTTTTGTTTCCCCCATCTTGGTTTTCTTTCTTCAACCAGAATCATCTTAAATTACTGGCAAGCTACCTAAGTCAAAGAGCAAAAATTAGAACAGAAAACAAACAAAATAAACAGTGGCACTTTCTTCCTTCAAAGCAAAGAAGGAACCTGGGCCATAAAATATCAAATCAAGGCAGCAAAGTGCCCTAAGCAGCCACAGCCCTTCTGTTGCTTCTGGCCAAGCAACACAGAACTACCTGTAAATTTTATTAGTCTAATGAATCATCAGTGATTGATATTATTGAAGTGGAATATACTTCATTGAAATATTCAGTGTCTCATATCAGTGTCACACACCAGAGCATTAATGGGATCAAGATGCAACAATAATAGTTTCCATGACAATGCAGCACATGCGTCCAGCAGCACCTCCCTGGGTAAACAGTAATCCTTCAGAAAAACAAGAAGGTCATTACAGCAACTTGTCAAATCAATGCAGAGAGTGTCTGAGCCGATTAAGGCATCTTCTCTCAGCTCTGACACGGTGTCAATAGTACTGGGCCACTAGTGCTCAGTCAGATGACTGAAGTGAAATGCCCATCAGTCAGGGAGCTGAGGTGGACTAATGATTCCCTGTGCTGCCTATTAGAACTACATGACAACTCAATCCTGTTTGCTTAAAAAAAAAAGAAAAAAAAAGAAGTGACCTTGTTGCTTTGTTTGAAGCTGAATTAAATTGACAACAGCAGCTAATCTTTACCTAGGGCGATTAACAGAATTAAAGTACAACAACAAAGACACACAAGGGTTTATGCTTTATATTCTTAGTTTGATAAAGCTTGCAGTCTACTAGGGTCTTTACAATCACGTACATTGTAAACATGTATTCCAAGGCAAGCTATATTTGAATAGATTTGAATTAATCTCTTTGTAAGGGACACTATTTTGAGTGAGTAAATGTGCAGGGACAAAGCATGGTCTAAATACAGTAATAATCAGCCAGTAGTTTAAAAAAAAATAGAGAAGAAAAACACAACTGAAAGAAATTTTCAAAGGAAATATTTAAGGGAAAAAAAACTACACATGTGGGTGCTTCTCCAGGTAAGGAAAGGATATCGTCAAGAAGAACATTACTTTAAAAATGCTTTAGAGCTGTAGCTTTTAGTGTGAATTCCCTGTGTCACAGTATGTTCCCCAAAATGCAGGACTGTAGTATGAACCTTATTGTTTTACAGCTATCATGAAAATATTTAATAAATATTCAGGAAAATATTTAATAAATATTCAGGATAAGGTAAACATGTATAAGCATGTAGGTATATATGTTTTTCACCTGAGGCCATTTTAAAATGATAGCTTGATAAAAGTCCTCATGTCCACATCATGTTTCTCAGCAGTTTATCAGTTTACATTGCTGACCTACTCAATCAAGAGGAAAAAGGAGTGACGAGGAGGAAAGAATAATTCTGGGCAGAATGTTTTATCTATTTTAAAAAGAAAATCTGAGTTGTTAGCAAAATGGAGATATTATCTTTCTTTGTTCATCTCATTCATACATTTCCTTAAAGATGTCCTTTTTACCCACAACATTGGCAACAAAGTTGATTTGACTTCAACTCCTGAGGTTTCTGAGAAATATGCACCAAACCATTGAGCTTCAGATTGCACCAAGGAAAAGGACAAAGAAATGTGCAGCTGCCCAAATTCTTTTCACTGAAGCCTCAAAACCCAGCAAAGCCACAGTTAGTTGATGTTTCTGGACTTTGAAACAAAGCATCATTTCAAGAGCATACATCAGATGATGCGAATAGGGTTCAAATCTACAGAAAATCTACAGTAAAAAATGATACCAAGCCTTTAGAAAACCTGCTGCAGAGCAACAAGCATGACGAGGACAAAGGGGATTTATGTTTACCAAGACATAAGTCATTGGAAGGACTAAATAGCTCAAGGGACTGGTACTGAGTTTGAAAGCTTTTCACCTCTTAGTATCAAACTCAAATCTAGCCCCAAGCTGTAGCTATTGAAGGTCATTATCATCCAGTGGCTGTTCAATACTGTGAAAACAGCCCAATTCTCACTGGACAGGGAGTCACATTTCAAAGACAGCAGCATTTCTGAGGTTCATTAGAACCCATAATTTTGGTTTCGGCATAAAGCACTTTATCAGCTGCTGAGCATCATGCCTTCCAGAGGCTGACAGATCAGACAGGGAAAGTTTGCAGTGCTGCCACAGTGATGGCTGTGCTGCATGCAACAGAGACTTTTATCACTGTGTCTCAAATCTAGCAGGCTTTGAACTGTAACTGCACAAGTTAGAAAATATAGAATACATTTAAATATTTCACTTCTTGATTCTAGTTTTATTCAAACAGCAGTGACAATTTTAAAACAGTGGCTCACTCACAAATCTCAAATAGCAAAAGACAAGCTTTTAAGAGTGAATTCCCACCAGCACTTGCAGTGAAAGCAAGCCTTAGACAGGAAATACACAAGCTTAAACTTCCTCTTGAAGCTGTCATTCCAGGCTCTAAACAATTTATTACTGGTGTATCATCTGTAGTCATATGTGCAATGCTTACTTTAGTTCTTTCAATATTAGTTTTCATAGTGTGCATTTCTCCACACCAGCTGACAGTTGCACTTTTACCTTGGTTAGTTTATGTTGCACAAAAGGTTCACATCAGAGTTCAGTTTTACATAATTGGGTACAGCACAAACATGTCAGTAAGACTCTGCAGTTTGCTTTCAGGCAAGGGAAAAATCTGCTATTCGAGAAGAAATTTAGCTTTGTAGCATGGAATTGCCAGTGATACAGATAACCATATATTATTATTTTGATGCTTTCTGTAGAAGATTCTCTGGATAGAATCATAGGAGTTTACAACATCCTGCCCATGGTGTCCCAGCATGCTCTGCTGGAGTTTGACAAAGCACAGCTAACACTACTCCCTTTGTCCCTGATGGCAGCATGGGTAATAGGTACTAGATCTATACAACCCAAAAGCAAGAATTAAAAAGTATTAAGGTCTTCCACAGGGGGATGATTTAATTGTCGGTTGTTAATCAAGCTGACCATGTTTCACTAATCTTGAATTACTTCTAATCTGACAGTACATGCACACATGAGAAAGAACATGGGAGAAAGAAAGGGTTTTATACATTAATTCTGAAACGTGACTAAGAGCTCACTCATTTTATACGATGATTGAAACTCCATTTCAAGTTAGCCAAAAAATAATGAGGTAAAATGATCTATTTCTACATGCAAATTAAAGCTGACGTGATTTTAGACCATTTTAAAAGAGAAAATTCCAACAACTGAAAAACGAAAGCTGATTTTCTTAAAATTAAGTGGTATTTTCTCATTAAGCATGAGCTCCTAGAAGACAGAAACTTTTATTTGTGATACTATATGGATCTTGAAACACCATTAGAAAGAGGCATTTCTTTCAGGTTTCTAACAAGCATGGATAACATCAAAATTGAATCATTTCCTGATTGTTAGGCAGGTAGTTCATAATCATCAGTGATGACAATTACTGTCTCTATCATGAGACAATATTTAATTTTAATTTTAATTTAAATGATGCCACCATCAACTAGAAGAATTAGTGAGAAAAGACACATAGGTTTTCTGGCATTTGTGTACAGATAAAAGTTGCAATTATTGGTAAACTATCCCCTCATAGATCAAACAGAAACTAAAAACAAAGGAAGTTCTAAAGAAAGTATGTTGGAGAAGGGTTTTGTGAGCAGTGTATCTCTTGGCATGATGCTTTACATATGCCTATTTAAAGTTCTTGCTGAAGCATTGTTGCTATTTAAAATATTAAAATTAATTTTTAAAAAATCTGTAGTACGTAATTCCTTCAAAGTCACAACTGATACTTTAAGGGTGATAGCTTATCGTAACAAAAATAAATGTCCTGGAGACTTAAGCCTCAGACTTTGTTGGGTAAATCTAGAATGATATAAGTGTAAAGAAAGTGTACTTTATTTTGAAGGCAGAAGTTGAGGATACTTGCATATGCCTTCTTTAAAATCTTGAATTTACTTTGGAGGTTTAAATACTCTTAGCAAAAATCATAGGATCACAGAATCACAGCAGGGGCCAGATTGAAAGGGACCACAGGGGTGAATCTGGTCCCACCTCCCTGCTCAGGCAGGGCCATCCCAGAGCACACAGCACAGGATTGTGTCCAGACAGTTCTTGAATAACTCCAGTGAGGGAGACTCCACAGCCTCTCTGGGCAATCTGTTCCAAAGTATGGTCACTTGCATATTAGAGAAATTCTTCTCCACGTTAACATGGAACTTCTGTGCATTGCTTTCTGCCCATCACCTCTTGTCCTATTGCCCAGCACCTCCGAGCAGAGCCCAGTTCCATTTCCTGACACCCTCCCTTCAAATACTTAAAGGCACTGATAAGCTCCCCTCTCAGTTGTCTCTTCTTGAGGCTGAACAGGGCCATCTCCCTCAGCCCATCCTCATAAGAGACATTCAATCCTAATCCTCTTTGTCACCCTCTGCTGGGCCTGCTCCATGTCTCTCATGCACTGAGGAGCCCAGAACTGGACACAACATTCCAGATGCACCTCACCAGGGCTGAGTAGAGGGGCAGGATGGATTCCCTTGAACTCTTGGCAATGTTCTCCCTCATATTCCCAGGATACTCTTGGCCTTCTTGGCGACCTTCTTGGACACACTGCTGGATCATGGGCAGCTTGCTGTCCACTAGGACCAGCAGGTCCTTCTCCACAGAGCTGCTTCCCAGCAGATCAGCCCCCAAGCTGTCCTGGCCCATGGGGTTATTCCTCCCCAGGTGCAGGATCCTGCACTTGCCTTTGCTGAATTTCCAATGGTCCTTCTCTTCCCATGCCTCCAACTTGTCAAGGTCCTCCTGAGGGGCTTCACAGACCTCCGGGGTGTTGACCACTCCTCCCAGCTCTGTGTTGTCAGTGAACTTGCTGAGGAGGCCTCTGTCCCTTCATCCAAGTCATTGCTGGATAAATTAAACCATATTGGACCCAGTACTGAGCCTTGGGGAACACCACAAGTGACAGGCCTTCATTTAGACCCAGTACAACAGATCAGAACTTTCTGAGATTTGCTGTTCAGTTCTCAATCATTTTGAGTATATTATTGCTTCAGAAACCCCAGCTCTAGCTTATATTTTAAACATGTCAGCCTGTACCTTGAAGTCACAGAACAAGGTCTCTAAATGTCCATTTTCTTTTCTTCATATACAAATGTCTATGTGTGTGTAAGCATTTAATAATTTCTTTCAGGTAGATTTTCTATAATAAAGAAAATAGATTTTATCAACAAGTAGCTTTTTTTTTCTTTTAAAGTAACTTATAAATTCTTTTAGAGTATCCTTTCAGGAAGCTTGCAAAAAAGAGCAAACAAACAGGACAAAGAAGTAGTCTAAGGCTCCCTTCAACTTGATATTTAACCTGACTCCATACTAACTACACAGTGTCTAATGGAAGGTAGTTAGATGCTACATGTAGCCACTTCCAAAAAAACCTCAAAAACTGATCTTTAAGAATAAAAAGGATTAAAACCTTATTGCCTTTGTCATGGCAAAGTGTACCTTAAAGTTCTAATGAAAATATTTGTTTCTTCACTAAAAGAGAGTGGAAATCATACCTGAACTATTTTGGTATTTCTTAGTATGACATAATCATAGACACACATTTTAGACACTAACCAACAAAACAACACATAAAAGTCTCTTATGCTGATGAAGGTGTATCTCCATCCTTCACAGCTTCCAGCTTTGCTCGGAGGAGAGCATCAGCTGGTGAAATGGTTTAGACAACTAAGTCCTATCTCATGGATTAATTTGGACTCTGTTTTCATGACCACCACTGCTGCTTACTGACATGCAATATGAAGGAAAGATCATCTCAATAATTGTTATTATTAAAATGATTTGAACTATATGGTCTGACACCCAAAATGGGACTCATCAGCATTAGAACAACAATGTTGAAATTCCACAAAATGACAGGTAACTGCCTTAAAATATGGCTAATGCTTCTGACTGATTTCAACACTTTCAAGCACTTGGTAGGAATGTGTGGTGGTAGGTGTAAAACAGCAATTATTTTATTAGTTCTGCTTCACAGAAAAATGGTAGTTCCAATGAATTTTATAAAACCAAAAGTCCTAGAAAGAAAGAGGAAATTTACCCACAAATCTGTTTTCATGAGTTCTTCTGAGCACAAATACAAGGTTAATGTCTACTGTGGAAACAGAATATAAATTACATTATATGTCCACAGTGAATGAAAAGATTGCTGGAAGTAAAGATTAACCTATGAGTTTATGAAAAGGGATGATAGAAGGAACACTTCACACTCATAAATGGTCTTCAAACTGTTACAGGCACTGAAGAATGAAGATCTTGTTAAAGGGAGACTCAAATTTCTGTGAATCTTCAAGAGTTCTGCTTCTGTTTTACAGATTTGTACTGACAGAAATTGTATTGTATCTGTTATGTGTGCATACCAAGGGCATACATCTTATGCTAAAAAACCTGAAAATGAAGTCATTAGGGTCATAAGAACTTTCTGAATATGTCAGCTTAAGATGCCATTGTACAAATTTTACTCTCCCTAATAAATCCTCTGCTGCTCCCATAGGATGTGATGTAACGGACAATAGCGCTCATGCCCATGAAATCATGCAGCCCAAAGGGAATCCTAACAGAGAACTTGTTAAGCATCGACAAGGTTTTGAATGACTGTAATTAAGTAACCTACTTCTCCTCCTGTGTTCCACCATGACAGCTGAGGTCAGCTGCAACCCTTGAGTCCCTAAACATAAATGTCAGGGGATGTTGAGTGGAAATCCTCAGCAAGAGCCCTTCACCTCTGGAATTTACTTCTCTTATTACAGCTTTCATAGAACCCGGGTCAGTTGACTATCAAGATGTAGAGCAAGACCTTTTCATTAATACTTCTCAAAAGAACCATAAAGATGCCTTTTAATATGCTATTGTGACTAATTAGTTACTTAATCACACTAAATTAAATAAGAAACCATATTCTGAACTCCCATGTTTTTGGACATGACAAATGGCTAGAAACATTTTTTTCTTTTTGTTCAAATCCATCAAAAATCTCTGAGAGAAGCTGTATATTAAGAAGTTGAATGGAAGGATGACTGAAAACACAACAGACATACAATGTTTACATCTGTAATGGGAAAAGCAAAGAAAATGTACAGTAATGGGGGTAATTTAGAGAATAATCAAAGTAATATTGTAATGACTACAACCAGCATATCATGCCTGAAGGGAAATATCCTGAAGGGATATCTTGCCTAAAGGGATATGGTCTATACCACAAAAGCTTGGAGCCATTGAAACCCCTAGAGAAAGATGATAATGGCTGTACATAAAGTATAATTTATTTACAATTTGAGGAAGGCTTCCATCAAGTCCCTAATGACAGGCTCACTAGTTACATTAAAAGCTGTGCTGATTCTGATAAAGGCATGAAGTCAATAAAGTAGGCAAAAGGAACCTGCAATACAAGGAGAAAATGGATGCTGCTTACTAGGCAAGAATAGAAATAGAAATCTGGATAGCAACATAGACTTTTAAAAAATACATATTAAAAGAACTCTCAATACATGATCTCATGACAGCAGACAGACTGTAGTGACTACTAATAAGGAAGCATGGTCTAATGTGGATCTAACAGCTCTGTTATCTGGGAAATATTGAGAGACCATTACAGAGATCCATTTCTGTATCTTTTCTAGTATTTTATTCTGCTTATTCTTTTCTTATGTTTTTAACTGTTTATCGGAAAGGGAAATTGAATTCTTTTAGCTGTAGAAGTCTCCTAGCTATTTTTTACAGGGCCTCCGGATAAATGAGACATCTTTCAATATATGCCTGTGTAAGGATAAAAGGAGACATTTTAAAATTACTGAAAAGGACAATATACCATGTGGAATGAATACAAATAACAGGACAGTGAAAAATAGTGTGTGAAATTTATTTTTGTAAGAAATTAGTTTTCTGACTTTCAGTAATATAAATCAAGAGATAATACACTGGTGTAAAACCAGTGAATAGAAAGGAAATCACCACCATCAAATCTCTATGAGGCAAGTAGCATTTTTCCACTAAGGTTTTAGTCACAAAACAAAAACAGAAGCTTCAATTTAGAATTATAAGCAACTTTGAAAGGAAAAGCAGCAGGATATGACAAAGACAAGTTTGTTCACAGGTAAAAAGACAAGCTGGAAAGACCAACCCTGATTCTAAAATTCAGAAAATGGAGAGCATGAAGGAGATTGGGGTTTCATAGGAAAGAAATGTAAATGAAATATTGACGTTTCATGGTAGTAGAAAAAGACATTACACAGATAGTCTAGTTATCATGTCTAGGACTTCTTCACTCGTGAATGCAGTCTTTGGGAGCAGTAAGACAGCAGGAAACAAGGGAGATATTTATTTGAAGCTGTAAAAATTGGGAATAAGAAATACTGTAATCTTGAACATCCATCAGAGCATAATTGCTGTTTTCCATTTAGTGGCAAAGTATGACTTTCCAAGGACTGCTGGAAGTATCAACATTTCACAAGGACAGCTCTGATGATGAGCGATGGTCCTGGTGTCCTAGTAAGAAGCTTTAATATCTTTTTTTCTCGCCGTGCCTTCATCCTTTGCAATGCCATGCTGCCAGTTATAAAAGCCTGGTGTAATCCCCAGAGTTTATAGAGAAAGTGCATTAGGTGTAAGGAGGGTAAGAGAGACATTGGCTTTGGCAGTTTGTGTGAACTGATGAAGAGCAGCAGCTAACTCCCACAATGGAGCAAGAGAAAAGTACTCCCCTTTTGAATCACTATTCAGACAGTACCAGGGCAACTAATCTGAGATAGAAGTTCACCAGGTTTGTATGTAATAGTATATGTTCAAATGCCTATCGCAGACTTCCACTAGAAAATAAATATTTTCATTGTTTTCTGGGTTTGTATTAATTCTGTACCTATCTTTACAAAGTAAATTCTGGTTTAAAAACCTGTGTCTAATAAAAAGAAAATAGAATCTTCTATGATGAAACTGTACACAAAGTGAGAGGAAACAAATTTAAGCATTTAGGATTCTGACTTTGACACACTTTTGGAACTGAAATCTCATCAGGAAAGGAGAACACAATTAAAACAACTTTCTCGTGCATTGGTTCATTCACATTAAGTACTAAAAGTTGCACACAGCAGAAGAATCTCAGCCTAGATTAGCAATACCATTTTTTCACAATGTGCAAGGAGAGTAAAGGGCATCCAATTAAAACATGGTGCAAGCAAGAACAATCACTTAGCTTTGAAAAAAACCCCAAAACCCCACCTAGTTGCAAATGCTAAAATAAAACTGCAAGTGATAACATTGACTTGAAAAAAATTCATCCTTCTAATAACACAGCTTCTTCTTACAGCACTACTATGAATTCCTCTTCCACACTCTTGAACATAAGCCATGATGTATCTAAAATCTAATATCTACAATAGAGTTTTTCCTAGATTCATTACAGTTTGCTGTCAAGTGGTCAAATCCACATAATTATTTTGTTCCAATATCTTTGTGTGCATTCCCTCTGACTGCATACCACAGCTAGTAAATGTATGGTATATTTAGAGGTCCTCAGCAAGTCATTAAATAATTACTATAAATAAAACTCCTTTGAAGTGAAGTGAAATACAATAAAATTAAGACTTTTTTTTTAATCCTTCTGATTAAGAGGAGTTAGAGCCAACAGAAATAAGCCCATTCTGATGATATTCATGAATTAGTACTGAACATGTTATTTAGTTGCAAAATAAGATCTTCTCTGAACTATGAAAAGTCTGACAACCCATAATTCAATTAAAAAAAATATTCCTTCACCATCCCCATTTGCAGCAAGCAAATTTCTTGAAAGTGATCCTCAGTAGCTTTTTTGTCATGCCATGAAGATGTCTCTCCTTTTTTTTCTGCCTCAGAATCCTTAGTCACAATGTTTCAGATGTTGCCTTACAAGGATGCTGTACATGCAAATACAGGATCCTTTCACTTCTTTCATTTGAGAAATAACAGTGCCATGAGACACTAATTATGGACTATGCAAACAAACAGTAGTGCACACCCTAAAGTCCTTTTCTAACTTCACAGCAAGTCTCAAAGATATGGACAGCTTCCATATGTATTTTTCTTCACCATTGGCTGCAAGTCTGGAGACTCATTGGCTAAATAAATCCCAAGGAAAGACAAGAATCCTTAGTGTGTAAACTGTTGCTTGTTAATGGGCTTGAATGGTTCACAAAGCCCACAGAATTGTCTGCCTCTGACCTTAAGACAGTCTTAAATCAATTTAAGACAGTATTCAGCTCTTGCTGAACAGTGACCCAGAGCCTGATTCTAGCTCTCTGGAGATTAGCCAGACCAGCTTGTATTCAACAGTAGCTCTAGTGCTTTTCTTCTGCTGGGAATCTCAGCAGTAAACTTTCCAGCACATTTAATATATGCACTCTGTGTGTGTATGCACTTCCACAAGTGCACAGACACTTCTAATGCTTTTAATGTTCTAAGACATCAGATACCAACAATACAGTATCAGGTATTCATTAACAACTTCAATAGATGAGAATATCTATTTGGTATATGCTTGAAAATAGGAAACAAGTCCATTACCTTTTAAAGGCCCTGGTTGCTTTCCTGCAAGTCTCTTTTCACATGTTGTCCTTGCACACTGATGCACAGCCCCCCAGAGGGCCACTGTGCAAGCACCCAGCGTGGAAAGAACTGTGAAATACAGAGTAACTCTGCTGTGTGAATCATTTTGTGACTCCTTACATGTTATGACCAGTTTGTCCTTTCCTGCATTGTACAACAGACTAAACCTCTGTAGTGCTAATCTGACACAGCAAAACTAGTAAGGGAGTACAACAAAGAACGATTTTAGGGATGTTTCTAATATTTCTGTGTTGGTGAATGCCCGAGTTTCCACGGTAAGAACTGCCCCTGCTTCTTTGCAAAGCAGAGCATTGCAAATGATCAGCTGTATCTTCATCTAGGTAATTGCTAAAAGACTTCCAGTAGATTCTCCAGGTTCTGATGTCATCTGTTTCAGCGTCACAATAGCTTCTTAATAAGAATGCCTTTTTTTTAATGACAAAGCAACCTGCAAAGCCACAAGACTGATTAACAACAGGTTTTATTTACTGAGAAGCTGATAACATTCCACATTGCTACAGTTCTGTCATGGGTCATACTGATGAGTCAGCTAACACGTGATTGCAATGACTGGACCTAGAGAACAAATGCAGTTCTGAGAAGTGTTGCATTGCCTCACTCCATTTAATTACCTAAAATAAGAATTTCAAATATCCACAGCCATCTGCCCGTCTGTGGGGCTAAACAGCAACAGTGTAAGACAGGAAGAAAGAGGTTCATAAATAGTGATTTCACAAAGTAAACGTGAAGTTGAGTGGAAAAAAATAACCGCCAACACTAAAATTCAGACCTTAGAGAGATACAACATTTGGTGTGGGCGAACTGCACAGAGAAACTGAGGAGCACACATGTATAATGGAGTCTAAGAACACTCTTGAGCGATGGAAGTGGTGAAGTTCACTCTGAAGACATAGTTACCATTTGATTTATCCAAGTTATAGAGATCTGTACACAGACATAAAAGCTGCAGCAGCTGTGAAAGCACTTAGAGCAATACTGAAAAGCACAGTGATGCACCATGTGGTATGGAAGTAAGCAACTGGTATTTACAGCAGAGAGTTGATCAAAAACACGAAGGCTGGAGACATAATGAGTACTGTTTACGAGAAGTCTGATCATATTCACCTCAGGAACCAATGGTTGGTGTCAGCCTGTGTCATTCATCTTGAGGTGGCTATAATAAGTGATAATGATGAATGTAATCCACACAGCCAACAGCTTTACTAGCAAGGTAAATCATATTTAGCATTCTCCATTTTTGAAGTATGTGCCCTAAATATTAATTTAAAGCCTTCCATAGCTCTTATCTTATAGGTCAGTATTTTTCATGAACTAATTTTTAGCCTTTATATTTTCATATTATTCTTCTGGATACTTTTAAGCAGCATGGAGCCCACTGAAGCTTTTTAGATGTTGTTAAGCATTTCCTGTGCAATGAATTCATATATGCAATAAACTAGACTTGGGAGAATAAAGTATTTCCCAAAGAGCACCTTAACTATTTGAAATAAAAGATGGAGCCATCTCCTAAAAGGGGAAAACAAGACAGAACAAGAGGACTTAATTACAAATATCTTTTCATAATGTCTGAACCTACATTTTCAGATGTCCACTACCAGTTCTCACAAAATACTGCACAGAACATAAACATCTTCCCATTACACTCATATAAACTCCAACAAATGCCTGATCAAGAGGCATCATCTTTGGACTTCATAGAATTTCAAGAGTTTTTATTTCTTGTTATCATGTAGTTTTTAAAAACCATATATAATGTAAGCAGTCACAATGCCCTGTGGAAAAGAAGTTTAACAGCTTAAATTTTCTTTGTGAATAGAAACAATTTTTGTTTATCCATTACTTGATGCAATTTTAATTTAAGATTGGTATGGACAGAGAATAATTACTCATCTTTCTATGTCTGGAACAACCTGATAAGCTTTTTTTACATTCTTCTCTCTGCACATCTTTTAATTTCTCTCATTACAGATTGAAAATTCCCACTTGGTTAATTCTTAGCTCACATGGAAATGGTTCCATCCCTTACGTCATCCATGTTGACCATGATTCTTTTTTTTTTCTGCAGTTTCCTTAATTTCTACTTCATCCTGTTTGAAACTGGAAAAATTGGTCCTGCACCTAGTGCTAATGATGCAGGTATAAGTGGGATTTGTACAGCAGCATTATAATTTCTCAGTTTGCTTTCTAATCTTTCCCTATTAAATCCTAATACACTATTCTTTTGGACCATTTACTGAGAACTGAACTTCCTTTTTCATTTAAATTTCCATAAACCCAGTGTCTTCATTCTAAATATTAAGGTATCTTGTAATCAATATAATTCATGTTCTTCCTTAAGAAATAGTCTTAAAGAATGATCAAGCTATTATCTTCTATAGCTAATAAAAAAATAACCAAATTTCTTAGCCTTTCCTTGCTAAGAAATATGTTATACCTTGATATTTAATCTGAGCACAGTAATCATTTTGGTTTATCTTTTGGGAATTTGGCTTTGTTTCCATAGATATTCCTACATATAATACAGACAACTGAATCTACTGAAGATGTCAACTTGGAATTTGCAAGACTTTTTTCTTTAAATAAACTTCTATATGGTTTATTCCTATACAAAATGGTCACCTTTTTTAAAAAATGCACAAAAAGAATATCTTGCCATATTTCTCCCCTCTTGTGCACTTTTCCTGCATTCATTACTGTTATTGTGGACTGTAACTTCTACGTTAGTATTTAAATGGACACCCCTTCTGAAAAGGATGCTACCTTTATTCTCTTGCTTATATTGCATAGGTTCTGGAATTTTATTCAAAATTTAATAACACATCTTTCTCAATCCTTTTTCCTTGTTCAAGACCCAGAGTTTCCCCTATCTATTTGTACCATTTTGAAAAGAATAGCATGCCTAATTTCCCTGGAAAAAGCATTCCAGCAGTTCTTTTCACCAAATTCTGCCTCTTGAGATTTCACAGAATCAACTGAGTATACATTTCAGTAAGGACACTACAATTTTAAGGAACAGCAACTCTTTTGATCACATTACATCTGGACAGCATCTGAAAGCTTAAAAGTGTTTCATACCCAGGTGTTTGGACACTTTGGTTCAAAATTTGGATCAAAATTTGGACCAAACATTTCTGAGTCCACATTGCATTTGGAATGGTTACACAGCAGGAATGGTTAGAAAGGGAATGTTTGCAAGACTGGGCACTCATCCTGTTACTACCACATGGAGAGGAAATACAGCAGGACATTACTGGTGATTAAATGAATTCTTAAAGCAATGACTATACATCAGTGTCATAGCAAAACCCAGTTGTATAGCTATGCAATAAGACAAAATAACACAGTTCCTTAATCTTATGTCCAATAACAGTATGATTCAGTGTAAGATAATGTATCAAATAGTGTGTCCTACTCTTTTTGGACATTAATCTTGACAGAAAAATCTTTAGCTTTGTATGGATTAGTCAATGCAAATTCATTAACTACTTGTCATGCTTCTAATACAATCTGCCCTGACCCCAAAGACTCGACAGTGTAGTGTTAATCAAATCTACAGAAGTTCCCATACAGACAAAACAATCTGTTTCATGTTAGACAGATTATTTTTCCCTTAAAAAATGGAAAAAAAAAAAGGTTGGAATAAAGTATGTGAGAAAAATATTTAAAAATATAACTCTGCATTGTATTTTTTCAAATCCTTTAATACTAATAAAGTTATCCACAGTTTTCTGTATTAAAAGGGAAAATAAAATCAAGAACAGTTTTAGTTTGATTATTACCAGAGGAAAGGTATTGGAATGAAGGCAGATACTGTGGAATTGTAAAGGAACAGTGGGTACAGAAAGTTGGTCCTGAAACACCAGTTATACTAAACTAGCAAGAAGAAATTCTTATCTGTAACTTCTATTCCTCTTGAACCACACCTCATACAAGTGTCTTTCACGGCATGTGCAGATCCAGTATAGTTTTCTTATCCAAATTCTAAGCTTTTTTCATAGAGATACAAAACTTGACAATATATATAAAAGTGTCACAAAAATCTGAAACAAGAGGTTAAGAAAACAGGGCTCACTAGAAAATCAAAACACCATTTTGAAACAATTGCATAGTAAAAGACTGGAGGACCTGCTTGCAGGTGACTTGCAAATAGCAGAAGAATGATTGCAACAAAGTATTGGCTTACTACCTACCAAACTATTTTAGTTTTAACTACCTGGTTCTAGTCTGCCCTTTGATGCATTTGGCTACTCCAGATTTCACCTCTCTCTTTGGACTTTCATCTGTTTGTTCACTTCATTGTTTTTATTTCCTTTTACAAAAATCCTTAATTACCTCTTTTTGCACATGGGGCTGTTTATGGATTAATCTTCATAACTGAAGGTTGTATTTCTTAAGTAATTTCATTAATTTCTGTCTTGTTTAGGGGGGTTCCCCCCCACCCCCCTTCCCCTTTTATGTTAGCTACTTAATACCTTTTTTTTTATATTCTGCTAGTTATATTGGCTATCTTAAGATAGTTTCCCCTGACTGTAATTCATCCAGAGATTTGCCTAGAAGGGATTAAATGTATAAATCTCAACCTTGTTATCACCTAATTTCATGGTTTGTTTTACCTTCAAAAAGAAATGTCTTTAAGCCCATGAAAGTAATTTCTTGAATAGTCATTAGACTTGCACTTAATCGCATGCAGTTTTGAAGGTGCTCTACCAGATTTTCTTCACTGCTGAGAGATATCTCTGACACTGAGGTGAAGTCACAGCTAACATGTAGGCATTTGGGGATTTCTCTCCTGAACATTTCAAAGACCTGTGTAACACACACCCAGATGATGGGGATGGGACTGCTGCTGGATGTTGATGTATATACCACGCTTCACACTGAGATGTTAAGAAATGAAAGACCAGTGCCAGATAAGACTATCAAATTGCTATATATAACGTTTAGCATCTTAATACACTGCAATATGGTGCTTTAGAAGTAATAAAAGTCACAAGTTTTTTATGAAGTATTTAGGTTATCCAGGACTACTTTGTGCTCAGTCACTTAGGCTCTTTTGAAAAACTTTTCCAGAATAATTTAGGAAAAGGCTCTAATAACCAAAGGCAAATAAATCAAAGTATAAGCATCTTGTTTAACTAAACTGAAGCAAGCAGACACCATTGCCCCAGTTAGTTAACCAAATAGCTTAATTAATTTCTGAGCTGAGAACTGCTAATGATTCCCATTCTCTTTTACCCAGACACCCACTCTGAACTCTCGTACAGAAACTATCAGGGCAGGGAAATTGCTGTCTCCTGTCACCCCTTTGCTACACAAATTGCTGCCACACACCCATTCTCCATCAAAGACCAGGGATTCAGTCTTGCATATCGAGAAAAGCAAAGAGCACCAAACTGATACTATAACTGATACTAATAGCTCTTCTACCTTGGAGCGTGCTTAACTTCTAACAAATTAGTTTGCTTCTCTAGGAAATGATTTTATATGCCTGGTGTTTCTTTTGCTTTTTTGTTAACTCAGACATATTCTGACACCTACCTTTTCATTTCTCTTTCCTGATGTGATATCACTGATTGAAACAGGGTATTCCTTACCAGAGTAAGTACTATGAAAGAGAATGAAATCATCATGGTGTAGATACTAAAGTAAACCAGGACCAAGGAATGAAATCTCCGCTTTGCAAAACCAACCACTGAAAGGCCTAAAAACTTATTATACTTAAATTCATTAAAGGGATGAAACTTCAAGAAGGCATTCTTCTCTCAACATCCACCATGACACAAACATCATGCTCCTACTCTACTTCCTCAAAGAAACAAAAAAGTTGTGGTCAAAAATAATTTAAAAATATTTCACAATAATTGGTTTTGATATCAAAAGAGGTATAAACACTACAGAGACATTTCTGGGTTTAGTTTTGTGGAGAAAAACAAAATGCATCTCTGTCTCTCTCTAATGTCTATAGATACACTTTTATTTTCATATTTTTAATATTTATTTAAATATATGTAAAATAGATTAAATTGCTAGCAAGCAATAGGCATTCTTATATTTTCTATGAAAATTCAATAGAGACAATAATAATATACACAAATAAAGAAATATATTTAAAAGAATAAATTTTCAAGCAATTGAATTTAACATATAAAATGCTTCCATTTCTTTTCTGCTGCATTCTGTGTTCTCATATCAGTCACCAGCTCTGCAAACAAGTATCTTAGTCTTTTTCTTCTTATTTTAGGAAATAATCTTTACCCCATTTGAAACATATTATTTTGGTACAAAACAAAGCAAAACAAAACAGTGACCTCAATATATATACCAGTGTTTTGAAACCACAATGACTCTGCAACATCAGTGTTAAAAAGTCATCCATCCTCATAGTGAAAATATAATTGCAACATCCTTCTCTACAAGAAATTTGAAGATAACATGGGGAAAGTGGTTGTGGAGTGAAAAAATATTAAAGAAAAATAGAGTGATTTAAAAATAGCAAATTGCACCAATTGACCTGATTGCTTCAGAAGAGCAAGTACCTTACAGGGGTCCAGCATTTACCTTCTCTCTATGGGAACTTGTGCTACTTTTTGGCATGGGCTATATCTACTGCAATGTAAAAGCTGTATTTTTATAGCTACTCACTTAGAGAAGATTCTGTTTCTAGAGAAAAGCTTTAATAGAGAAACTGTATCCAATTCTAGTTATATCTGTTTATGCAAGATCCATAGTGTGCAGATGAAAAAATTGTCACCAGTGTGTTGCAAAGCAGGATGGGTCTCCAGCCATGCAATCATGAAATTTACTAAATTAGGAGAAAAAAGGATTTAATTACCCATGAGAGTTATCCTTCTCCTATATTGAAAAAAATCCTGACAGAAGAGTTGTTCTCAAACTCTTTTGCCTGGAGATTTAATAATGTTCCTCTTATTCATCTGTCTTGCCACATATTCTTAAGGAAGCGATCTCTGAAAAAAAATCCTCCTTTTGGACTTACTATTGTCTGAAATCTCCTTTGCAACTATGACAAAGCTGGAGGAAACTTTCAGTTTTAGACATCTCAAAAAAAAAAAAAAAAAAAAAAAGAAGAGTCATAGAAATGACAATGTCCGTGTTTTGTTCAAAAACTGAATTTGACCTATTCATGAGTAGCACTTTAATTCCGACAGGTTGAGTGTTAGCAAAAGAGACATAATTTAGTCCAGCTCAGACACTGGCCTCATAAATTTAACAAAGTTGTCAAATGCAGGGATAATTTACTGCCACATGGTGATGAGATTCATACATAGGTAAACTAAAGTTGGGAACATACATGCTAGTGATGGGGTTATTTAATGGTTAATAAGGGATGTCTAGTTAAAAATTAACAGAGAAAATAGTTTCTACAATTATTAACTGAGATTAGATAATGAATGCAGGGTTAAAAATAATTAAACTAGTGAAAAATTACCAAGGAAATTAGCTAATAATTAACCCAAAAAAGAAATTAATTTGTGTAGGTTACCTTAAAAGTAGCTAATGTGTAAATCTGGTTATGGGTGGTTAACATGCATTGAATTGATTGAAGTGATCAATGAATTAAAAAAATTAATGATTGATGGGGATATACCAATTAACCCAGGTTAATAATAAAGGAGTCATTAAATAGTTAAACATGATAGCTTGGTGAAGAACTGTAGCTTCCTAACTGAACAACTTTACTTTTTTTAATGTTATCATAGCTTGAATGACTCTTGGATTTATATTAGTTCTGCCGATTTTAGGCAAACATTTTAAGTTTTGAAGTGCTGAGACACATAAAGTCTTTATTTGTTTATACACATCACAGCTCATTGTTCACTCTTGGGAATGTGTATCTGATAAACGAAAACAAAACTATTTTGAAATACATGTTGCTATTTTCCCCAAGCAAATTAGAAACATCCTGCCCTTATGTTCAACAAACACAGCATGGTGTTCCTATTTAAAGATTTCTTCTTGCACATGTGCAATTTGTCAGGTAGTTTATGAATATTTACATATTAATTGGCCTGACATCTGTCATAATTGCATATTAATTATTTTTGTTTTAATCAGATAATTGATTTATTATACTGCTGTCTGCCATTCTAGGGGAACATCCCTGAGGGACAATGAATGCATACACACAGATTTGGACTTCTGCCTACAACACTTTACTGATATGAAAAAGTTTTGTTGTTTTCAAAACATTGAAAGTTGCATTGTAGAATTTGATTCAGTGATTGTCAAGAGTTAGGTGAAAGACATCCATTGACTTCAGTGAGCTTCAGCTCAGGCCTGCAGTCAATGTAACAAACCATTTCTGAAAAAGCAGAGTGGCAAAAATCAATGGGCTTTTTGATTTGGATCAATGGAGAATTACAATTTCAGTATATAAATTATACAGGAAGAAGAGGCTGAGTTACAGATGTGGGAGAGTAGCAGACGCTGCATAGGAAAGAGGCACTGATTCTGCACAGAGATGGTAAACTGCAAATGAACAGAAATAATGTTTAGATTCTTAATTCACTGAAACTCAACACTTAAAAGGAATTCATCAAATATATCAACTTCACTAAACAGTGCTTTCTGATGAGACAAACATGTTTTGTTCTGTGTAAAAAAACAGGTCAAGCACATATATCACTGAAGTGAAGCAATGGGCTATAGGAAATATACCCAGGATAATTCTTGAACTAGGCAAGGAAATGCTAGAGCCTGCTCAAACCCAGCCAGCTCAGGAAAATCTGACAGTGTTGATGCCTGTTAGAGCAGAGCTCAAAGAGTGTAGATTGCTATGAGAGCAGTGACATGCTGACCACTTGACAGAAGTATAAACATTTTCAAAATTAGGTTCTCCTACCCAAATCTGACTGATTTCAGACAAATAAAAAAGCCTGATTTTTTAACACCTCCCCACCCTTGAAGGAATGTAAAGAAATAAGTGTTTGGATTACTGGCACAAGAAAGCCAGTCCAGTGCTCCCATAAAAAGCCTGAGCATGATGTTCAAGTCACATGAATCAGCCTGGAGCACCCATTTCAGTAGGGTATCCCCTTTGTGCTGATTGGGTGAGGAGAAGAGGAAGGAAACAACTCCAGAGGTGACCCCAAGCTTCAGCTGTAATAAGGCATGGCAGAGGAGACTGGATATAGAAAGCAAATTGCTTCAAAAGGGACATTTTCCTGTTCAAAGCAATGAGCATCCAACAATTTGCCAGTTATAGCCATCTGATGCCTAAACCTCTCCACACTTTTCCCCAAAAAGGTTCATTTTATCCAACATCACCCTTATAAACATAAAGCCAACTGAAGTTTCAACCATTTGAAATCCAGATGGACAAGTAACTTCTTATCTGCATCTCCACCACAATATGAAAGGCAGGAATGAGAAAAGCCTCAGCAACATTCTGTCATTACCACATGGCAATTAGACTACTATCTATATTTCACTCCACATTTCATTGATATAGCCACTTCCAGTAAGTTGTATTACATCTTTGAACTACCCTAACGGAGTCTAGCATGGATTTGGATTGGCACCAATATCACTTCAAACCCTGCCAGGTCCCTCAGCCATTCCATTTGTAACTTTCACATCATTTCTCATTCACAGTTTAGACCTTGAGCAGAAAGGAACTGCATGGCAGCCTGCCAAAAGAAGTGTTTATTGTTTATAAATTATGAACAACGTGTGTATTTCTGCAATTGGCAGTTTCTATCTTAACCAAAGCAAACTTTATTTATAGAAAATTAGAACATCTTGTTTTGTCCTGTGTTATGGAAGATTGCCTTAGATGAAACAAAACACATGTATGAGCCACATTAAAAACTCAGGCTTAGTTTGTCCAGACCCAAAGGGTACATTCTAGTTCTTGCATTATTAAAAGTCATTACCACTAATTAGGATACAGAAGTAATGTTTTATACATATCTAGAGGGAACCTGGTTACTTTCCACGACATCTGCAATTTTTCTACATAAGCCTTAATGTTTGCAATATCATCTGATTTTAGTGCAGATCCACAAAAGGAAAATAGCAAATCAGATACTTAACCTGAATGCTGAAAATATTAATGAGAAAAAGTTTGAAAATGTTTCTGCTGCACTTTAAGGAACACCATCACATTTATTTTGTCTGAAAGTAGTATCAGAAGTCCATGCACAAAAAATAAGTTCACTAATTTTCTGATTTTCTTTTTAAAATCTTTCCATTGTTCTGTTTCCTGTAAAGAGACTCTAAAGGATCACAAGAGAGGGCTGTGATCACTACCTGCAGTAGTGATAGAAATATTGAGTAGCTCTGAAGTATTCATTTCCAAATAAAAGCTTGAAATAGTGATTTAAGTTCCTGAGAACAGAGCCTAGCAATATTTGAAAATAATGAGAAAAAATTACTTGCTGCATTGATAAATATCTTGGGAATATTGCCACAAAGTATTGTGAATTTTTAAGAATGGGTACAATATGGTTTCTTTTCAAAGCTAACTTATATCTAAAGCGTATCTTGACCATATAATACAAATTTAAAGCAACCACCTATATAAAGAAAGAGATGAAATGGAAGTGGAAAACAAATGGAATAGAAGAAAAGGAAGGGGGGAAAAAAAGGAAAAGACAGAGAGAGAGAACAAAAGAGTATCTTAAGCCCCTCTCACCCTGTCTTTCTGCAAGCTGTAGAAGACACATGATCAGGTGAGAACTGGAAGAAAGAAGGACTGGTTTGGAAGTTTATATAACACAGCAGAGTGAGGGAGAATGTGGGAAAGCAAGATCTGCAGGGACATGAACGCCATGCCACAACACTTTTTGTACCTGTATTATGTTTTGTTCTCATATGGAAAAGTATGTCACAGCCCATCCCTTGTATTAAATATATAAATCTGGGAATAATACCTTCTCTCTCTTCTCTACCAGCTTGACAGGTTTCATTTTAACACTATTTTCATCTCCACCTTCCTGGAAAGTGAACTCAGAAGGTAGCTGCATCAGAACCTTCTTCCCAAGAACCAAGAGATAGATATGTAGAAGTAAAAGACATTAAGTGTGACTTATATAAAGTGTTACTTTTACAAATATATCGGCATAACAGAAGTCTGACTTTGTAGGATTTCCAGCCATACATCCACATATGCAATTTTGTTCTTCTAGTCATTGAAAAACACAATTTTAAGCAACTTGAACACCAGCAGTTTTAACACCTTTTAATTTCTGTGTGTATCAGTGGTGCACACTTAGAAATTTATCTGTTACTGAGCACACCTGGAGATCATGAGAGAGCACATAGCACTGAGACAGTGGTGTTCTGCCTGTGACAGAGCATGACTGAAAAAGTATCTCATTTAAAGTTAAAAAAAAAAATACTACAGCACAGACTTCCTACATGCCTTTACTTTAATATCCCTGCTGGGGGTTTCTAAGTGGCAGCTGTTTTAATTCAGACAGCATATTTATAGCCCTTATATCTCCATCTCCCTGTGTGTCACATTCTCCACCAAAGAGGCAGCTACTGAACATTTCTACACTTTGGTCTTATTTTGGCCCCGTTTGATTCATTCAATCTCTCGGTAGCCAGTAATTATAGCTATATATATAACCTTTAGCTTTCCAGTGATATGTATGGTTACACCTCTCCTCTCTTCTGTAAAATCCTTTAGCTGAGTGCTCTGAATTCATTCCTCTTTCGGGGATAATGCATGTCTCAGTGTTTCTGCAAGGGTACAGATCAGGGGCTATGGTGCTAATTTAGCATCAGCATCACTACTGGAGAAACAGTTATACTCTGTATTGACTAATTTTTCTCCTGTGACTGTATTGAACCTGCTCCTCAACCTTTTCTTCACAGAATGCCATCACCATCTAAGTAATACATCATCAGTGCAGTTCACTCTGATGATGTATTATACTAACATATCATTAGTGCAACAGCAGAGCAAGGCGCTTTGATGATGTATTAATGCAATACATCATCGGAATGAGTCACTCCGATGATGTATAACTCAAAAGATGGTACTATCCAGGGAAACATGGACATTCAATAAATCAGGGACAACATTAAAGAATAAAATCTAGGACATCTTCTAGGGAAAAACAAAGCTTCAGAAAGCTTTGAATGAATACAGCATGAGGTTTTCCTTAAAACAAAAACAAGCAAGCAAACAAAAATAGAAAGAGATAGAATACAAATTGTCATATTAATTTTATCAGGAATATATATTTCTGTAGAGTACAATTACCATGACATTCAAATTTGAATTCTCTTTTGCAATGACACAAGATATATGCAGGTATTTTAAGTTAGAGAAAGATGATGTAATACAAGTGGTAATATAGTCACTTGATACTTATCATATCCTACCTGGAAGCAAAGAAAAGTGAAGTAAATGCAAAAAATCCAAGTCTGTTCCCTGCAATAAAAAAAAAGGCTGAAACTTTTTTAAACTGCTAAAAGGGGCAGTTAAAATTTACTGTTAAGATTTGCTACACACTTTACATAAATCTAATGAATCAGTCTATTGACAGTAGTGCAAGCAGAAATGGCAAACTTTAAATAAGCATAGCACTGAGGATTAAAAGGCACTTAGCCATACATATTTATATAAATATGCTAGTTCTGTAGATATAGTTAATAGAAAAAAACCCCCACATATCCATGGATTTTCACAACTGATTTCGACCTACCAAATGCCAAATCCTAAATACAGAAACTACTCATGAGAAAGCTACTAAATGCAATTCTGAGTTACTTGCAAAGTTTATAAGAAAGTTTAATTAGCAAATTAAAAAAAAAAATCTGCATTTCAAAATCCTGAACAAACCTAACATGAAACAATGCTTCACTGGTCAGAGAAAATACATATTTTGGGATTAAAAAAAAAAAAAAAAAAGACAGAGGTTCTTTTCTCACTCATCCTTCAGGTTTTATGGCAGGGCCAGAAAATAACCACTGTATCAAACATCAGATAGCCCTCTGCTTAAACAGTGAAAGAGTGCTCTAATGTTACATGTTTATTTTTGGCTTTCTTCTTCAAACAAACACCCAGCTTTTGCTCACACATGCTTGCACGTGCAGACACCCTACCCAGCACATACCTTAACGTGCTTAAAAGGGGGTAACTTCCGAGCAAGTCTTTTATACCCTGAGACCTACTGTTCAGCAACAGCTCTGCAAATCCCCCTGCCATGAGAACAGATAGATTTTTGTTGATGTTGTTTTGTTTTGTTTTAAATTGGCCTCAGCTGCTTTTGATTGCTCCAAGCTTGTGGAGATTTTCCAGCTGAGGCCCTGCAATCCCCATTAGGATTTAACTCCTCAGTCTCGCTTTCCCCAGCTCCCCAAATCCCAGTTCTGCTGATACAAATAATGAATGTGCTCATATGCGTGTGTAGGAAGGATAGAGAGAAAAGCTCAGTGTTTAAGTGGTAACCCTGAGCCTTTTTACTCAGAGAGAAGCCTGGTGCTCCCTGCAGGGCTTGCTGAGCCCTCTCTGTGGCCCAAGCACAGTCCCAGCAGACCTCGCTGGCTGTCACCACTCTGAGCAAAACCCTGGCATTTCAAGTCATCCCAGTCACTTTATGAAAGAAATCACTTTTCTTTAAGCATTGCAAATAACTGCAGTCTGTAGAAGGAAAATATATTTAAAAAATATTGGAGAGACCCCTGAAGATGGAACGGGACTGGTAAATATTGATGAGGGAGAGTAAGTGTGGCTGCTCTGCAGAGGTTTTCTCCAAATATCAGCTTCCTTCAGCCTGCAACCTGTGCTTGGGGATCACGGGCCCCATCACACCGGCCCTGCACACAGAACCAAAGCTGGAGGTGCTCTGGGTCTGCAGAACTTGCCAACGCAGCCCTGGCCAGCTGGCATCCATTGCTGGGCCCGTGGCTGCCTCTGGGGCACGGTGCACAGGGCCACAGAAAGAGCAGACCCTCCCTCCCGTGGCCCTGGCTGGCTGGTGACAATAATGAGAGTAAATGTCACAGTCTGCAGCAAGTTGCAGCACTGCTGTTTGGGTTGAAAGCCAGGCTGCTGATTCAGAGCTGCAGGCCAGGCTGATGGGAGCCACGGCACAGGGGTTAGAGAAGGGTCCATTCTATCAATAAAACACAGCTGCCCTGAGGGGTATAAAAAGTACACAGGGTTCTTAATTGCCTCAGCAGTAGCAAAGAGAGAAAGAAGCTTTTTTTTGCTCTTAACAAAAACTCCTTCCTATACTGTTACCAACCCTGCCCATATTCCAAGGGAGTTGCACTTTCTTACGTACATTTTAAAGCTTCCCTAAAACTAAAAACCCTAAAAAATTTTAAGTGCTTTTTCTGGCTAACAGCTATAATTTTCCCTTTCCTTTTGTGTCCTTGTGTGTACATGACACAGTAAGAAGTAAAAATATGTATTTTTGTGCAAAAATTTAAACAAGCATGGAAGAACCCTGCTAATGTCTCTGTGTTTTAACCAGTGGGGCCAGGCCATGACTTACCATGTAAACAAAAGGCGTTGAGGCAGTTGTGCCAGAAGAGAAAAAAATAAGCAGAAATGCTCCCTATCACAGTATACCTTACACTAATATCTAGCCTCTTTAAATATGCATGAAAGTCAAAAGTAGGGAAAAAAAAAGAAAAGGCTGACTAAAAAGACAGTGTCAACTATGAAGTAATATCAAGGAACAAGCCTCCTCGAGTCCCACTTCTTTTGCAGATGTTCCTTTTTTTTTTTTTCTTTAGGACATAGTTCTGTAAATTTTGAGTAGAGAAGGAGCCTTTTTCACTTGGTTTAATTCTTAATTGAAACCATCCTACATGACAACACAGACAGTAGTCAAGAAACACAGATGAAAATCTTAATACTAAAATCCTTGTCAGATTCAAGTGCAAATAAAGTAGGAGTATTTAATTACATCATGTGTGAGTCAAGACCTAGTTATTTCTGCTAAGAGAACTTGATTAATGAGACTGTGGTTTTATATTTATACAACAGAAACATCTTTACTCCCTCAATCTGCAGGGCACGAGCACTCGAACATATTTTAAGTAATTACTCACACTGGATCTCCTCATGACACAGGTCTAAAAATTGCTCACTTCTTTCCTTCTCACTTTTAAGAAAAGGATTACATTTTAACTTCTGTTGCCCATTCTGTATGTAATCAATGAACCTGAAATAATTTCAAAGGACAGCCTCAATGTGGAGTGAGGAAAACAGTCCATAGGCTCAATCCTAATAATTTGATTTCTACACCACACTAACAAATTTCTCAAACACTATGTTTTTGGGTTTACTATTCTCAGAGAGTTCTTTTAAAATTTTATTTATTTTTAATTCCTATTAAAACTATTCTAATTTAATGTGAAGAGGTTGCCATTTTATTGAGACCTTTTCCAAAAACTCTTCTGAAATCTGGAAAATAACATCTACAGTGTAAAATGTAACACTCCCTCTCATTCAGCAGTGTTGCATTTCCAACTGAGCATACTATATAGCTCTGCACCTTGTAGGCAGAGCAAATTTACTTGGCTTTAATGAAGAGAATCCTGAATACGTATTTAATTTCAAACCATTCTGCAAAGTAATCCCTCTAAAAAAATTATCTGGGCATCCAAGCTGGGGTGTTAAAGACTGAGTCATTCAAGGAATTTAGTTCAGAAACATCTTTGTCAGTATGAAAGTGTATTTATGTCAATCAGAAATAGTCTCAAAGTCAAATTCTTTCTCTGGGCACTTGTACCTCGAAGTTGAAATTAAATTATTTATTTATTTCATCAGAACTGAGAAAACTTGGGACTCCACCCAAAGATGTCTTTAATCCTCGGAGAGTTATAGATGCTATGGCAAGTGTTTACACTTCTCTTGCTATTTGTCCCACAGTATCTTATTAATGTTTTTCATGTGTCATGGCATCCCCTGGGATGACTCTCCACCTACACTGAACCATAAAATGGCTCTGCTGATGAAAGCTGTGCTTTGAAAAACTGAGTCCAATAAAAAAGAGGAAACTTACAGGTAAGAAGAATAAAACGGATCTCCTAATTCCACTTACCCTGAATTTCATTACAAGAGAACTCTCTTTGGTGAGTTAACATAACAAATTCTGCAAATGGACAAGCATATACTTGATTCAGTTCTGATTATGCCAACCATTAAATACACTGAGGTGGTTCTGTGGGAACATCAACAAACATCAACATGTACAAGAAGCTTCCCACTTTCATTGCAATAGTTAAGTTTTTGAGACTGGGTATTTGTGAGTAAGCTACAGGCAACAGCAATATGCACATCTAACCCTGCCAAACTTTTGTAATGCCATCTTAAACCCAGCTGTAATAAATAAAAACCTCTCTCTATTTTTTTTTTCCTAGCAGTTTTACAAGATGGAAGTGCAAGTACTAATAAAATATATGGTTTAATTAACTAAACTTATGCTGCAGTGTACATTAGAAGTGGATGATTTACAGAGTGTTATCCTCTTCAGGACAGAATAATGCAAACAGCATAATTAAAAGTTGATGAGAAGTGTATTTATTGAGTACACAGGAAGAATAGACACTCAGATTTATGATACACAAAGTGTACCTTTCATTTGCAATATTAACATTTTAAAGTCCAAAGCATCAGCATAATGCATCCAAAGTGTTCTATGCAGCATCCATATAATTCAACCCTGTTAAACCTCACACAGCTGATGGTAAATTATGTGACCTGAACATATACAAGTGTTACATGATATATTGTGATATCATGATTATGTTCATTGAGATGTCTGTGGATGCAATATATCACATTTGCCTGTCTGTAAGTACATGTGAAATAGTTGAAGGGCCATTCATTTATTTGTGACATGAATTTCAGAGTCATCAGTCATAGACCCATCAATGTAAAAGAAGTCACTGTTTAATTTTAATGAAAGTACTTTTAGAAAATTCCAGCTAGTATTCATGCAGATCAGGGCCTGTTGAGCCCTGGGTATTTGATATATTATTTTGAGAGTTCAGAGAGTGCATAACCATTCTAGAAGATAAAATGTATATTAATACCCTGGGAATTTTCAAACCTGTAAACTAGGTAGACACAACCTCACAAGACATTTGCTTTTATTTCTGTCCTTATGTTAAACCCAGTGCAACATCCTGTTATTTGGAAAAAATCAATTTTTTGAGGTGCAGATACTATGAACAACACCTATTATCCAAGCATCGATGCTACTGAATTTTTTAGAGAGGCACACACAGATATCATGGACCAAGTATGGATTTTTGTCAATATCTAAGTCATCAGGTAAATAGACTCCCAACCAGCTGTAACATGTCTCAGTTATGAAATGACTTGTAAGTATATTGTATTTTGAACAGTTTGATGGCACAAAGAAACTTTTAATGGGGTTTTGAAGATCCATGTTAAAAAAAATAATTGTGGCTATAGTTATAAAACCAAATTTGGAGAGAGAGGGCAATTTGTGGGAAAAGAAAAATAAGCTTCTTTATATAGCACCATCTTAACGTATACATTCTTTTCAGAAAATAACTTTCTGGAAAGGTGAAACTAGATGAAAAACATCTGCTGGTCCCTTATAATTAGGAGTTTAATTCTTTCTGAAAACTTCCTTTAACTCCTCTCCCAATTTAAAATGTATTTACAGCAAAATGTTTGGGGTTATTCTATGAAGTCCTCAGAAGTGGCTAACAGGTCTGCTAACAGAGAAGAAAATAGTTATTTAACAGATTTTCCATGTATTACATGATTTTTACAAAAAGACAAAAGGTGCTATGCCCTCTAATTAGAACTTTTTTATTATCCACAGGTAAACACAAGGGAGCAAATTTACTAGAAGAATGGATGGCTAGATGTAAAGCACCAGTATTTGTTTCTCCCATTACAAATGCTCACCTATGAACTTGGGCTCCCAATTATCTGAAGAGGAGCACATAATTTTGGATAGGTCCACTACCACTACCAGCTACTTCTGTGGTGTCATATTTGTGCACACAACCTTCCCCACATGTGCTCTGGCCTCTCACCCAGCCCTGCTACGTGTGTGCTTACAGTTAAATAGTATTTCGAAGCTCTAATAAAGGTGGCTGAGTAATCATAATGCCCCAAACTCTACTCAACATACTTTCCTTCCTTTCAACAGAAACATGAATGGCTAAAAATACACGCCAGATTTTAACTGAAGACAATCACTTTTAAATGGATAGAATCCCATTATAAAGTAGTTCCTAAATACTAATTACTAAGGGTTTTTCTTTCCTTCTCTGCCTAGAGCTTGTTAGGGGCAATTCCCTCAAAAGTTTAAAAAGAAGGTCAGTGTTCATTTGTGCATGATTATTTCAACTTGGATGTATGTGGAGGGTTTTTTTCATTGAGGAGTGTCTGTGTAATTGCATAAGACTAACAACAACTGGGTCAGGAAGAAAAATGTACCACAGATATCAGGCTACATACTTCCCAGATAAGAAAACTCAGAATCCCCTTTTACCATATCTTCATTTATTTCATTATAGTTTGCAGTTAATATAAAGAATAATTTGTGGTTCTGGTATGGATTTGCTGTGAAATCTTGGGAAGACCACTTGAACTCTTTGTATTTTAGTTTCTTAAATTGTAAAAACCAGGTGATTTCTATTAATTTCTTTTCACCACTTCAAATTAACCAATAGCCAAAAAAATCTCCATGCCTTTTAAATATTAGCATTAAGAAAAATATAAATCTTCTTATTGTAATGGCATATTAATTGTTTCTATTAGGCACAAAATAAAATAAAAAGTCATCAAACTAGTGAACAGCCTCAGCCAAATTAAGTGTAATGAAAGTATTATGCATTCTTTTTCACAACATTTCTTACCCTTTTTTAGCACTTATTCAGTTTTGGTTAAATTATTTTTATACTGTTCAGAAAGATATAAGGATAGGGATGCTAAAGTTCAGATCACCAATCAATATTGAGACTTTAAAATTAATTTGTTGACTTTTACTGGGAATAGTCAACACCAGATACCTAACACATATGAGCTAAGCTCACTTTTGCTTAATGGGAAATGTCTTCTCAAGGGCAAGTCAGGAAATAGCAAAGGACAGAATAAATTATGTTTAGTGATGGTCCCTTTGGGATAAGGCTAATTTTTCCTAAAGTTATCTGTGAAGCACATGTATATTAATGCAGCAGCTACCTCTACATAATTTCTCAGGATAATACATTTTCTCTTGGAAGTAGTGTCCACACAGCCATTTTAGTGGAATAATATGATCATGTCTTTTTCTGAGGTTCTGACATTTTTCACAAAGCAGACCCTTAATTAAACAAAGATGCCAAAGTTTAGAAATTTACTATTACTCATTCTACTTACATGAAGTTTGGCATGAGGAGGCTGGTTTATAGAAATCTTTTTCACTTAATTTTCTTATGTTAAGAACCCTTTCCAAGTTGGCTTTAAATAAATGGTACTTTGGCAGTTACAGAAACACTGCGATTTCCACACTTTCCCTTCTATTCCACAGGATACCAGTCCTGAGACTCAATTAAGGGTTAAGGTATCCTGATTGAGATATTATTTGTGATGTCAGATGGTTACTACATTGTAAATTATGTTATCACATTACTGTAATCCAGTTGGGAATATAATTTAAACAAAATCATCAGAAGTAACATGAGTTCAGATGGTGGGCAATACTTTTATTTCTATTTTGGTCCAAAGAGAGAAATGGTCAAAAAGAACACAAAAAGATTCAGACCCCTAGTATTTTTCTGACAAAGGTCTGTCACAAATCTGAACTTGTATATGAATCTTAACTCATGACTGGCCCTTGTCTGCTTTTCAGACTGAAATAAAGAATGCTTTTACTCTTTGAAAAGTTCAAACTCTGCTTCACACCCATTTCTGACAAAAAATGAATTACAGAGATGAACTCAAGCCCCTAACTCTGTCCTCTCACTTCATCCTTCCTCACATATCTGGGTAAGATTTGTTTGGCTCCTTTTTTTGTGATTTCACAACAAGCACAGCCATGACTGTGTGTTATATTCTTCCTATCACTCTGTAACAGGTGCTGAGCACAGCTTCTGCTGTGGTGCCACACAAAGCAAACATCAGGCTGTGCTTCTACTCCCTATATTTCTTCCCATTCCAGTGTCACAGCAAACCCCTATGTGAAAGAACAAGGCTTCTTGATTAGAGTCCACTGTGATTTTTGGAAGCAGCAACCTTATGTGATGCATGCTGCCTTCTGTTCTTGTAGCAGGGTCACAAATGTGTCCAGGGTCCCCAGCCTGACAATCCATCACAGATGCATTCCCAGCTAGAGAGGTGAACTCAACACAACATGAACTTTTGACCACTGGTTCATCAGCATTTATTTTATCAAAAATATTTCAGAAAGGGAAAAGAAATAGATTGTGGGAAAGCTTGTAAAATGCAAATTTTTAAACAACATGGCTAGGAAAAACCTTCCTTGCAACAAACTCAAAAACAAATTAATGCTAATTATCTAAAATTAGATCTTGCAAAAATCTAAAGAATATGAGAATCAGAGCACTTCTGAATGAAGCTGAAACATGTGAAAGTATCATAGGGTGGGAGACAGGGCTAAATGTGACTTTTCTTCACAATTTATGAGCTTGATTTCCTTAAGGCCATTGTGTGACCAAAATTAAAAGGGAAACAGAAGAAAATGAAATGAAAGAGTACTAGGGAAATAAAGCAAGCAGGTCCTCATCATAGGTGAGTTGCTGGAAGTCTGTTCTCTTTTGCCTACCACCAGAGAGCTGCCAATGGTCAGTCAGTGGGAGGGGAGGACAAGAAAAGAGTTCATCCACTTCAAAGCTTGCCAAACAACCCTACCACCCCGAGAATGGAGCTCTTCTTACTCAGGCTCCCTGCAGTTTGTGTATATTCAGCTTTTCACTTTCAAGTGTTTTCTTCACCAGTCTCTGCAAAGCCCACTCCATCCCACCCCCAAATTTCAAACCCAGGGAACTGCTGTGGAAAGGAGAAAGCAAATTTCCCTTTGTTGTGGGTTTCTCCCTGCAGGCTCAGCCAGCCTAGCAGATGGTAGCACACCAGACCTTTTCTTTTTTTTCCCCTCTGATGCTAAGCATGATTTACAGGCTTGAGTTATTATTTATCATTATTCATTTTCTGTCACCAGTGCATTGAAGGTTAATAGAAATGCCAGCATGCTCACTGATTTACTTAGTAAAATATTTGTTCCAAGGTTTAGGTCAGATGATTGGTGTCTGAGCGAGCTTGAGGTTTATGCATTATGAAAAGCAAGCTGACTTGACCTTGAGCCACTAGCACCAGCACTATATATTACTTTAGTGGAGTGACCTTCAGAGCCCCAAGACACACTAGATGTATTCAACACATGTTTTCTTCTCCCATACTACTGACATTGTATACATTCCAGCTGAACTTATGTAATGTAAGATGATACTCACTTTTCATCCAATGAATTTAAGCAGGATGACACATTCAACTAAAACCCCCCACCTCGGAGGTAGCAAACTACCTTTGAATCCCAAATGGACTGAGGCTCAACAAGTACTTCAGGCTAATTGATACACTTTGTCACACAACGCATCTGGTTCACAAACCCACAACGGATGCACAGGGCCTGATTCTGAGATTAACCACCCTGGTATTAGTCAAGAGTAACTCCAATGACCACGGTATTAAGCGAGAAAAATATAAAGCCCATGGGTGAAAATTCACAAATTGGCAGGATTTATGCCTGGATTCTACTACTTAATACTTGAGTTAATAATCCAGCCCTGCATGTCACCTCTTTCTTTCCCATGTAAATGGACTCCTAAGTGTGGTGTGGTGTTGTCAGACAAGAATAAACATATGCAAACAATGGTTACAGAAACTATTTTCTTAACCTTGATTTTCATATTGGCCCAGACTTCTTTTTATTCTCACTTGTGCAACAGTATATAAGTATCTTCAGATGATTTCTTTTTGTTCTATTGGTTCAAACAAACAATGACCACTGTAGCCAAAATGAAAAATCTTAACAACGCTGAGATTTAATATTATTAATTTGAAAGGCTCTCAGTTTGCTGTCAGCTATACTGGGACAAAGCCAGACTAATTCCAGACTCTTTAGTGGATCTACTCCAGATTTACATCAGCAAAAATAAGAGCAATTATTTGGCACAATACATGTATGTATTTTTTTCCAGCTTCTCTTTAATTCTTCCCAGGTATCAAGCAGAGAAACGTCATCCCTAAGACGAATTAAAAGCAGAACCTTTTGCCTCCATACCCTATAAAGACAGAAACACCTTCTTAATTTTTCACTTCCCCCATACATGACATTTTGAGATAGCTGAGATTTATATAGGCAGATTTGGCAGCCTTTTCATATTTACTTACACTCAGAGATAAATCAAACCCAGGGCACTCTCTCCAAGAACAAGTTATTTGTTATCTGGCTAAGTAAGTGTTAGTGGATCAGACATAGGAAAGGTATTTCTATTATAACTGTGTTGTTTGGCTATGATTTACTGTAGTAGATGATAATATTTTTTATTGTTGATTATACAGTGTATTCTCTTATTGTCTTATGTATTTCAACATAGTTAGTTACTGGGAAGGGTAGAAGGAGAAGGAGGTGGATTGGTGTTTGACACATTAACCAAAGGAAGGAAACTGAACCCCAACAACAGAAGAAGAGAAAGCTTAATCCTGCTGTTCAATCAGAAATAATTAAACTCATGTGGGATCTGCCAAGAAAAAAAAAGGCACTTTAGAGAAAATATGGGTGAAATTTAATTTTTTCACTTGATATCTGCATTAATCCTACAAAAGTCCCTGAAAGGAAAATGTTTAAATACTCAGGGTGGTAACTTAACACTCCTCTGCCCTCCACTCTGAAGTCGAAAAAAACTCAATAAGAGTAACACCATTATGTTCTCAGGGTTCCCTAATTATTTTTTTACACTGCTTTCTTACCTGGGAGTAACAGATTCCTCTTCCATAAGTGAACTTAAAATTTCTTCAAGACCACATCTTTTTCATCTTTCATCCAAGCTGATGTTGTTTCTCAGAGAAATGTAAGATTTCTGATTCCAAGAATTCAAATAGTGGTGAGTTACTCCTCTTTTAAAAGAAAACAGTAAAAATTGGATGACTTCTGCAGCAAGATTAGAAGCAACCTTGTGGATGAGCACAGGACTGGTTGAATTTGAAGCTTTCCTTCAAAAACCAAGAAAATCAAAGGTATTAAAAATCTAATATGAGGTCCAAGAGCAGAATTTTGGTGAAGACACATAATCTCATGATGACACTATCTTAGATGCACATCTTAGTTGAGAACTGTGTAAAATAAAAGAAATTCCAACAAATAGTAATACAGATCCTCTAGCTTTCCATGGAGCCTACACCAAGAGTATCAACAGGCGTGTTACTGTCATACCTCATAACTTAGATGGTATAAAGTCTGGTACTTTGGTAGACAACAGTCCCAACATGCTGCAGCAGACAGCACTATACTCACATGCCTCCAATTTGTCTTTCTTCAGCAAGATTTATTTACCTTCTCTTTTCCGCCAAAGAAAGGTTCATTACCCTGCTCATGTTATGGTACACCCTAGGTTTTGCTAATATAAGTAACTAGCATGCTCTCAATTAACCTTTTCTTGTGTTCTCTCTTTCCCTAGATCTGCTCCCTGCAATTTCCAGAACTGATCTAGAAAGACAGAGAAAAGCAAATATGTACCAAGAACCAAAACATTTTTAAGCACACCTGTCTACCAAAGCCATAAACTATGATAGATGGTTTAAAACTAAATGCATGTTAGTCTGGCTGCTGGAGACACCACAGAAGACAAAACACTCCTCTCAATAACAGAAATGCTAGGGAGAAACTCATATCCTGTGCACTCATGCTGTATTATTTACTGTTTCTAATAAAGCCATTCAGAAAAATCCCTTCCGAAACAATGCTGTATGAACTCACATGAAAAGTCACTGCCCTCAAAGCTCATGGTCCAAAGAGAATAATATTAGTTCCTCAGTTCCAAGCTAACTACCTAATGAAGGCCAGGTTTTTAAACCCTCCATGTCCATGATATGCACAGTCAAAGATCTAGATAGACTGAAATAATAAGACTTTCTTTCATCTATCCTCCCCACCAGCCCTTTCCTTTCCTCCTCTGCCCACCATCAGCCTGGCTTCTTAATTAACTGCATGGCAGAGAATTGAACTTTGGAAAAATCTGTCATTTTTTGGACATGCTGGGCCCCACTGACAAGCTGGGAATGGAAAGAGTGATACAGCAAGAGAAAGTGTTAGGGGAAAGACCGAGGAAACCCAACTCCAGTATGAATGGAAGCTTATTAGACCTAAAGGAGGGGAGGAGTATGTTTAAAAATTTATATGCTTATGTAAATCGGTCAGCCAGTAACTAAAAAAAAGTAACCAAAAAACTCATCAATTATACTGATCCATGAAACTGTTTCATCTGCCTACCAAAACTGAGTTCTTGCCTCTCCCCCACCTTCCCTGCCTTCTCTGCCTTGCATTACTCCACTAAGACCACTGCTATGTTTGTAATTCAGACTTACAACACTGTACTTTGAATGCCCCATGCTTAATCCAAAAGGATGCTTACACTAGTTCATGATGAAAACCTGGTCATTACTGTACATAATCATCCCAAATTCACTGAGTTATAATGGATATGTACACTTTCAATGGTCTCAGTAGTAAAGAGCCAGAAGAGCTTGGAATTTTAATGTGCAACTTCAAGCAGGAGATGAAAACACATAATACCCTAACACACAGAGGATAAAATTAGATAATATCTCCCATCATGAGCTAAACCAAGGTGCTAAAGTCATTGGATTCTGCACTTCACCTCTACAAAACGCTATTTTCAGGCATTTAGAGGATAAAGGAGCAACAATATCTAAGTAAGTGGTGCCATTAGTTTCTGCTGCATTTGCCTTTCAGGACTACCAAACACCTCATAGGATTTTCATTTCTTTCTTTAGTAATCATTAAAATATACCTAATAAAACTGATTATTTAAAGCCATTTAGGAATAAAATGAAAACTACTCCTGTGTTTTTGTTAGAAGTACTAATGAAGATACAAGACATCTTAGGTAATATTACTTGCTTCTTGAGAACTCACCTTCTTGATGAACTGAAAATCTGTTACTTGTTTCAAGCATAGTAGTTTCCACCTTAGCCATAAGTTTACTATAGTAACATCAATTATATTGGCAGTTGGAATAGAAAACCTAAATTATTGAGGTGGCATTGCAGATGACAGTGAGTAAATTAAACTCATTTAATTTGACATTTCATGCTAAATCTCTTTTCTTTTTTATAAAGTCCACTTATGCAGGGAAGCGATTGTCGCACGATTGGAGGTCAGTAGACCTCCTCCTCTGCAGACCAAATAATGATTTCTAGAGCGCCCTTTCCAGACTAAATCAAACTGATTTTACCTTTATGTTTGAAATCTTTCTTATGAATACAAGGAAAACATTGATACTTCCTCTCTGTTGAAGAGAAGAAGTGCACTGACTGATCTGAGGCATGAGGGCAGTGAAGTACTTTCACTAGAAATGAAGGAGCACGGAAAAGAAAATGATGACAGCAAGACTGCTGAATGGCTACAGAGTTGACCTGCAAAGATTCTGACAAAATCTTACCTTGTGAAGAACTTCTGTGAGCAGAAAAAGTGGGTCATTTGGAGCAAAACTGAGTTCAATTTATACACACTGTAGTTTAACTGAGGAAGTATTGTTTAAACACAGCTCCTTGTTTTCAGGCCTTGCTGGGCCACACAGCAGAAACAGGATATAGCTCTTAATGAGATGTGAAACAGATGGTCTCTTCCCTCAATAGTACTGAATTTCCATCACCCTTCCTTACAGACAATCTCCAAGTGCTTAAAAAGACCTTAAAAACGCGTTAATATGGACACCACCTTTGCAGGGTGAGCGTTCTCTGTCCCTCTGGCCGGGGAGCTGTGATGACAGACACGACTATTCCCTGGCACTCACTCAGCACCATCCCTGGAGAAGGGCTTGGAAGGGAACCCAGCTCTCCCAGCTTTGCATTTGCACACCAGAGATCACTCCCCCTCTTTCTGCCATTCTTCCTGCTGAAACACTGAGCTGTATATCCAAAGTCTGAAAGTCTTTGTTCCTTAAAAGCTTGATTGAACTAATTATGGCTCTATTGTCATGGTCTGAAACAATGTACAGACATGGCAGACAATATTTCTGGTTTTAAGTATGGTAAATGTCAGTGTTTATGTTTTTGTTAGCTGTCCTAATTATCATGTGTCCTCTAAAACTCTCTGTTGTAATTACCACTCACCATACTGACACCTACTGCTAAGGAGAGAGCTGATCAGCTGCAGGATTTCTTTATTCCTGGACCCAGCCAACAAACTGCATGTGACACCAACAGATGTTTCTGGTTTTAAAACAGTGGGAACTTCATGAACTGTTTTCCCCAACCTCCCAGGAGTAAATGCCACCATAGTTGAAAAGTTGGAAACATTTGTCAGGCGCTGAACAAAGCTGTGAACGAATGCTACAGTAATTTACTACTTCTATAGTCCATTTTTAAAAAAAAAAAGAGAGGACGAGACTACAGAAAGACCATTAGCAAAAGCAGTACTGTGGGGGTTTTGCCAGTACAGGCTTTGTGCTATCCACATCTGTATTACAGCACATGGAGAAAGAGCTAAGGAGAATATCACTCTAGAGAGTGTTTGTAACTTGGTGTCTTTTGTAAGGGAATGCCCATTAACTCGCAGGGCTGTTCTGAATTGTGTTTGCAGCATAAAGGGAATAGCTTGGCTCAGATTCCATAGCTGTAACTGTACAGAGAGAAGGGAGAAAAAAAAATCAATAAGTTCAGTGTAAGCAAGTCAGAGCAACCTTTAAAATAATAAGACAAATCAATTTATTTCACAAATGTCTTTATTTCCAAATGCCATTGTTTGGTACTTTCAGCTGTCATTGCCCATGACATTTGAGAAAACTTGGCTCTTATTCATTTAGGTGCAGCAGAAATTATCATGTAACAGCCATGTGAAAAGATTATACATTCACCTCAGTGCAGATCTGCTGTAACAACCTTGTCCTATGGGGTAAAGAGTGTTTAGGAGGCGGGGGAAGGCAAGAAAGACAAGTTTTAAATATGGACAGAAAAGCCCTACTTTATTGCTATATACAATGAAAAGTAATTATAGAGAAAAATGAAAGCTGCTTCTTGCTGTTAGCAGGAAGAATAAGGGAATTCTGTTCCTTTTTAAAGCTTGGAGTCCATTTTGATATAATTGGTTCCAGAATTATTTATGACATTAATTGCTGCATTATCGACTGCCTGTCAGCTCTTCTGGCAGTTAGTCCATCTTTCTCACCACAGAAAGCCAGCTCAGCCCAAACTAGACTGACAAGCTAATTATACCCATCTTCCCCTTCAATGACAAATGCTGCTCATCGGAAACCTTTCTAGAAATAAGCTTTCATTCTTTCCCCTTTTTCCTGAGCCAGACACAACCAATATCTCAAGGTACAGATCACAGCTGAAACTCTGCTCACAGGGCTATTAGCTCTGAACATCTCACTTGAGCCAAAAAACCTAAGCATCTTATGTTATCAAACTGTATGTCATTCCCTCATGCTAGTTTTCAGTGGATGTGCACTGGGCCATAGCTGTCACTCAAAGCTGTGGCAGATGGAGCAAACCTGACTGCATTAGCTGGGCCCTTCTCAGCAGCTGAGGCAGGACTCTGACAGCCATTCCAAGGCTCAGAAGAAAGACTTTGTATTTCCCTCATGTAAACTTCCAGAATCAGTAATTTACAGCTTTTATTTCCCTTCATTCCACAAAAGAAGGGTGACATTGCCCAGAAAAAAACAATATTCCTTTGGAACAAGGAAACAAGGAGTACTGCTGTGAGGGGAAAGATATCTTGGAAATGTGGGGAAATGCCAGAGGAAAAGAAAGGGGCCTGGTTCAACACAACACTGTCACATCCATCAGAGCACAGGATGATGTTAAAGCACCCTGGTGCCCTGGATGCTCACCTGCTCAGAGGCCTGGTGCCATTCTGGCATAATGTGAGCTGGTGTAAACTCTTCTGCACCACATAATCCAGTTCCTCTTTTCCATTTTTCAATATTTTATACATATAAAAATACATATTATATTTTTTTCAGTATTTTCTTTGCAACCATAAGGGATTTAAGCGTCTCTGGGTTAGTTTGCTTTGGTTTTTTTTCCAAGATTAGACCCTAGAACACCTATGCTGTAACAATTTTTACCAGATTTGGGTCCTGTTTACATAGAGGCCAGAGTAGTAATAGTTAGGATGATCACAATACCTTGGTATGCACTGCTCAGTATGTATTGATTTGCCCTCTGGTTCAGCTCTTTGTTGAAGAATTCCAAATGGAGTTGTTGGCTGGTAAGAGGGCAAGGAGTCAATATTTCTTCTGAATGGAAACAACCATATGTGTTCCATATATACCCTATGTACAACTGACACAGAGTGAACTCAGTCTAGCTTTTTCAGAACAAGGTTCAGCATTACAACTCGCACTAGCAGGCCTCCCCCTCACAGGTGGTCTCCAAATAAAACCCAAATACTGAATTACACCTCTGCCTAGATGAAACTCTGAGATTGCTAATCTTACCACTACCTAAACCTGCTATCCAATGCACTCAATCTGAGAGCTACCAGTAGCACTAACTTTATTGAAACTGTACTACGAATTTCACCTAAATAAAACCAAGGTCTATATTTCAGCAGACCTATAGTCAAAAATGGCCAAGGACATTGCAATTGCTGTGTTAACTTCTCATTTCATGCAACAGCACAGTAAGAAGTAAGCATGGCTCTAGAAGAATGGTAAGAATGCCAACTAAAATTACCACAGGGCAGCCTTGATTTACATTCCGTCCTTTCATGTCCTTATTTCAGAGAACACCTGCAGTCTGTTGCTTGGACTGAACAGACTCCTGGTAGGGTTTTTTCTTTGTGAGCACCAAGTAGACAAGCAAAGTGGGGGTTGTACTTAAGAGTCTTGTGCATTTTACACTTTTTCTAGGTAAATTCCATGGGAGAAGCAGCAGATAAATTGAATCTGAAGCTTTACAAATTGGTTACTTAAACCACTCCACACCTATAAATTGTGTAGTGCTGTAGGTCATCTTTCTTTAGACATTTTCATGACAACAAAACCTCAAGGAGAGAATCGAGACCTGATAAACAGATTAACTGTATGCTAAAATGTTATAGAGCAAGGAAGAAGAAAAGAAGGTATGTAAACCATCTGCTCAGTAGATGATGCAGCAATATTTGAGTCAGCGCTTTGTGGTTTTCTGTAACACATTACACACTTTTGAACAGAAAGCTACTGCATTCCCAAAATTTCAAATAGGTATGAAATATGTCCCTGGTATTTTGAGAAAACAAGCCCCAGGGATCTGTAGGCAAGTCAGTCTTGCCTGGCAAGATCATGGAGCAGATCCTCCTGGAAACTATGCTGAGGCACACAGGAAACAGGGACACGACTGGTGACAGCCCATAGGGCTTCACCAGGGACAAATTGTGCCTGACAATGTTGATGGTCTTCTGCAGTGGGGCTGCAGCATTGGTGGATGAGAAAAGAGCAACAGACATCATTTACTTGGATATGTGCAAAACATCTGACACTATCCTGCACAACATCTGTGTTTGGAGAGACACGGATTTGATGGATGGAACAGTCGGTGGATCAGGAAATGGTTGGATGGTCGCAATCAAAAAGTTGTGGCCAACTTGTTGAAGTAGAGACCAATGATGTGTGGCATTCCTTAGGGTTATTTGGATTGGTGCTTTTTAATATCTGTGTCAGTGACATTGACAGTGGAACTGAGTGTGCTTTAAGGTCCCTTCTAACCATTTTATGATTCTATGATTCTTGTACAATTTTCAGAATCCGACCAATTGTGACAACAAAATCTCTGGTAAAGTTTTGATATGTAAACATGGCAATTTCACTTTAATTCAGAAATGTATAATATATTCTATTTTTGTATACTTTGTAAGGTAAGTTTAGTTCTAGATTGTGATCATATAAAACACAAAACAAGTTAAATCAAACAACTACTCATTTGTTGGAAATAAACTCTGTGAGATGTAAATTGCTTATAAATGCAGCAAGATTCCTTTTTTTCCTTAATACTTGGCATTCTGAGAGCATGTAAACCACCAGGAAGTGATTATTAATACAATATATTATAACTCTGCAGGTTTTGTTATTGCTGACTAACCCTAGACTTTTTTTTCCTACCATCTATCATTTTTTTTTTCTATCATCTTACTGGTATTAATTCAGAGCAGCTGATAGAAAATTGCCTACTTTTTTATGTTCCAGTGTTGCAGTGGTCTTTATAATGCTTATTCACATTAAGCACTAAACATGTTTGCAGAACACTAAATACTCCAAAAGAGAAAAATATGTTTTCCTGTAAAAGCATCAGTAAATATATAAAGTAATACCCAGCATGTCAGCATTTCTGCCTAATAACATAATGAGGTGATAAGTTACTTCAAGAGCCCAAGGAATAATAGCCTACTGGATTTTAATTTGTTGAGGTTAAATGAACAGCCTTATGCTTCCAAAGGGTACCTTCCAGCACCAAAAGCAGTGCACGCTTTAAGGGCTCCTTGACAGCTGAAATAAAGTTGCTAGGGCTTGTATACTGCTGACCTTGATAGCTTTTTAGTTTAAAACATTTTAAAGGTACATGTACGACAACACTGGCGAGGGAGAAAAAAAGGAGAAAACAAATGCCAGGAGATCTAACAGAAGCAAGATGCATTTGGTTTTGACTTCTAATTAATCAAGATAACATCTCTTTCAGCCATTAGACAGTAAAATCAATAACCTGGGCAGTCTGACTGCCAGTTAGACTTATACACCAACACCTATTATTGGCAAAACTGTGATGTATTTAACTATTTCATCCTTTATTATATTAAAAAAGGTAACCGGCCTCTGTGAGAGAGTACAGGAAAAAGTCCATCACCACAGTAAGCTGCTTCCCATTCACTGGCAAATTTTCCACTAGTGCCCCTCCAGATGCTCCTCACTGAAACCTTTCTCTAACTGTTCCTTTGCTTTACCGGAGTGACTGACTGTTAAAGAAAGAAATTGAAAAAAAAAAGAAAGAAAGAAAAAAGCACCCCAAACCTCAGCTGTATCACTACTAGATCTTCAGGGAAACTGAAAATTTGATTATTTTGATATTCTGATGATATTCTGACCTAAGCAGAAAATACTACAAGTGATGCTGTTATAATATTACTGCAGGAAAAAAAATGGCACCTGACCAGAACAAGAGACAGATCTCAGAAATCATTACAGTGGTTTCATTTCAGAGACACCTTAAATTAATTCTTTTGCATAAACAGACTATGGTGAGGTCCTGCAACCTCTTTCCCTGGTCAATAATCCCATTAAGTCTGTGACATTCCTACAAAAGTGCCAAATTCTGAAATCTTTTTTCATTAATTAGCTCATTTCCCAAAAAATCTCATTGAATTTAGACTCTTAAAAAAAAGCAGACAAAGAAAGCTTAATTCCCAAAAGAAGAAAAGATCCAGTCCATTTTAGCTGATTTTAGGAAGTCTTTCAAGCTTTGGCCCATCTTAATATTTGAGATGTAATTATGAAAGGTTTTTTAGGAGGCTGACAATTTGAAGGTCACAAGAACTTTGTAACTCTATTTCCTTTCACTAGTCAGACAACCAGAGATTGCCTCAACAGATGACTGAAATCAGTAACTCCACTCAGGACCTGCAGTTAAGGCTGCTCCATTAACCTGCAGTACCTGTTCAACAACATTGGGAACTTACTGCTGCACCGCACAAGATTGTTTTCCTTCCTCTTCCCTAGCTAAGACTATTTTCCAACTGAATCTCTGCTGAACTACATTTACCACTGGAAGCCTTGACCCTGCAGATTAAATACATAAAGTCAATTTAAAAAATTTACTAGAAAATACAAGTCTAGGAAATGGTGAACATTATGGAGTGGCCCCAAAAAACTATAAAGGTTTGTTTGTTTTCATTCCTTCCCACACACTGATGATAAAAAAGATTCTTAGAAAAGATTAAGCCTTTATAATCAGCATAGGATAAGCAGAGTGCAACACAGCTCAAGACATGAAATCAAATTATTTAGCGGATGCATATTTAACAAGGACAATACAAATGGACCAGTAATTATGATATTAGAGTGTTTCCATGCTATCTTTGTCTTTTTCTATTCTTCATGGTGATCATATGTA
Organism: Drymodes brunneopygia; assembly: GCA_013400955.1. NCBI lineage: Eukaryota > Metazoa > Chordata > Aves > Passeriformes > Petroicidae > Drymodes > Drymodes brunneopygia. The sequence continues at coordinate 68,088 of VZTZ01040330.1, read as the reverse complement.
CAGTTAATTACACTTAATAATGATAATTATGGCTTTATTTTACAATGCAGGAAATTAGCTCAATCAGGCATTTCATAATGCATAGGATGCTATGGAAGTTATTACAGCAGAAGGGAAATATTTAAAATCAACATTGCTCTCTAGGGGTCTTTTGACTTATCGTCCCTTGCTGTGCCTCTAATCTATTGTACAATGTGGGGTAACTCCCATTAAGGCAAATGGGAAATCTCCAGGTTACATAAATCCTCTGAAACTATCTGGCAGAAAACTGAGTTTCATTTGCAGAGAGAAATGATGAACTTATATTGCTGACGAGTACGCAAACATGTTCTGCAGTGACACAAAAATGAGGGGATGGAATCCAACATGATAATTTGAATGAGGAGTCTCTCTTCTGCACTTGACTCCAGTTTCTTTGAGATGATAGCTCATGTATGAGAGAGGACAAGAATAACTACGTCCTGTCTTCAACAGGAAGGTGATGCACAGTGAAGAAAGAAACTCAGGAATGGTCTTTTTGCCACAATCTTAACTCTGCCCTGTGGGAAACACTTATTACCAAAGATCATGAAACCCATACAAGATTTATGAAGATTGCCAACTATAGTCATTTATATATTATAAAAACTGTTTTAAAAACATATTTTTCTACCCCTTAGGTCCTTTAGTTCTCTTCATCACTGTCATTAGTGTAAAAGATTGAGGCATTGCCCATTCCTTTTTCCCTCTATACCTTTCTTCTTACTAATTTTCTGGTCCTTCTCTGTAATTTATTTCAATGTTTGTGAAGGAACATAATATATGCAAAAGCTTTTGTAGCAGGAGGTAGATGTACAGCCACATCTTGACAGAAGGACTTTATAGTGTCCCCAAAAAGAGCAAAGAATCTACCATCTCATCTTACACACTCTTCCATTCCAAGTCTTTTGTGCATCCATCTTCCCAACACAGAAATGGTCCACAGCCTCAGCAAAACAATTTCAGATGTCATGCTCTGCCAGCAATAGAACCACCTTGTGCCACTGTAAATGGGGACAAAGGGACGTGGTTTGCCTCTCAAGATGCAGCTTGACCTGTCACAGAACAGTATTGATTTGCATTTTCACTGTTAGTCAGACAAAGCTTTTTTCCTCTGTGAGGTATCATTAAGAATGATAAGGATTTTGCTGTGCTAACCCCACAGGTCTCAACTGCAGATCTTTCAGGAGAAAAATTTTGGGGGTGAGTCCATGTACAATGGAAGCTCTGACTTACCTGTTGCATGCAGAAGGGGCAAGCCTTCCAGCTAACCTGCTTCCCTTCACCAGTAGCACCGTGGGGAACTCTCAGCCCGACACAGACAGTCTCTGTGGGCAAGTCAGCAGTGCCTTCTCTGTCTCTCAGCAACACCAACTCCTGCTGCAACTTTCTCACTGTACTGGGAACCTCACCATCCCCCAGTGCAGACACACAGGAAGGGGTTCAGTGGGTGAACACCTCATGAACACAGCCAAGGCATAAGAAATCATGTGAAATGCAGATATACAATTGTGGGCATCTTTTTCTTCCAGGGGTGTAAGAGACGGTACGGAAGTCCCTCATCTGTCATTTGCCTCACGATCATCGACAAAGACAGAGACTGTAAACCCAAAAACCCCAAAGGGAAAAGAGGACTTTTGCACAAAAAGAAGTCTGGCCAGATCGAGGTGGGATGTCTGCCAAGTGCAGGGGTGTAACTGGTACAAAACTAGTACAGGCCACGGTAGACTGCGTCGTTCTTGCTGCCAAGGTAGAAAGGACTGAGCAGGAATGCTCCGTCCTGTACACCTACTTCGTACCATTGCCCCAAAACAGTGCGACTCATTCCCCACCTCTTGGCCGGGTTCCCCTCGCTTTTGCACCCCTCAGCCTGCTGCACCCCGCTCTGAAGAGAGTTACCTCACCTGCTGGCGAGCTGCCCTCGCCTTTGAAAAGACTATAAAGAGACTCTCTGAAAAGACCCCTTCGAGATCTCCCCACGGACAAAGACGAGCCTCCTGGAGCCAGACCAAAAGCGGACTCCATCTGTGCCACGGTAGCTATAACCCAACTTTCTCTCTCTCTCTCTCTTTTTCTCCCTCTCTCCCTCTTCTATCGCATAAATTGTGTTGTTAGCACTCAATAAAAGTGCTTTTGATTTTGATTTAAACTTAAAATACTTGTCCCTGTTTCCTTTGCACTCTGAGATTCAATAAAAGAACCATCACGACCCCCGCTAGTACCAGCAGATCGTGACAAGGGGCAACCAAGCCAACCACACTTGAACGTCAGTATTTTCAAAGGGAGAACCGTGGCACAGACAGAATTCAGGTCTCAGCACACTAATTTGATTTCTTCCAAACCTGTGTTTATGAGTAGAGGAAAAGGGGTAGGGGTCTTTTTGGATATATATTTTTCTGTATTTCTGATCTAATTAGAACTATACCAATATATGGGGTCTTTTTACAGTGTTTTCAAGCTTTTGACTCAAGTTTCATATAAAGATAAAAAGTAAAAATACTGTTTAAAAAATATTTTTGAATTTCCAACAACAAAACAATACAACATTTCTTCCCAACAATGTGATGGCTAAATGGGTGGTAACAAATATATTTATCACTGCTCTAATAAACTGTACAAAAAATGTGTATATTAAACACATTCCTCCATTGAATCTTCTCTTCCACTACTGTAACGTGGTGGATGTTTTGAGTCTTTCTTAACATACAGAAGGAAGGACTGTTAAAACCCTGCTTGATTTATCACCATGCCTAGGTAGCCAAAAGATTTAAGTAGATACCAGTCCAATAGCCTGTAGGTACCACTGACTTTTTAATACAAAAGATTTTTATTTTTTTTCAACTTCAACTTGCCAGGGGATTCACATTATCAGAGGCTGATTGTATTTGGAAAATGCTTAAATTGAATCTTCTCTATTCACCTCCCAGGCTGCTAAATGAAAAAGTATCCCCTATGTTAAACTGGAAGTTAGATGAGGAGCAGGCACTCATCCACTGCAATCAATGACAAGCTAATGGGGCTGCTGACTATAAATTCTCTGGAAACCTAGATGTGAAGCTCTTGATTCAAATGATCTGTGCTGCAGACCCTGAGCCACTGCAGACAATCAATTTTATGTACACAAAATTTTTTTGGCCAGCATTAAAAGACACACTGTTTGAAAGGGGATGCCAATGTGATAACTCCAAAAGAATGTTATTTTATGCTGCCAGCACCTCAAATTTACAAGGACGTAAAATATCCAGAGGTGTTACAATCAATAAATTATTGTCTCCTTGGTACAATAATCACCAACACTGGCTTGATCCTAAGCTGGTGTAAATAAATAACATGGGTCATGCATGCCAAGTTGCTTCATCGGTGGCTGAAGCCTTTTTTCCTTTATATGTTTTGATTATTAAGGAGTATCTTTGGCAAGTCAGTGCTATTTCTGAATAAACAGTTCATGTATTTGGGTCACCCTTAGAGAAAGCTTGAAAGACTTATCCTTCTGACTTGGAGGAAAATTGCAGAAAAAAGGGTGCTGACCTCCTGTCTGTCTACTTGGTGGCTGGTAAATGTTAGCACAGCTTGATAATATCAATTAGACTGGGAAGCTTTATTTTAAGTTTTTTGAACTATTACTACTGCCTGTGTCCATTTGTCTTTTTTATTCTCGAGATGTGCTATGACAAGGATTAAATGCGACACACACCAAACTTTGAATGTCCTGCAGCCAGTTCCAATGGCTTGGATGCTGTCATTTTGAGCTACATCAGGAACAGTAGCTCAATGGCTGCATCTGTGACACATGTCAGAAACTTTTAAATGTCTGCTCTTTTTTTCATCAGGATGCTTCTGTATCTTAGCTAGGGAAGAGATGACATTTTGTGTTTGGCTGGAACTTGTTGTGGTTCCCTCTTCCTGCCTCCTCTAACTGTCAGCCTGAGTTTCCCCTAAACATATCAAAATACAGACAAATAAACCTTGTCATTTAGAAATATATTCAGTAGTAACCATGCTTGAAAACAATGTTTTAGGAGGAACTTGGGCACATTTTCTCATAGAATGATGAGCTACACAAAACACAGCGCTAGGCTATTTCTGACCTTTGTTATGTGCCGCCTTAGAAGATTGATGTGCACAACTCAGATACACATGAATTCCTTAACATTTCTGTTCTTTTTCCATTAAAGTGGAATAATTTGGCATATAAAATACACTGCATGCTGGGGTGTTTTTTGCAAAGCTTGGAAGAATTAACATTTTGCTAAGAATACATAGTTCAAGGGTAGAAAATGGATCTGCTAATGGACACCAAGGAGTCTCAGGGCAGGACTCCAGGAGCTGAAAACGCAGCCCCAAAGAAGAGAGCAGTCTTGTATCATTATCGTTCTTTTAAAATAAATAATGTCATTCTTAAGATCAGATTGGGATTTCTTTGTCTTTCAAAATCTAGACTGTGACATTTGCCCTTTGGGTTTAATTGATATAACCAACTAATTTTTCTTCCTTTTCCCTGAGCAGCTAGAGTTCTTCAGATTCTCTTGCAGTTATTGGTGACTGTGTATGGGCAGCCAGACATGTTTCACACAGTTAGACACTGTGTAATTTTACTCTGGTGCTCTCTTTGCCCATTTCAATTGGCCATGTTCCAGCTGGATTTGGCTAGAAGTTGGACTCAAAATTTTTATTTTCTTAAAATAATTATTTGGGCTTTTTTGTTCAACCTATTTTTGAAAATGAAAGAAGAGAAACACGACGGCACATGAGCTTGCATATATGTGCAAACATGCAGTTTAATCTCATTTTTTGAAAATATGTAATATATTCCATACTAGGTCTGGAGGGGTCCTAGGCGGGTTAACTCCTTTTCAGAGGAAGTATTCTGCCTGCATACATCTCATTGTGGAGAAAGCTGGGTTCAGATGGGAGACGCTCATTTAGGAGAGGATAACCTGAGACACTGCAGAGAGCATTGTCAAAACTCCAAGTAAAATGCAGCCACTCTCCCTCTGGATGGATGCGTATTCCAGTCCTCAGCTCTGTGCCCAGCCTTTGCTGGGTACTCAACACACTGTGCATTCAATCCTGACATGGCCATTAGTTTTTTGGTTTTGTTCCTCTGAGGCACTGTTTCCCCACTTATTTCATTGCTAGATGACAGAACAGAATTCCAAACTTCATTACTTTCAATTAAACTCCAGCATTCACTTTAAAAGTGAATGCTTCTGCAGGCACCTTTTTCTTGGCTACACAGAAGGCTAAATTAAAAAGTAAATACCAAACCAATCATAAATTCATACAAACAGAACTATCACTGCACACGGTCAAGAATTCACTTTAGCATTCCATATAATTAGGAAATCAGTGACTGGGTAGCAGAAAGAAAGATGTGAAGGCTAATCACCAGTTACCTAGGCATGGCTACTTAAGGACGAACAAGAATCCCAAATCCTTCATGATCCTACTTTTCCTCTCTGGGACGACGAGGAGAGGTGGCCTACAAGTGGGAGATGAGACTTCTAATAAAAGGAAGCATTCTGCAATCCAGCCAAGAACTACAACAATTTATGCAAACATGATACAGCCATTATTAAACAAGGAAAGAGTCACAGCTTTTCTTTGCTTTCAGACACATAAGTAGCAATGACACAAAAAAAGAACTTTCGGAAAATAAGTCATACTGTGGCCTCAAATTCAAACTGCTCCAAAAAGAGACAACTGTTATCATTGCTATTTATGTCAGAAAGACCTTAAGGATAAATTTTAACAATGGCATTAACAGTGACATTTAGGATTTAGTTTTACTAAAAATAGAAAAGAAAAAAAGATTTTAAATATGCCATTTCATATAAAATAAAAACAGAATAAGCAAAAATCTTTTGGTATATTATTTCAATAGAGCTGGGAACATTTTAGTTAATTAAATCCTCTCAGAATCTTCTCAGGTAAGGTTATATTAGCTATATTATTACAGTAGGAAAACTGGGACATATATTTTTATTTTAGTAAGTTTTAAAAGTAAACTACTAGAATTGGCAAAAGCTGAAACCACCTATACAGTCTCACAGTCCTGAAACTCACTTTCCTGTTTTCTGTAAAACATTCCTTAGCTCAGTCTGCAGATCCAGTGTTCGTTCAAATTTCAAAAATTTCAGTGAAGCTGGCCCTTGAGTTAGGCAAAATGCGAACTCACTAAGCTTTAGTACCCAACTGGCAAATGTAGTAGAATGTCTTATGGACTAAATCCTTCATGCTTTCATTTGAAAAAAACCACAAACCAAACCAATCAGAAGAAGCTTAAGTATAATTACTTTTGGAATAGATTAAAAATTTATAAAATAATGATTTCTATTTTGATATATAAAAGAATGTTTTCACTGTGTAAAGTTTCAGAAATTTATCATTCAGCAGCTGCTTCAAACCTAATAAATCTAGGCTTCTTTCTTAGTATGGCTGAAAAACACTCATTCTTTATATCACATCTTTTGATTCCTTATGTCAAATGCCCTGCTTTAATGTCTATTTTGATGACCCATAAGAAAATGCCAACTGTTCCAGCATGAACCTGAGCTTTATGCTTGCTTCTATATTACCACTAAGTACTTCATGGTGCAAAGGGGAATGTGCAAATGGAGTAAGACATTCAAGCAGTACAGAATCCTATTCCTGGCTTTGTTAGTTTAAGACAGACCTCTATTTTTTCCTTTTAAACTGAGTGTGCATTACTATATTTTGTGATATTTGCTCCTACTGCCACTGATGTTGAAAGCTTTGCCACTGACATGAATGGAAAGAGGATAAGACTCAGAATGTGCTTATGATATAAACTTGTGATTAACATTAACAGCTGGTAGGGTTTTTTTTTTCTCTAAGCCTCATAAATACAGCTGAAAAAGCATTTATCTGAAAGTGGAAAATGAGGGCTTAGCTAGAGCTGTGCAATCTTTTTGTAATGAAACCCAGAACTAGCCTGATTTGGGAGAGCTGCTAGAGGTCTGACATTCAGGCCAGTTTTACTAAACCCTCAGTGAACATAGTGGATTTACAGTTTCAGATGAAAACCACATACAGCTCAGCAGAGATTTTGGCTGAATGATGCTTTCGGCTTTTGCTCAAACTTGAAACTTATTGGGTGTGAACACAAAAAACCCTGAACTTATAAGAAAAAAAAAAAAAAAGACTGGCATGATTACAATGTGGACAGAAACCACACAAGACTTTCAGAAATCCAGGCATGGCAAGCAGTAGGTTGCGGGAAGATATGTTGGGCATTACAGACGTAGAGATCTCAAAGCTCTACCACATCTGAAGTACTGGACAGAGGGGTGGCATCAGTGAAGTTCCAGTTAACCATATCAGGCACCCCACAACAACTGCAGTTTATCCAGATCCTTTCCCAGCACACTGACATTAACACTGCCTTTTATAATATGTGCATTGTATAGTAGGTGGTGATTTGGTGGTTTGGGAAGTAGCCAAGGAAAGAGACTCAAAGTATAGTGAACTTCCTTCCAAAATTGATGTTGAAATTTGGCTACCTGAAACACATTACAAGTCATGGCTAAATCAGTAGGGTATTAAAAAGGAAATGACTCTTGAGCAGAGAAGTTTTGCTTTTCCCCTCTCTTGTATTGTAATTCTCTGTCCAGCCCTAAAGTGACTACTAAGCTAAAGGAAATTAAAGAAAAGATGAATAGAAAAAAATCTCAAGCTGGGTCAAATTCATCCCCTGTGTAGCTTAGCTCAAGTAGAGTTAAATCAATGGAGTTCCACCAGGGATGAATTTGGCTTATTGTCAAAAGGAAATGAAGCAACTGTGCCCTCATTTACAGCTATCAACTTCAACAGAAATTTCATTATAAGGGAATTTCTGAAAACAATTCCTAGGTAAAAGAAAATTGCTAAGGTTGAACAGCATATGTGTTTGAAAATTCCCTGAAGTCCACAACTGTCTGCTTACTTGGTAGATACACTGAATGCCAGCTAATTGAGTGCTCCCATTGTTCCAAAGGTCTTAAAAAATCAGAGAAGTCTATAAAATGAATAAGTAGATTGTCTTATGAAATCTCCTTTCTTTGTTTTTCCTATATTGAATCTAAAATAATCAATTGCAAAAATGATGCTAAATTAAAAGTAAGAGGGCAATTGCAGATAAAAATGAAGTCAGTAATATATTTTTTGGTTACCTTCATATTATTTATCTTTTTTCCTGATTCAGTTGTAAAAGAAAGGTAGAATTTCTTAAGCTGCACACTTCTGCCATTTATGTTCTCCAGAGTCTGATCTGAAGAGATCCTGTGAAGCTTCTCTTTATTTCCAAATAAAATACTGAATTAAATCTTACATTTAATACTGACATTTCCAAACAGATTTCTTCCTATACGTTTTACTATAAAGTTATAATACCATTAGGATGTCTTTCTGTTCTAAGAAGAATTGTGGATGAGAGTTCCATGATCTGTTACAAAAGTTGTAGATTAAGATAAAACTAGATTAAAAATACCCCAACCTTGACTTTACAGTTTTGGTTTTGAATTGAGAGCAAAAGTTTCAACCAGAATGCAAAATATTTGCAAGAGATTTTACACTTGTTTTGAAGGATGTTTTGAACACATTTAGAAACTTGCTCTGACAGCCTAAAAATTGTGTGCAATGTGATAATGCAGAATATATTTTACGTTAAAACCTATGAACAAAACTAAGCTAGAACTAAACATATTTTCCAAGATGCTGTTTTCCTTAAAATGCTGAGGATTCTGAGATGATGATGATATTTTGTGAATGTGCCATGACCACGACTTAGCTTGTCCTTAAAAATATCTGCTCCTTGAAGGCTTGTGAAAATCCTGATCTGAAACCTTAATCTAATTGTCAGCAACTCTAAGCAAGGGTCAGCTTCAGGTTGACAACAGCACCAGAGGCAAGTCCATCAGAGTCACCTAACCTAAAAGGTAACTTCTAGAAAGATTCAGCTGCTTTAGAACTGCATACGGAAAATATATTAATTCAGCCAGTTCTGATGAAGTAGGAGTGCTGAGTATATCCTAAATGTTCTCACATAGCAAATGCCAAAGAAAATACTCCTAAGACTTCTTAAGAGCAGGTTATGAATCACTGGAAGAAGCCATTTTTCTCAGGCCTAGCTCTCATATAATCCAAGGCCCTTGGTAAGGTATTTGGATAATATCGGAAGTAAAATGAGCATTAACTCATTTTAGGCAAGACAACTTTCTCTAACTAGCTAATGCTGGAAAGTGGCATAAGAAAATCAAAGACTCTATCAGTTGCTCACACTGATTCCAAGGCTCCAAATCAGGAAGTAGGTCCATCAATCCATTTAGATGTTTTTGTGAATAACAATGCTCATCTGTCCCACAGAGTTGTTAGCATAGGGATGGTCCCATAGTTAAAGTTTTAAATGCTTGTTTTCTCACAATCATATGTTGCTTGTTTTGTTTTAGTCCTATTAGTAGGAGCAGAAAAGACTGGGGAAAACAGATTTTAACTAAATAGCAGAAAAAGGCTGGCCAGTGAGATGTAACAGTTACCAGGTGTACATATAAAACCACTGAAAAAAGCAACCTGTGCATTTCAATTGTTACACTACGAGCAGAGAAGCAGAAATTTCACTTTAAAAACAAAAGGGGAGCACTTAACTATTTTGTACCATCACTTGCTTGCAGTGCAATGACATGGCAATTAAAGCAGACAAGGACACAGCTAGAGATCTTTAGGAACAGAGGACAACAGCCAGCCAGCCGTGCAAGACCCTTGACTTCCTATCACCCGATTTACTGTCAGGCTCTGCAGACTGAACCTGCAAACCGATACTTAGAAATCCATGTCAAACATACAGACCCAATTTGGCTATATGATTACACCTCTGGAAAGCTGAATTTCATCTCTTTCTTTCACGTATGCCAACCATTTAACAAAGCAAAAAGGCAGACACATCTACAGAATAAAGACAAACTTTCCCAAAGTGGGCAAGCAGAGATTCATGTGCCAACTATCACACCACATTAAGAAGAAATATGTGGTAAGACTCAATGTGAGTCAGTACAAAATGGGCTGATTCAGAACTTCACCACAAAGGCTGCATCCAGCAAAGTTCTGCTGGGGGCAAACATTTCCCAGCATACTCATACTGTTGGCAGGAATAAAAAATATTAATACATCCACTGGCAGCAAATGAACCCTGTAAATTACAGAAAGCATTTTCAAAAGCACAGACAGGTTTGTTTCTTTTTTCTGTCCTGAATGGGAACAATCATACACCAGCATACAGTGACCTTTCATCTGTAAAGAAGATGTGAGAATTGAACACTCAGCAATCAAGTAATGCTCTGCTCAAAGAACAAATGTATTAAAAAGGGCTGCATATCCGCCTTCCAAAACTTAGCAAGTCTATTCTCATGGCTAACATGTTGACTTCAAAGAGACTCATAGTTTGAGTAAGGCAAATACTAGAGAAATACTGGGAGACAGCCCTAAGAAAGAAGAAAAAAAAGTGGCTTCAGTGGTGACACACTTTCAGCAATCCCATAAATCATTTATGCATGCAACAGATTCAATTAGAGCCAATGTGCTCTAAAGTTAGGTTTGTGTATCCAAAACAGCAGGATTTTCACTGAAGGTCATTTACCTTTGTAACATTGAAGTGAATTTCTAGTTTGGATATTTTCCTTATTTTTAATTTTTAGGTTAAGGGATTAACATTTTCAATACATAAAGTTACAAATGTAGTAAGCATAGCTTCTACAGGCATCTCCTAATAAAAACTTTTGCCTCCTAGTCTTCATTTGTGAAGACATGTAATGCCTGACAAAAGGCAAATGTCATCTCAAGACTGAACTTAAGACTGAAGTTTGGACTTTTTTTTTTTTTTAATCTGTAGTATTTGAAGATTACTTACTCAAGCATACCTCAGATCTCTAATGCTTTTAATTGTCAAGGAATGTGGTTGGCCAAGACTGGAGTGGTTCCTTTGAAATACACATATTTTAAAGTATTTTTAACTTTGTAGGCAAATTTTTAATTTTTATTAGTCTAGTTAATCTTGAGAGGCAAAAATGTGCCACATACGGAGAAGAGGGAGGAAAGGAAAGGGAGTAGAATCTCTTCCTAGATTACTGTAACTTTCATCCTAAATTGTAGTTCATTTAAGAAATTCAGGCAAAGTTCCCACTTAGGAAAGAACCAAGTATAGACAGCAACCCTAGGTGTGAAAATTCTGCCATCTCTTGAACCAGAATTTCAGCAGAACACATCTGAAAATAAAATGCCCTGCATATTTAAAAAGAAAAAAGATGTTTGCATAAACAGCAATACACATCCATGTATGTTTTTAAATAATATCCTAATACATGCTAGTAATATAAAATAATTATTCACAGATTGTCCTTGGGATTTTCCAGAATCAGAGACATTTAGTGTGAATTCCCTTCAAGTAGATTTTAATTAGGGCTTTACCATATTTAACTACAGGTATATAATCCCCCAAGTGAAAACAAAAACGAAAGTGGAAGAGAATTTGTTCAAATTTAATTCCAAAAATATTTTTTTCCTCCAAAGCTTTGCTAGGAAGAAAACACTCCTGAAAATGATACAAATGGTTTTGACATTAGGAAAAGTAAACAAGCAAAATAAAGATGGAAAAATCATGCGGTCAGTTTGCAAGTGCTGTTTATTGTTTGAGGCAGGGTTAAAGCCTTTTATAAAGACAAGAACATATATGCAAACAGACTGGAAGTGACATTAGGTTATTCTAAACACCCCTATTCCAAACCCTGCTGCCTGTAACATTGCCATGGCCAAAATGTGTGGAGGCTTCAAAACAGACATCATGATAGGAACAAACTAAGATTGCTGTTATTTTGGTAACTGAAACAGATGACAAGTGCCCTAGATATTTCTATTAGTATTTTTGATTAAAGAAAAAGGCATGCAATTTTCATTTATCCAGTACCTCCTAGGACTTCTAATGTGAATCGGCATTTCATTTGTAGTCTTTTATGACATTAGAAGAGGCATTACAAGTGGCTAAAATGTGCTTTCCAGACACCCATCAAACAGCTCAGAGCTCAATTTGAACTACAAGTGGTGTGAACTGGATCGTTCTGTGTTCATCACTGATTTTAAGTATCTGTTAAAGATTTATTATATACTTTCAGAGTGAGCAGAGGCTTCCGTTTACTCAGTAAGGCCTAAAATGCTGAGCAGCAGCAAGTTCTCCGTTGGCTCTCTGCCAGTGTCTCACTATTCCATCAGTCACATCTGCTTTCATGACTGGCTTCCATGTCCAGTTCACTTCCACCTGTAATGTCAGCCAATAAAAGCCCCCAAGGTAGACAGTTTCTAAAAACTCATATTTTTTTAATCAGGAAAGTGAATAAAGACCACCAAGTAATTTCAAACAAACCAAGAACAGCTAGGCAGTGAGAGCTCTCAATTGGGACCAATATGAATGGGTTTGGAGCAGTCCAGAGGTCAGATTTTTGCATATTCCTTGGCCCATCCCATTGTATCAAGTAGAATTTAACACAATATATGCAGGAAGTATGGGACTGTTTTTTTTCCACAGTAACAAGTTCATGATTCTAAATATGTCCAACCTCTTTATCAGAAAAGCAGGAAATTTGCCATGCCTTTTTATTTTTTTTGACTGAAAACTTGACAATAGCCTTTTTTACATAGATATCAAAAGGGATTATTCAGAACTCATCTCTCTACTATATGAGTAAAGCTGCTAATTATGTTAATTCCACCAGTTACTTTTGTTGACTTTTCTTCCTTCTGAATAATCATACCCATCTGGTGGCAGATTTATATCACTCCTTTTAAGCACTTTTTTCACCAAATTTAAGCGTTTAATTCTAAACATAATCCCTACAAGTTAAAAATAGCTTGTGCAATAAACCAGGAATAATACACACTGTCAATATCATTAATGAGGACTTGTTCCAAGTATAAACAATTCAGCTATGCCATTATTTTACAGCATAAAGAAATGCTCACTTTTCTGATGGTAAGAGTTAGTAAATGATGAGATGTGATTCAAGAATTAGAAAACTTTGTTTTTCTGGGAAATTGTTTAAATCCTTTTCCTTTGCATACAAACATCTACACAAATTGACAGTGCTTTGCACGACCAAAATGTTTTCAGAATATATATTTTTTCCCCTGCTGCAAGAAAAAATAATCCATCTAGGCCCATTTGGGGGTGACTGGGTGTACTACCAAACTGAAAGGATTTGTGTAAGCACATACGAGATGATAGAAACACAAGCACTTAATTCACAGGGAAAAAATTAAGAAGAGATAAGGGCTTTTTCATCTGAAATTACAGCCTCTCTCTTTTATAAACACTTCGATATCACCAGCCACTCTGGCTCAACAGGCCAGGCAGAGATAGAGGCGGTGCTTTTGCAGAGGCGCCGCCGATGGAGCAGGCTGAGTCCAGCCCCAGGTGTGACCCCTGCTCTCCTGCGAGCAGCACTCGGACCAGGCAATCCATCACCGTGCTCCTCCTGTCAGGCCGGGTGCTCGGCTGCAGCTGTCTGTCACACTGGTGGATGGGACCTGCTTAGAGGCAATCATGTCAATCTCTATGTGACTACTCAGACTAAGATAGAAGGATGATCTTGACAGGCTTGGCAAAGTCAGCAGAAGGCACTAGAGGACTTTAGTTACATGCATAAAATGTAGATGTGATTTGTGCTTCTCATGTGGAGGGATTGAAGAGGCACACAACAGCACTGTGGTTTATAGCTGGTCATCTCGGATGAATCTGTTGCCCTCGGAATGTTTTCCATAGTAAATGTAGCGGCATTTCCCCAAAATGCCTACAATAAAAAGGAAAAGAATTACAGTTAGGATTGAAGTAGAATAATATGCAATAAAGCACGTAACTTCGGAAATTTGAAGGAGGGAAAGGAGCAGTTTTCTCTTGTCCTGCAAAAGAAGGTTTGTGCATTTCAAATATTCAGTATTGCCATTTCAACCAGCAGTTTTGAACCCACTGGAAAATTGTGTTAATGACCTATGCTGTTAAGCATACATCCACAACTGTTTTCAAAAGCAGAACTATGTAACACTGAAAGATCATACATTGTGTTTTAAATCACAGTACCTCTCTCCTGCTTTTAAAAAAACACAAAGTCTGGGTTGAACTTATATTTTGTGCTCTCTGCTATCCCCCTGCTATGTGTTTAAAAGGTTTCCCTGATGAATGAAACCAAAAAGAAAAAGAACCCCAACCGCAAATAATTACAGTTTAATGTGGATCCTGGAAAAACCTGTCAAACTTTCCCAAAGTCATACTGAAAGCACCTAAACCATGCTTGTTTTCAGTGACACAGAACTGAAGGGAGTGGCTGAAATGTGTATGGAAAAGCATCGACAGACACAGGCTAAAACAGTTGGCCTCCCCAGACTCCAGCATTTTTATACATGTAAATAAATATTTAATAAAAACATTTCCAAAGTATCTCTCCAAACAACATCACAACATCCCATGAGCAAGATACAATTTAATTATGCTAAATATTGGCACATGCAGGATGCTTTCAATAATTAGGCATAATACTGGATTTGGGAGGCAAGGCACATTATTCACAGTGAGCACAGGCAGAAAGATGCCTGAGGAAGCCTTGACTGCTGTGGGTGAGACACACATACCTGCAAATCTCACTGCCTTATTCAGAAGCATTCCCTCTGGTGGTACTAAGTGGTATGTGAAAGCGTAAGTTCACAGTCACATCCCACCTGTGAATATCCTCAAAGATGCTAAATTTTACTAGCAGAGATGTTCTCGGAGCCCTCAGCCATGTATAGTCAAATTAAAGTCATCTCCTATGAACAGAAAGAAGGTGGAAGGGTCTCCTCTGCCTTGGTTGTGTCTTACCAGAGCAGTCACTGAAATATCCAGCTCACCTCCATAAGGGCAAACACAACCTAGCCCAAAGGAGACAAACACTGCCTTACATAAAGGGTAGAGAAGGGGGAGGAGCAAATCCTCAATTCTTTCTTGTTTAGATTTCCAGAACTCACCCAGCCATTACAGTGCCCACCTGCAGTATGAATTAACTATGCAAGCTTTTCTATTCTGCGTCCATTGTTTTCCACTATAATGTCTGTCAGATAAGCTACTGAAGCTTTGGAAGGCGTGGGTCATGAGAGATTAATGTTAACCCATGCTCTTCTTCCTCTCAAAGACCTCATGATGGTAACATGTTCCTATGAGGGTTGTGGGGGGGAAATTGATAGGCCTGTCATTGTTGTGAAAAACATTCCCCTTCAGGATAATACAAATGGGGACTATACAGTGCAGTGCCTGATCAGTTTCCCCTCCTGCACAGAGCTTTCTTCAATAATTTCAATTTCAATAATTTCACTAGTGGAGCAGTTTCCACATGCAAAAGATGATATCAGCATTCCCAAACAAGAATCTAATGAAGAGTAAGTTTTTCTTTCCCCAAACAGATATCTCAAGTCAGGCTGCAGCAGGCACTCGGTTGGTAACAGGGCTATTTGGAGCTCTAAATGCAAAGGATATGAGCAGTTTATTAACGACATTCTTTGGACTCCTTTTTCACTGGCATTGATAAAAGTCTTGTTTGAGGTCTGCTGCATTTCTTAAGGACTGGAAGCAAGACTGTTTATAGAGATACTGGTGAGAGAATGCTGTTTGATGAATGCTGGAGACTATAGCTAGGTGTCAGTGCTTAGAAAATGAGGCAAGGACATGAGGTATTAATATTGTCAATGATCTCCTGACAGGAAAACAGATACTGTATTCACCGTCAGATTTAAATAGACATCAAGTGCATTAATGACAAAAGGGCAGACTTCAAACAAAGGGGGCTGTATGGTGCTGTGCTGAGCCAGTCTCCAAGTTGGCAATAACCTGATCTGAAAAGACACTGTCAGGGCTACAGACAGGCCTGGGATTGTGTGCGGTGACAGAAAACAGAGATGCTGACAGAGATACCGGTGCCATATTATGCCAAGTATATTCTAACACTGTCTCCAGTCCTAACTAAATCTGACATCATTTCCTATCGCTTATAGTATCCTCCACTGCTCTGGCAGAATATTTCTCCCCAGACATCATTACAAACTCCACTGTAGTTTTAAAGTTACTGGCAGGCCTGTGCTGTCGTGGAGGCTGGGTCTAGAGGCCTAAGGATAACCTCAGTCAATCTAAATTTGGAGTTTGCTGGAGAAGTGCTCTCATTTTCACTGATATCTCAGCTACTTGAGGTGATCTGAACGCTAAAGTGTGAGGAGCTGTCACCTTGAATAAAATCCTTAAAGTAAAGACGCTCTGTTCCCGGGATGTTCAGCAAAGATGTCGGACAGTCTGGCAGCAGGAAATGAAATCCAGCTGCTGCTGCTCGCCTGGGGATAAAGGTGCTTGGGCTAGTGACAGTTAAAGTCAGCTGAAATTTTTGAAATCCTGCAGCCTACAATTGTTTAAATTAAGGAAGTGTTGTCTCCGCAGAGATTCCCTACCCAGGCACACAGCTGTGATTCGATTGCCAGGCATATTACACACGCTGCTCAGAGAGCCTTGATAAAAGCACAGTTGAAAATGTTGCCATGAGACCTTGTTTATCATGAAGGTTATTTGTAAAACAATAATCTCGCTTATAAATTAAATGCGGTGACGGGCTTGGTTATTTGTTTTGCTTTGTTTTTCCTCTTCACGTCCCACCTCCCTTTGGCAACTACAGAAAGCTCAAAGAACTGCAAAACGTTTGTGTGCCGCAATGAGAATTTTGATGCTAAGATATGCCACATGTGAATTTAGGAAAGCTACTGCCTTTTTTCTGACTATCTGCAATGGTATTATTTCCTTGCAGGGGCCAGAGTACACTTGCACACAGACAAGGGAAAGAATAAGGGGAAAACAATACATCTGTGGCTGTTCTGGTGTTTTTAATTAAAATATCCAGCATTGGCCATAATAAGCCAAGTATACCCCCTATACATCAAAACAATACACAGCATCCAGAATGAGGTTTCTGCTCGAGGTTCTTAAGAAATGACAACACAAGGTCTCTTGAGGGATCATCTTCCCTGAATGAGGCTTCTAATTTTTCTTAAGTAGCTGATTCTACCATCACCACAAGCTGTTAAAACTATAATTATGAAAAAAATGCATTGGGAAAAATAATTTTTAAATTCACTCTTTATCTTTTAAATGTTTCCACCCTTCAGAATGGATGTTCTAATTATGCTGGGTAAGTAATGACCTTGCAGTTGCTTGCATGTGTTGTGGCATCAGTCTTTCTTCACAAACACATTGTAATGTCAGCAACACCAGCCTTTCTATAGCTGAGGGGAAACCCAATTATCCAAATAAATAAATAAATACATACATACATGCATACTAAAGCACGTGAAAAAGTTCAAGTCATGCCAGCTCCTTTTAAATTTGGCACATTTTGCAGAGAGCTATGGTGCTTTTGGACCTCTATACAGTTTGCTAGAGCAAAAAAAAATTGCAGACGTATTATATCAGAAGTGGCAAGAACAATTTGCAATGGGAAGTGTTAGACTTATAGATCATACAGATAAATATTTACAGGGCAAAATTCAGCTCAAGCTGACAGTGATGTAAGGGAATTGTTGTTGGGTAGCCTCTTGTTGCCTTCTTCCTACCTCTTTTTCCTAGTACATTACTATTTCACATTTAGGAAAACCCACCTCTCAGTCATCACAACTTGGGCAGCTTCCAGCAACACAGCTTCTTCCAGTAGCATTCAGTTTTCTTTAAAAAGTAATTACTAAAACTAAGTAGTCAAGCCAAAAATTTTGCCACTCCCATCAAAATCTATTGCCACATCTGCCCAACATCCCCACCAGGCACCCGTTTTAGCATCAAATGTTTTTAATAAGCCCCTCTGCAAGTGAAAGCAGCAAAGTATTCAGAATTAAATTTGTTTGTCAAACACTGGTCTGCAGTATCCATCAGGGAGTACATTTCAGTTAACAGCCTTCTGCCTGCCTTTCACATGGACTAACCACAGGGCCTGGTACCAGGAGCTGTGGTCAGATAAAGCCTAGCACTTCATACACAGACTCAATATTCTAGTGGAATTCCACTTCACCTAACTTTAATTAGAGTACAGCACCTAAATCCTCCTCTGCCAATTTGTATTTGATCCATATTCATCTCTTTTTGCACAACCTGCTGTTGCATAGTTTTGCTATGGGCTATTAAACAGCTGCCATGTTCCACCAAGAAGCTGGGTGCATTTCAGTGTGGTTATAGTACCAATCTGTAAATTGTTTTGAGACCCTTCAGGATGAAATATCAATACCATTATCATTTTTTTCATAGGCACTTGGGCATATTCTACAATTAATGAACAGAAGTTGTGAAATTCCCTTAAATATTAATATAAACTTTCTATAAAGGAAAGTAATTCCCTACCGACAGCATTTAGAGGAGAATAAATACCTATCCATGAACAATTTAAAGTCTACAATGCTACTGATTTAGGCAAAAAACCTCCACAAGTCAAGTTAATTTAAAACTCTTAAAAATCTTTTCATCTAAGGGATATGTAAAGCTGGGGGAAAAAAACCAAAAAAAAAGAACAACCCAAAAGCAAACCCTTTTGTACAGGAATTTAGTAATTTTTCACTACCTGTATATTCTAACAACTTTAACTAGTTGTGTAGTTGACAACTTATTTTCAGTTTCTTTTGGTGAAACAGAATAATTGTTTCTACTGAATATGATCCATTCTCTGACACAGGAATCTGAAAAGATCCCTTGGAAGACAAGGAAAGGTGTAAAGGATCCTCTGGGTCACCACGTTCTCCCCAGAGCAGCCAAGTGTGTAACTCAGAGAGATCCACTCAGACTTGCAATCAGAGCAGAAGGAGCAATAGAAAGGGGAGAATACAACAGAGATGAACACCTTTGGTTGTGCCACAGCTAAATGCTGCAGAAAAGATTCTTATAAAGACCTGAAATATCACAGCAAAAAACAAAATCCAGACAAATTCCCTATAATATTATCATAAAATACCCACAACTGCTCATATAACAAACGCTCAAATATTAACTTTCCTTATGTTTTAAACTACTTAATTTATTTTTAAGAGGATAGAAACACTAAATGTAAGCAAAAATGATGCATAATTCCTCAAAAAGTAGCTGTGCATAAAGGGGTGAGGTTGTGCTTGAGAAGGCTGAGGACAAATCTAGCTGTGGCTAAAATTCCTTCACCATGGCCACAGTACTCACAGAGTGGTCCCCAAATACTCCCAAAGAGGTGCAGTGAATTTGGGATTGTGGCCCATTGAAGGTTTCCTGGAGAAAGAAGACATACCTCCAGTAGCAAACTGCTGACCCTGACTCCCCCCTCCCTCTGAGGGTAACAACATTCAAGGAAGGTAACCTTCCCATTCAGAGGAGATGAATTACCTCTTTGCTCTGCTCCCTGCACAGGGATGCCGAAAAATGATAACATTTTCCTTTGGACACCCTACAACATGGGGCACAAAATGGTCTTTCAGACTGAAAGAAATTACTGAAAGGCACAAAATCAAATCTGTATCCAGTCTACAGCAATGGTGTTAGAATTATACACCTAAGCCAGAGCTGAGAGGAATCACAGAAGGCAAACTTAACACACTGAATTATTGCAAGTATCCTGCACAGACAAGTACTGTGACATGTCAAGTCTCACTGGCCTGTTTGTGGGAAGGGGGGGAAAAGGGGGGAGTATGTAGGGAAGTGAGAGCAGGGAAGGGGGCAGCAAACCAGTCATCAGGGAGGGGATGTTGGAAAAATTTGCAATGAAGGTGATAGGAATACAAAGATGTGAAGTTTGCATCCTGGGCCAAGGAAGCTGCATAAATGTTCAGTGTAAACTAGCAGTCAAGCTGATGTGTGATAAAGTGCAGCCTGCTGTAAATACACTTCAGGGCTCCCAGTGCAACGAGGGAAGAAACTTGTAATTTGGAAAGGGGGGGTGGGAGAAAGAAAAAATAAAAAAAAAATAAAAATGCACTGCAAGCTTTTTCTCACATAATCTGTTACTGGAAATTGAGAAGCTTGTCCAAGTCCGTGGGAATAAGCTGATGAGCTGATACTTAATAATAAACCATACTGTGTCATGGTGCGGAGTCATCTAGATCCATTCAGGCCACAAACTATATTACTTTATACAGCCCTGGCTGACATACATTTAAAGCCCTCTACACATTAAGGAGCCATTAGGCTGACAGATTAAAAGTTATCTTGGAGCTAATGTTTCCATTATGCGTATCCTGGCAGTGGAACAATCAACACACTGTTCCTCAAATGTCATACTTTGTTTAAAAAAAGGGTAAGGGGGAGAGCAGGGGGAAAGGAGGGTATCCTTCCCTCCTTGAATGACATTGACATGATCAGCTTTGATCTGGGCATGTGCTGTCTACAGATTCTCTACTGTTGGCTAAAATAGGAGCATTTAGGGCATAATACTTTAAATCATTAACCAGTTCCATACTCCTCTGGGTATCATTGTTACAATTTAAGGTTCTACACTTGGGATTTCTCTGGAATCTTTCCATGCTCATTGTAACTAACATCAGAGAAATATGTTGGGGGGTTGGAATGTCTCTTTCTAGCGAAAATGAAACAAAAAGCACACAACAAAAATACACAAACAAATAAACAAAAAGCCCCAACCAAATGCTTTTGTCTCTTCAGTGCACCTTTACCAGTTTTGTACTGTTACTGTCACGCAGAGAATTAATGCTGACTTCATAATTAAATACTTGCCGTGAAATATGTTGAAAAATTAAAGCAGCTTTTTCTTTTCATTTACTCAGACACATAAATTTTGCAGTTAGCTAGATACTGTAATCAAAGAAACCGAAGTGCACAGAAAGCATCAGCGTGCCGAATTTTCGGGGCGGAGTGATGCTTACACTTGGATACACTGAACGCCCTTGAAGGAGGAGGAAAGGAAGTACGGGCTCGCAGTCCTTTTAAACACTTCTCCATGTACCTCATTCTCTCCTCTGTGGTCTCAATGGAAGTAGTAGAGTAAAGACAGAATAAAACACTGTAAATACTGAGCACCAGTCGGGCTCTATGAGTTAAACCCGACTCAAGTCCGACCCCACGCCTCAGGAGCTCACCCGCTGTGCGCGGCGCGGCCCGGCCTGGCCCGGCGGTGCGGGCGGGCCCGCGGGCACTAGAGGGCAGCAGCTCTTTGTGTCAGCGCCGCCGCGGCGGGCCGAGCCGCGCGGGCGGGCGGCAATCGCCTGCCAGCCCCGCTGCCCGCGCTGTCACCAGCAAAGCCGGCCTTTGTACGGCCTCTGCTCGCAGCCTTTCGCCCGGGAGCCTGCCTTCTGCTGGGCTGGTCCCAGGGAGCACCGGTCCGCGTGTGCCGGTGCCGGGCAGCGCTCTGGACAAAAGGCTCAAGTGCAGTCCGGGGCAGGCGAGCGCCCGTCTCCGCCGGCGGAGGGAGGCACTTGCTATTCTCTCACATTCGCGGCGTAAATGCCAGCGCTGCTTTCAAACACCTCTCTGTAACTTTTGTTAATGCAGCGGTGAGACCACTGAAGTGATATAAGAGACACTTTTTACACATTTAGAATGACGGAGGAAAAGGAGGTTGTAAAATCCCTTCCCAACCATATGCGAAAGTTCAGCTGTTCAGTGTACACCACCATAGAATTTAGGCGATTTTCGGTTAATTTGGCAAACATATGCAAAAATGGCCTTTCTGCTGGCTGCTCTGTACTGTGGGCTACATTCTAATAATAAAACTTACACTACTCAGCAATGGAACTAAACCATAAAGAATGACAAGGTCATTGAGAAAACAAAAAGTGACTACAATTAAATCATACTTCACAAACCTTAACCATGCACAGATTGCATTAGCAGGAAAATGCGAGAGGAAAAAAGAGGGAAATAAGTTCTTTTAGTAACTGTGATAGAATTAAACAAATGTACCATGATTTATGGAGCAGAAAGCAAACTTTTGGAATAATTGTTCGGAAAGTCTGCAAGCATTCCAATAAAATTACAAATTCTTATGTGAAAAAAATTTGAGCAGCAGGGCCCTTGTGGAGAGTTTAGACATAAATTTGGCTCATCTCATGAGTAAAACTTGCTTTTGGATCTCATATGTGTTCCTGCTGCAGGAGTTCACATTAGGAAAAAAAAAAGCCATAGAAAATTCAGTCTGGCTCAACTGGTTTGAAATTTCTCAAGAGAGCCATCTGAAATAAAGACAAGTTGCTTTTTATTTTTAAAGCTGGGAAAGAAAGTCTCTCAAATAAAATTAAAGAGCATAATTAAATAGTGCTGCTGTCACATTATGGATACAGTTAAGGGAACCTTCTTTGTCTGCCATTACTTGCTCCTTTCCACAAGCCCTCCTCAGAAACAAAAAAAAACACCATTTAAGTAATTGCTAGTGATAGGATTGCTATGGTTTTTTCAAATACAAAACCAAGGTTTTTTGAGAAGCAGATACTACAACGCCCTGGATTCCCTTGATTTCCAGCAGAAGTTGAAGGCATCTGGCACTTTTTAAGACACATCCAGAGCCCACAACAAGTGAGCTCCATTTTCTCTTCTGACTCTATTATTATTTAGCATCAAGTGAAAGCAGAAGTGCATCTGGATCCAAACACTCAAAGTATTCAGAAAATATGTAGTTCTCTGGACTAAGTCTGGGCTTGCCTTTTAGTAGGATTTTGTTCTATGCTATCTGACATATAGCACCATCTGCTATTGCTAAATAGTTACTGGCCATAGCCTAGTTCCCAACTTGCCTCCAGTACCAAAAGCCAAAATATTGCCATTGTTTTCTATCCTCAACTCTTTTCCCCCTTCCTCAGCCTCCTGTTAAAAATATGCTAATGGGAGGGGGCTGCAGGTTACATCACAGTGGCCAGTAGAACATAGTTTACAGGTGCACCTTTAGTCTCTGTGGAAGCTTTTGCTAAAGATAAAAATTTGGGGACTAAGAAACAGCTTGAGGGAGGCACATTAAAACCCCTCCATTAGGATCAGCGTCATTAAACTTTGGTTCAAGCACTAAAGACATTCTAACCAGTATTTTGCTTAGTAAACATTTTCCACCAGAGGACAGATATTGGTGAGAGCTTTTGGAGTGTGTCAGTTAATCAGTATTCACCCGCTTTGACAGCTTGAAATATTACTCACTTATTCGGCTGGTTCGAATTTGTCAGACTTGACTATGTCACAAGTTAACATGTCCCCATAAGAAAAAGGAGCTCACTGGCAAAATGTTCACAATGGACCTAATAAAACACATGTGGCCAAACAATCAAGCAACACTGATCACTGTTATCACTCAGAAGCACAAAAAAAGAGTGACTGTCTTTGAGACCACCAAGCTAAACAGGAAGCAATAACCTGTTACTTTGCCAAATAGCCTTTAAATGGTTAATAGAAGGATAAAACCCTCCATCACATTCAGAGGCATTAAATTCCTTGGTTAAAGCTGAATATATATTTTGGATGTGTTGAGTCATTTGCTGGTACAAATAAAATAAAGGCTTAAGACAGAAGCTGTCCCTCAATCCTGAGAATGTTTTGCAGCCTTCTGCCACAGGAAGGCCACTTAGGCAATACTCTTCACCTTTGCTCTCAGAGTGGGTGCTATTAAAACAGAAAGTCCTCTGAAGGTAGCAGGTAGTCTGGGATTAGACCATCACATGAATTCACAGCAGGAAAGCCAGTCACACACAGCCACTGTTTGGTTAAATGTATTCAACAACAGGGCACACAAGTGCTGCTGTTAAGCCTGGGGCAGCACTGAACAGCACAAACTGCCCTACAGAAGACCTCAAAGATCTCAAAAGTAATAACAAAAAATTATACAAGAAAGATCTTTTCAGGGATAAGTAAAGCTTAACCACTTACGTGTGTGCAGTGAACCCTGTGGTCCTTTCAGAGAGGCTCCTGGGAAGCAGCTATATGCTACTGAAGTATTTCAGTCTTTGGGCAAAACAAGCTTGACATCCCTGTTGGCATCTCTGCTGAGAACAGACACTGGCCTTACTCAGAAAACATCAAACGTGACTTTCTGCTAGCTGTGGCAAAGCTGAATACTGAAGGCAGGGGGAGGAGAGGTCACAGAGGAAGCAGCAGTTAACGGGGTAAAGTGAGTGTTATAATCCCCAAATTGCAGTTGGACTGAATGTTTGCAGACAATCTGCCTGTCTAAACCAAGACAGTCTCATTTTTCTTTCTTCTAGGAGAGGGTTAAGTATAATCTGAAGCCTGGAAAATGGCTGCTGTTGATACTAGTGAGGCCTTCTCTTTAACTAGATCCTTCAGGAAAAAACAAATTAATCAACAGCCAGCTGAAGTGGGTTTAATGATTGCATTCTGCATACAATCAGCTTTTCCCTTTTCAAGGGCCATCAATATGTCAAGGGAAGACATATCTGAAGGATATAGCTCTTAACATCAAGGTTATCTATTCTCCACAAGGCTCCCACTCCTTACTGGGCTGATACTTTACACTGCCTGTGTCTAACATTTTCATCAACTCTGCAATCAATCAAGGTAATAATGTTGTGCAAAAAATCAATTAACAACGCAATTAAACTTTCCTTATTATCTCAAAGGGCTGAAATAATACCTAAAGGGAAGATAGACTCACTGAATGCAGACATCCATAACCCAATGTGAAAGTGAATTATGAGGTTAGACAGATGCAGGCATGTACTGGCGCTGTTATTTTCAAAGGGATATATCTCATCCAGGCAGTGTATCAGTCACCACCAATCCCATACCCTAAAATTCCAAATTACTTTTAAGAAATATACGATGTGCAATATCCATTTCATATTCTCTTTTAGAGATAAACCCCCCAAAATCTGAACAGGAGTATTATTCAAAGACAAAATGATCTTTCAGAAAGAACATAAAATATAAAAGCTATAATAACATTTACATCTGTATACCACCCATGTCTGTAAATGCAGGTCATCAATTATACCTAATCTGTAGTGAATAAGGAACAGAAGAAGCAGCACAACATTTAAAGTCCAAAGGCTCAAATTTGCAAATACCTTGCAACAAATACACTGAAAGAAGAGCCCCAATATAAACATATGCAGTAAACCCAGCAAGGACTTAAGTATCACTCCCTGAAAATAAGACAGAGTGCCTATATTATTTTGTAATTACATTCAATCCTCATGGAAACATCATTCCCAAGAGCTGAGAGTTTTAAAGCACATTGAAAACAGACAATTAACCCCTTGCTGTTGGGAGGATTTGGGTTTCAGCATAAAGATGTTAAGGATTGAGGTGCCCAGCACACCAGCACCATGGAGTTAATATAATTGGGAACCCAGGTGCAATAGCCTTGTGTCAGAGATGACTGGATAAGGATTTGAGGGAGGGTGGGGAAAAGAGTAGAGAAAGAATACATCTAAAATTAACTACGAAATGAGTGATCTTACTACTCCACAGTGATAATCAAAAATATTTTACAAAGAAAATGACCATGACCAAGCTAGGTATTTTGTGGGGTTTCTTTTGACACCTATCATTTTCTATCTCATAACCTGAGCATTTCCCCTCAGCCCCCCCTTACTCATTTCCCAGCATAGCCACACACAATCTTCTCCCTAGGTTGTTGTGATTTAACATAGGCGAAAAGATAATGAAAATAGAAAACACTTAAAGGAAGCCTATGTCAGAGTGACAAGCTAGGCTCACATCCTGTAACAAGCTCGGGAAAATTTGGAAGCAGAAAAGATTTCCCTTGTACACTGCACTTTGAATTCCTCTGTTAAAGGACGTTCTGTGTGTCTGTGTAAGGAGAGGTGTTCTACAAAGCTGTTCTCCCAGCAGGGTTTGCTTAAGCACATAACAGCTGCAGTTTAGAAATGGCCTACTCTTACAATTAGCTCATGTAGTGCAAGTGCCTTGTTTGGACCAAGAACATCTTTTTTTGTTGATAATTCTCCCTGTTTTTGTCTTTGTCTTGCACTTCCTGCTCTTCCCCCTGCTACCCCCATTCTGTAGAGTCAGTCATGGGTGAGACACAAATAAGTGTGACTAAAATTTTCCACAATTTTTGAAACATTACACACTTTCCTGCATGGATTTAGGGCACTAATATTAGTCCAGGATTAGAGAATTCAGCCATTCCTGTCTTAACCTTTAGGAACATAATTAATATGTTTTCATTTTCAATGACTTCATTGTGTGTCTATCAACTGGAACCATTCCTGCTGTGTATTTGATTCCACTGACGATGGGGTGTGTTGGATTTTAAATGATGTGCTAGCACTTCTGTTCCCTATATACTCTAGTTTATGTGTTATTCATGACTTGCATTTGGAGACATGGATGATACACAGATGTAAATGTTATTAAAGCTTTTGTGTTTAGATTCATTGTGAAAGACTTCTTTGTTTTCAGATAATTCTTTTTACCATCACAAATAACCACCAATACATGAAATTGTCTTGAGACATTTTTCTTTCCTGTTAAGGTTTTTGATGAAGAGAATTTTTTATTCTCCCTAGTGTTCTCTCATCATCAAAATAAAATACAGGGTAAATTGACAGACAGCAGTTACACCTGCAGGATAACGTAGAAGTAAACATTTTTGTCATATGCTCATTATACAAAATCAAACCCAAAAGTTACTTTATTTTTTTAATAGCTGTCAGGACTGTGGCTCCCAGTTTAAGAAGGCTGCAACTGGCATTATTCTCAAGCTCCTTTCACCCTTCAACATCACGTTTGTATTCCTGAGGAATTTAAAAGGAACACAGTAAAGAAAAAGGTACTTGGCCAAATCAAGGTTTCCTATCTTCTTTTTCACTTAGATTAAACAATTTTAGATTATTAGTTTTATGACACTATTTAAATATTTTGACTATATGACAGACATACTGTGCATCTTTGTTGCACTGGTACTATGTAGGGAAAAACTGAAACACAAATATGTACTTGAATGCTTGGTAAGCATCAGCCTTGGGAAACATTACCCAGCCAGCAGGCAGAAGTAATTTTTTGTGATGGACAGATAAAAAACCATTAAATTTTTTCATTGTCACTTATTAAGGCAAGGGGTGAGCAGGTAGATTTGTGTGTCTGGACTGGTAAATCTTCAAGACAGTTGTGTGAGGTTGCTGTATTTAAATACATATATGGCTTTGAACTGAAACAAAAGTGCTCTCAAAAAGCCACATTTAATCACTAATAATTCTGTCAATTGACAATATTTTTTCATACACCCTTAGATATTTTCTCTCAATGAAATTGAAGCTCACTTTAAATGTGAGGTCTTGGAGTGGTCACATTTTTTGCTTTAAAAGAAATACTTAATAGCAGTTGGTTTTGGTTTTTTTTTTTAATGTCTATTTTATCCATTAAGCCTATAATAGCAGCAGTCTCTCCACAGAGTTTATATATTCAGAAACCCTGGCAAAAGGGATTTCTTTGTCTAAAGTTCAAGCTTCTTGTAAAAATCTCAGACTAATTTAGTCAAAGTATAATAGTTTGATCAAGAAAATAACTTCTTAAGTTTTCTGTTGTTGGAGTAGTGTGTTGGATAGTGGTGGCTTGCACTCCCCCATGTACCATTTTACAGAGAACTTCATATTTTGTTGTGAATAATTATTGAAAAGAAAGTTTTCCATCTGACAGAGAGAATCAGTCTAATGTCACCAGCTCTTTACCTCCAGTTCTCTACTAGCACCACCTCTGTCTGGTGCAATCCTGTTAATGTTTTGCTGTAGATACCTGCTGTTTTATTTCACCTGCCACTAAAGCTCACTGCTCTTGAGCAGTTTTGGAAAACTGCCTTTGAGCTTTATGAAACAAAAGACAATTTTTTAAACTGAACCAAACTGTAACTTAATTCAGCAGGACATTGCAACACTGCTTCTAAGGCTTTGATGCTTTATTAATACAGCAAGGTTCCAACCTTCCCCTTCCCCAGTCACATTGAAGACAGCTCAGGACTACTCAGTAGAGCATTTCTGATGGCCAAGAACCTGTAAGTCATGGCTTGGCTGCCTTGCACTGCATTCCAGGCACGTTCTAGCCATAGTGGGGAGTGGCCATACCCTGGAAAGAGTAAACCAATCCCTAGTGCAGGATAAAAGATCAGGACAAATTGTGTGTCTGGAACATCATCAGATTAGGCCATACCAGGTCCTTGAGACTAAGAAGCTATGGCATTTGGGACATGTGACTGGGTAGCAAAAGAGGGGAAAAAAAAAAAAGGCCATTTTTGTATGATTTCAGTCTTGTGCCACATGGTTCTTCAGCCTTCACAGACTGTCTGGCCAATGTACACATTTCATTTATTTACTTTTCATGGTATAAACACTTATTTGTTTTTGGCTTGCTCAAAAATGGAAATAGCTCATCATCCAGGGAGCAGATGAGCAACATTTTCAGGTGCTCTTCAACAATTATTGTGTTATCAGGAAGCAGAGTATGATACTGTATAAACATGACGCTATCAATCTACAACATTATTGAGGCAAATACAGCTTAATTCACAATGCAATATTAGTAGCCACCTTAACTGATTAGAACCTGATTCAACATAAAAATATGTTGAGATAAAATTGTTAAAATTACAAAATAAAATGGTCTGCCTACCATTTCTGTCTAATCAGAAGTTATACACATTGGGTGCCTGTGAAGTAATATAAGATTTCTGTCACTCCCCCAGTGCACTTCTCTGGCTTAAATAGCCTTTGGTAAAGGCTTGGAGATCTTAAAATAGGAGGGCAGTCATCAAACTTTCACCAGATGACTCACATCACTGTTAAGAACAATTATTTAAATGTATGAAATATTTTAGACGGATGATGAAGTTGAGAGAACCAGTTCAGCCAATCACCAAGAAAGCAAACAGTGACACACAAGCTTTCAACCATCCTCCTTTTCTGATGTGGTTCCACAGAACATGTTCCCAGAAGAGAGACCACTTTAAACCATTAAGGGTCCATCCAGGTAAGATCAGCTAACAAATGGGATGCTAAACCATATTACAGAAAGCTGGTACAAGATGTTCTTCCTTTTTCCTTCCATTTATTAGAATTTTTTGTTTACGTGGAATAAGTCTGTGATATGACAAATGATATGACAATAACCTTTCTCTTGACCTAAAGAAAACTTCATGTGGTCTTTCCCATAGCCACACAACTGCTCAGGCCTGGTGAATGTGGCAGTCCTGCATAGCCTCCTTCTCCATTTATAGCAATGATGGTTAAGTTCTGGACACACATGGCTCTAAAGTTTATTGAATTCAAGTGCAATTAATATCCAAGTCTCTGGGAAGCTTATATAAAGCTATTACTCTGTTCAAAGGGGAAAAAAAAGACCAACAAATGGTTATACTGAATGTTATTTTTCTGTTTTCCTTTGTCTCAAAAAAGAAAGGGGGAGGGGGAGCTGACTGTTCCATAATTATAAATCTTCTGAAACTGTAACTCAGGAAAAGACTTTTCAAATAAAATGTTTCCCAGAAAAGAATATTTGGCAGCGGTTGGCTCTTGTTTTCCCTAATAACCATTAAAAGTCTGCCCTAGTAAACCATTTTACTGCAACGTTTGAAATGGTAGAGTTTACATTTTATTTAATGAATAGTTGCAGAGCATTAAAGCAACATCTCGTCGGCAAAACAGCTCCTTATCCTCGCTTTGTCTCAATTGGTTTTTTTACATTTCATTTTCAATGACATGTCAGCCGTCTCTCACCAACCTCAAAGGAAAGTTGAATGCGGGGCTTACAAAGTTAAGCTGACATTTGCTCTCTTCCAATAAAAAATATTTAGTCCATTAAACATAAATACCTGTCATTATGATACATGGACTGGGTACAAGCCTCCCGTTTCCCTCTGATGTTTATTACATCCAAACAACTGCAGTGCCTGCATGTTTTCAACTTTAGTGTATTGATTAAACTTTTAAATGGCTGCCATATAACCCAGGGACATCAGGAAGATTAATTTGCGTCAATGTTCATCTGTAATTCATTAGCCATTTATTCTTTACAACCACATGGGCTATCAAGAAAATGCAGGCCATTTTTCACTCTGCACAGGCTTGGGAACAGATCCTGAAATTTGTGCTGCATACAAATAAGCTCCCCAGGCCCGGCCACTTAAACTGCTTGGCTTTTCAAAAGTTAAAGTTGGGAATAACAGCAGAAAAAAGGGAACATAAAAAAACAGAAATGGACAAAATATACGTCCTCAGGGTACTAGGGATTTAACTGAGTTTGTCCACTGTCTTTTCATCCATGGATTATGG
Source organism: Drymodes brunneopygia (assembly GCA_013400955.1). Taxonomy (NCBI): domain Eukaryota; kingdom Metazoa; phylum Chordata; class Aves; order Passeriformes; family Petroicidae; genus Drymodes; species Drymodes brunneopygia. Next base: position 37,788 of record VZTZ01040330.1, on the reverse strand, counting down.
TTTCTTATTTCAGTCATATTATAATCACTGAAACTTGTTACTGTGCAAAGGCCATAAATAAAATGAGCTGTACCCCCCTCTGATATCTTCTAAGATGCAGTTACTTGGAGAAAGCTAGAAAGCGGCAGTGAAGCATAAAAAGCTCATGCCTCAAGGAGGTTGTGCTGTGAATCTAAGAAAAGGATGCAGTTTTAACCAACTCTCCCATTTATTGTGGATTCCAGTCTTGCCTTTATTTGGGAAAATGGCCAGCTAAATATTGGTATGTTTCCTTAGGGTAGAGGCAAGCCATCTGGCTCCTTGATTTGCCCTACTGACCCCCTTGGCACAGTATGAAGTGCATATTAAATAAGGAAAAGGAAAGAGAACAGCCATAAAGCAAACAAAAATGCACATGAATTTTACATTTACAACATGGAAAGATCAATGAAATACATCCTGGTTCCTTTCCTCTCACTACCTATAAATTACAAAGTAGTGTCACTGTGCTAGGCAAAGGCACAGTGGTACAGCACTATAGAGCCATTGAGCCTAATGGTAGTAATGTAGATTCCAAAAATGAAGATCTCAAAAGACAAATCCAACAGGTTCCCTGTTGCAGACAAGAATATAAACATAATAGCATGCTGTACGAACACAGAAATCTTCACACAGGTCTAATACATCAGTTAGGATGTAATCATCTCTACTTAACAGCTACAGTCACTATGCTGCCATTTTAAGATGTGGATTCATGCATAAACGTGAAAAGAAGAAAGAAGAAGACATTTGCTTCTAAAATCAGTTATCAGCTTACTGTGAAATATCAGCCTGGGTAAAAACAACTCTGGAGTGAGCATCTTGTTCAGTGTAATCTTCCCAATGTAAAGCTGATGCCATGCCCAACATGCCTGAACCACCCAACCTCTTCACAGCCACAGGCAGGACATTCTCTGTGGGCAGCAGCAGCCTCTCATCAAATCCAAGGAACGCAACAGGAGGCAACGATGTACCTGAAAAATCTGAGCTGTGGAGCAGCAATAGATTTTGGCCTACGCCCTCCAGCAGCTCCAAAAACTTAAATGCTGCCCTGCCATTACCTTATCACCAAAAATCTGCCATTTGGTGCTTGTCTCTGCAATTTGTTCACCAGTGCTTTTACAGACTAGCTGCAGGTGGGATTGCTAAGCGGCATTTCTGTCAGTTGGCTGGCTTGTAAATGCCCCAAAATAAGTGAACCCCCCCTAAAAAAAAAAATTACAAGATATACAGGAATATATATACTCAAAGCGACTTTTGGATATGATTTTGTGTTTTATTACATGCTTGAAATTTAGACTGAGTTCATCGAAAGGTTCATTATGGTTCATCAATCTCACAAACAAACCTGAGTGGATTTGTGGTTACATTTTGCACAAATACTTACTTTTAATAGGCAGGAGAAAATTAAATGAGTTTTGGTCAGATATCTGGATTCCTTTGAATCTGAAAGTTGAGTCAAAAAGAATGTTGGGAAACAAGCCAGTTTCAAAGCCATATGTACAAGGAAAGAAGTCCATTTATCCAAATCTGGATAGTTTTATGCTGTACACATAACCTGAGTCGCTCTGGTCTGCATCTGCCCCACTGCACAGGAAAAGATGAAATCTCAGCTTCAACTTTTTGTTTTATTTTGGTTTTGTCAGCTTTAGTCATACATTCAAAATAATTTAAATATAATTTGTTTGGAGTAAATTACTTTTCTGCTATGATAGGAGACATACCAGGAACTTCACCAATGAAAATGTGTGGATACCAAGTGAGTTGAAAATATTGAAAAATTTACCCAGCCTAAGTAGAAAAAAGATGCAGTGCTAAAACTGTAACTTAAACTAAGAAAAGCAAAGCAAATCGTAGCACAATATGGAGTTTCTATCACTTCAGAAAAAAAGAGATCTTAGCTAGTATGCAAAAAAAACTGCAGGTGTTCTAGAACAGAGCCATTATAAGTTCAGTGGAAAATTTTTCAATCTTACTTCTGCAGATACTGAAAGCTACCTCATGGTGCTCACTAAACAAAGTGTTTCCTTAGAAACTTTCCCCTCTGCTTTACTAGCATTAACTTATAGTAGAACACAGTTAAGATGCAGCCAGAGCTTGGGGTTCAGTCCTTTAAAGTGCCCAGTATAACATGTCTGAAACACCAATGACACAGTAAAGGAGTAGAAATCCCAAAAGGAGGCCCACCAATCCCAGATTCTAATTAAATCTTGACAAATTAGGTACAGCAGCCCAGGGGATCGTTTGCCATTGTGTTCACACCGTAAAACCCCTGTCCTGGGACTGTCCCTCACAGGCTGCATGCCCCAGCCCCGTGGCACAGGAACAGGTTCTTGTGGCTCACCAGCACAGCCCGGCTCTCTTGTGCTGCAGGAATCTCCAAATGGGAAGACGAGGTGGCTTTGAACTCGTGCTTACACTGGGGGGGCCTAAAGCAGCCAGCTCAGGACTCAGCCATTTGTTTTCATTTTCATATAATGATGTGTCTAGCTCTCATGGTTGCACAGAAAACTGTATCAACTCGAACCATATGTTAACTGAGGCAGCAATATGTTCTTAAATTGGCAGACAGCTCAAAATGACAGTTCAGCAAGATGTGAACTATTTTCAATCATCTCAATAGGGTGTTAACTCTAAACCCTAAACATTGCCTGTATATATATATTTTGTTAACCATTTCACTACTGAATACCATAAGCAAGAAAGCTAAACTGTTCCTCCACACTTCTCTGAGGCAGAATATCCCAGCTCCTAATTTGAAAGAATGTCTTTATATAAATTGGCCTAGTTACATACTTGGCTCAATCATTTTTAACATCTCACAATCAATGTATTTATCCTTCCACAATCATGAGGCAGTGAAGTGCTGTCATCTCCTTTTTACAGATGGAGGAAAAAATGCGAGAACATGATAAAAAGGAAACAGAACAGAGATCATCTGAGCTTAAGCCTTTTGTCTGAACCAGTAGATTAGCCTTTCCTTTTACACGGAAATTATGTGGAGACAGCGAAAAATCCGCTGAATTAAAGTAAGTAAAAGAGGCTGAATATTTAAGAGTAGTATTATCCATATATGTAGCAGATTTATTTTTTAAAAGGTTGTGTGCAGTTCAGTTTAAATTAATTCAGTTCTTTCACTGAATGCCACAGAATTTTCAAGAATTTGCTCAAATTTAAGGCCAGCTTACCACTGAGTGCAGAATCTGTTGCCCTTACCTCTAGCTGGTCAGTTTTATTAATACAGTGTCTTAGATTTAGGCCATAGTACACAATAAAATAAAAACGACTAATGCAAATTTCAAATCTTGCAGCAGTTGGCCAGATAAACACAGGATGTGGATTAGTAACACTTTTTAAGATCATACATGCCAAAAAAATGCACAAAAAATTAATAAGAGTCGAAAATACATTTTTTTAAAATCTCAATACCTTCCTTGCACTTGGTTTTTTGGGTTTTTTTTGTGGTCAACAGTGTGGCAGCCAGTGTAAATGAAAGTGTTTTCCGATCCAGAAAGTACTTCAGGTTTTGAGTCACAGCAGTAAATGCATCTAAGCCAGGAATGGAAGCTGGCTATTTATTACTCAGGTGACAGTATTGGTTACAAGAAATTATACAGTATGAAAAACCTTCAGCCTGACTGGACTGTATGGGCAAAGATAGCTGTGTCTCCTGGTACTAGCCTAAGTCACTTTCAAACAACTAACTGTAAAAACTCTGTCTAGTTTGTGAAGTATTTTGTGATGAAAGGCACTCTACACATGTAAAATATTATTACTACATTTGCAAAATGAAATTTCTAAGAGAAAAAGCACAGAACACGCCAACAACAATAAAGCAATCAATTGCAATAGGATGCAATAACTTGCAATAAATTGCTTTGTAGACAAGGATTAAATTGTTTCAGCACCAGCCACCCAATCCAACTTAACTAACAAAGAGAAAAAAGAAATGAGAAACATTTGCTTAAAAAGCTCATAACTGTCAGTGTGTTCAGAACACCAGCATGTCCTGCTACACCTAATACCTTTGTCAAGGTGGCCTATCTGGAACTACTCTTTCCCATTCCCTGCAGACTTGAGCTGCAGAGTTTCCCTGCAGACTCCCACTGTATTTGCCAGTACTGGATCTCTGCTTGGGGTCTGAGTTTGAGACAATCCAGACCCACATGCACAGCCCCCCTTCCCCTGCCCCCCCTTCAGCATCACTCATCACAGCTTAAGCCTGTCTGCTTTGCACTGGCAGTGACCTGGATGTTGCACATGCTGCAGTGCAATAAGGGAACAATACCGGCAATAAGGCTGCTCCTGTGATGTTGGTTTTTCATAAAGATGTGCTTAACATTCTTCCAACAACATTATTGTTATAATATTTTTTCTGTGCACTGATTCTACAAATCAGCGTTACATTATACTGAAGGAGAAGTGTATTTGGTCTTAAATCCTTGTATTAAGCATTCTGTTTGAACAATGGATTTAAGAGATTTGGTTTGCTATTCCACAAGATATTTTAATAAATCAGCATCTTAATTCCTAATACTTGCTTCTATTAACACATAAAATTTTAACTTTCTCTTCTCCACATGCTATTTTAAGTGATGTCAAAAATGAGTCTCAAAATGAATGTCAAGCATCCAGAAGAAGTCTGATTGTCCATTTACATCATGGCCTTTGCCTTCTTCTATGTAAGACTGGAAAATTAGTAGGAACATTTGGTAGCACACTGTAGAGTTACCATTCATCTTCATTTCCATGGGACAGATCAGTTAAAGCCTTGGTTGTACACAAAGCATTAAAACACTTTTGTGTGTTAAGTAACAACATGGCACCATGATGCAAAGTGGTGGCTGAACCACCCTTTGGGGTGCAGTTACAGGAAAGCGTTACACTATGTAGCAGGATTGTATGCCTTTAATTGTTTATCACTCTGCTGCAACAGGACTTATGAAAACAACTGCATGTCAAGCCATGAGTGTCAAAGAAAGTCTTATGAATGTTAACATGATGATATTTTCAAATTAATAGAAAGTATTTTATAATTAAATTTACAAGAGTCCCTAAATCCCATTTTTAACTAATTTAGGTGCTTTCGGGGAAAAAAAATACACATAGGGCTAAACCTAGGAAGATATTGGATTGGCAACCAGAGAATCACTATGCCTTTTTATATTAACAGCATAGGATTCCTGTAATGAGGTTGAAAAGAAAGAGCCTAGACCTGTGTTCTGCAATATGCTGCAATGCTGGTCCACTCACACCCCTCTGTACTGGGAAGAAACAATTCTACTCCACTCCTTTGACCACCTGGGCAAGAAGCTGCACAGACTCCGGAGGGACAAGTTCAACCCCCAAGGTACCCATGGGGCACAAATCCACCCAGCTGGAGTGTGGCCTGGAATCAGGATAACTGGGCACATGGCTGAGCACTGTGACGCCCAGTGCAATGGAGAACTAACAGGATTCTCAACAGAGGACATGGTGTGAGAGAGGAGCATTAAAATAAATTGCCAGATAGCTCTGAGTTATAGAGGAAACCCCTGTTTGTTTAGCATACATTCAGATCCAACCCTGTGACTAGCACACTGCTCCCCTTCTGTCTGCTGTTTGGAGTGAATGAGTCTGTGAGTGCCACAACCTTCACTGAATTGTGTGCTGCCCACTCAGACACGCATGTTACTCTCTAAAGACTTGGAATTTGCAAACCACAAGAAGCCAAGCAAGGACTCAGCCATCAAAGCCTCAGCACATTCAAAATGGCAGCTTCTGCTGACGCACACAGCAGCAGAGCATTTAGTGCTTAGGTAACTTCACCAATGAAAATACAGACAGCTTGAGACTTCCAGTTACTTATGCACGTGTGTAACATTTTATGCATTGTTATCTGCTCTTAAAAGCTTGAATCACACTCATCTTGCCCTTATAGCCTAGTGCTTAGACACTTTAAAAACACCTGCCCCAAGGGTATATGTGTGTATATAAATATACATATATATATAGAGAGAGAGAGAGAATATATGTGTATATCTATCTACCTTCTACATGCTTAGCTATTTCTACTGCCTTCACAAGGGATTGGTGCCATTGGAAAATGAGCCCCCTGCATTAGTCACACAAGCTGGGATTTACAGCTGAAGTTCTCAAAAGAACTTAGCAGTACAACTGTGCAGGATATTCAGAAGGCTCAGCTCCCATTAGGCAATGAAAAGAAGCAGCCAGCATCAAAAACCACTGTGTGTCCAGCAGATCACACTGCTCTTCATTGACTCAAGAAAACGGGCTCCAATAAAATTCCCAAGTTTACCTTAATTAATGTGTTTCCTTAATGCACCATTACTCAAATTCAAAACCATTTGAAGTTTATTGCCCATTCATGGCACCCTGAAGAAGGGTTTTGTTTGCTGAGCATTTGGCAGCTTACAGTGCACTCAGTGAGAGATATTATATTAATTTCTCTACATCCTGGGTAACCAGTCTCACCTTTCAGAGAAGGCCTACATTTTCCCTGGTCTTCCTTTTCTGGAAAGGAAGTCTGGTCCTCATTCGTATGAATTCTGCTTGCAAATATCACTCAGTATTTGTGTATTTATTTTAAGAAACAAATTATTTGGATAGCTATCCCCCCAAAAAACATTTTTTTTGGTTTCACTGTAATTTCAAGGTTCAGAATTGACTAAAAAACTAGAAAAGAAAACACCAGAATTCTTGCAAGAAAGTGTAGTTGAGCCCAACTTTAAGAAAAACTGCAGGAAGGATATCTAGTTTGGCTATGGTCTAAAGCATTTATAACTAAAGATTTTTATTCTGACACAGCCTACTGACTAGTTCCAAAAATCAGGATTAAAATCCAGATATCACCAGCTGAAAACCTTTCAAAAGCAACACAGAACACATGATAGTGGAAAAAAGGTAGATGCAGCATTGAGGATTTAAAGCATCAAAAATGTCTTAAAAACTGAGTGTTCCTGTGGTATCTGTGACATGCTGGTGTTTAAAAAGTGAGAGGAGAAGAGACTAGTGAGCCAAGAGGAAAAACTGGTCTTTGAGTCCATGTTCCTAACTAATTTGTTTCGAATTCTGCCACAGTCTTACATGTGAGAAATGGCATTAAGGGCAAGGGGTGATAGTGCAGAGATAAAGCAACCAGAAGGTATTCAAAATACTTGCCAAGAAAAAAGCACTCATCTGATAAAAATTTAGACAGGAAGAATGCCAAAAAACCAGGAAAGACACAACGGAGAGATTTGATGAGGTGATTGCTGCTGCAGTTGTCAGGCTTGTCAGTAGAAAGGGGATGCCAGATTTTAACTCAAAAATAGTGTCAGCTTAAAAGTTGCCTCTTTTTTTCACCACATGTTTCTAATTAACATAACATTAGGAACTTACTTCTGGCAACTATAAATAAAACTGTTTGGGACCTAGTGTAAAAGATTAGGTAGAAGAGTTTTTCAATATCTTAAAATAGAGAAAGAAAAAGAAACCTGTTATGAAGAGAAAAGCCCCAACGACTTGTGCCAAAATCCAACAATAACCTCAAGATGGTTTTGAATTTGAATAATGGAGCATTAAAGAAAAAACACTCATTAAGTGAAATTTGACAACTTTAGTGAAACCATTTATCTCTTTTACCTTGAACAACTTTTATGAGATGTTCTTTATATTAACTACAGTTCTTGAGAAAACTACAAAAATGAAGCTCTTCTTACCACTGAAAAAATGTGACAGACTGAGACCTAATGTTATTTGGCATTCACAGTTTTTGCTATCCTACCCTTCACCACTGTTGCACATCTTTTAAAACATCCTGCCCCAACTCCTTCTTTGATGAAATTTACTGTATTACATCTCATACATGCTTGCCTAAATCTCAGGCACACTAAGAAACTACAGTCTTAACTGGAAGAAGAAACATGAAACAAGTTACTGAAATGCCCTTTCATGTAAGTATGAGGGTGTTTCTAACACTAGGGCCAGCCTTTGGGATTGGAAAAGGCAACTCAAAAGGACAAGTTTTCAATTTACAGCCTGGATCTTCAGCTGGGGTTAGTTGCAAAACTTGGCTGATTTACACAAGGCAAGAATCTGGAGCCATGTTTTCACTCTAATGAGGTCATAATTTAAATAAAAAAAGAAAAAAAGGGAAAAAAATTAAATTTAAACAGGCATTTCTAGGCTAACTAGAACAAAGCCCCTGGGGACTAATGAAGTCAATGAGGTTTATAAATCACAGGTTTATAATACATGCATAGTAAATCTCTTCTATGTAAGAACTGAAAAGACATTGTCATATTATCTAAGCCTCTTCAAATTCAGCAGCCAGCCAATATTGTGTTTAATTACTATATGCAGTGAAGCCATACACACACCCTACCCACCCCAAGCCTGTTAAAAGGTCTATTCAAAGTTCTGTAAGCCAAATGAAAACTTGCAGCACAGTAAGAAAGAGATGCATATTTCTCATTTTTCACAGAGTAAATATCCGCATCTTCACTAAGCATAATTGATCTGGCTCTGGACAGAATTACAGGTGGGCTGAAAACACACTGGATGTAGCTGAGGACTGGGGAGCCATTTCAACAAGGTACAGGCCCTTTCAAAAGTTAAGTCCGTGATTCTCCTTCTCTGGTTCTTGTTGGAATGATTTAACAGCAGTTGAAATTATTTTAATTAGCACATGCAGAGAATGGCTGGTGCACAGAGCAGGTTTCTCTTTATTCATTGCTAGGGTGGGGATGCATCGTGTTCTTCTGCCTTTCAGGTTAGCAGATTACTTTGCTGCTGGAAACAACAAGCAGAGGAGGAAGCAAAGATTTGTCCATAGCCTATTGACCTTCATTCAAAGGAAGAATATACCATGAATATCATGTTTCCTTCATTATGTCTGGAATTGAGATATGTGGAAGCATTTTGAGAGAGAGAGAGAAATCACCTACAATCACAAAGCCTCAGGATAACCCTGAATGTTCTCAGGGTCAGAAGGAAATATATTCTGATTAATGGCACATATGCAGACTCCAGAAATGTGACTGTATCTATTTTCAGATTTCTTTTTTCCTGGAGAAGCCACAAGCACCAAATAAAAGGAAACAACAATGGTCATGCTAGCCAATGGAATAAGAGAAAGGAAAGCACAGCTTCATCTTGCAACAGACTGTAAGGAGGGCCAGGTTATCACACTATTAGAGAAACAGCAGCAGTTTTGACATGCACTTAAACTAGTCAGTTTGTCAGTTGAGAAATGCTTTTAGCTTTGGTGCTGCTCCATTTTAATGCTGCTAAACTTCTTTCAGAACTTAAGCAGATTGCGATATACTTAGCACCACGTATAAAGTCAATGAGCTTGGGAAATCAAGATTCGAGTGAGCTGTTGTTAGTGAACTTTAGTGAATGGCTCAACTGAGACATCCCCTACAAGCCCTTTCCTCCACTAATTCAGATTCTACCTGTTGTTAAAACAAAGTGCTCATTGCTATCCTGACACACATGGCACTGGTAAGGATCGACACACTGAAGCAGATCATTTGATGATGTTCCACATCCAGGACAATACTGAATTTTACAGAGTTGTGTTCTCCCTGAAGCTATCAATCCTGCGAGCCATGACAAATGGCCACTACAGAAAAGCCTGTGCCTATTTAGGATTCTAATCCCCATTTCAGTTTCTAACTGCTTTTGGCATCCTTTGGTGAGGGTCACTACCATTACATCTGAGCTAGTGGAATAGCCTGTGCAAGACCCATCATCTGCCTCACTACAAAGTTAGCTGACTGAATTGGCAAAATCTTCAGTGGTGAGCTGAGCTGACCTCTTCCAGCTTAGCCTGACCCAGTTTAACCTCCTGACTTTGCCCATAAATTGTAACACTGCAAACCAGTGCAGATGCTTCTGTGCTGACCATTATACCACAGATTTAGCTTCTAGTGTTCAAGGAGATGATGTGCCTAGATTTAGAAAAATCCCATCTGTTGTCATAGGCTGTCTCTTCACTAGAAAGATATATCCATATTTGCATAGCCATTTCTATAAAAGATAATGCAGGAAAGGTTTTCATTGCAACCTTACCACAAAAAGGTCAAGAACTTGAACAGAAGATAATGAGAGTGTAAAATAACTCACCTGAAAGTAAGAAGGCGTCCCAACACAGCATAATACTCTTTTAAGCTGGTGGGGAGGAAAACAGCAAGCTTGCAGTAAGGAGTCAGTTATTGCTGTTTGCTACAAGCTGTATTACATGCGTTGGGTTCTGTTTCCTTAGTTCCACCACATATTTTAATTTCCTTTTTACCTCACAGTTATATTCCCTTCTTTCTCACCCACAAACTGAATAACTCCCATGTTTGTCTCATATTCATACAGAAAACCAAAGAGAAATGTACTTACATGATCATACCAACATGGACTTCATTTACATTACTTTGTGAAAAGCCCAGTTATCTTTAGCCAAGAAGGTAATGCTCCATTTTTTTCAGCACTTGCCACACCCTCCTCAGTGTCCGGATATTCCCTGACACTTAGCTCTAAATATTTACCAGTCCTTGTGCTATAACACTAGAGGCTGGTATTCTTCCCTTATCTCCTGCAAAACCCCTGGAGCAATCTTTAAAGACGCTAATGATGAAAAATTAGAGGCCTTACAGAATGAGAACGAGAGCTGACCTTTGCCAGTGTGAACTGCCCATGCTTGAATAGAGTTCTGTGCACATTCAGCAAAACTTTTCAAGCCTGTACAGCTTTGGTAGATGGCCAATATTATCCTAGCATTGCTTTTCAGAATAAAATTGACAATCTTTAATCCTAATTTGAGTTCATTGCACAGCACAGACATTTGGGATTGTGCCATTGTGTAGTAAATTGTACTTCTGCTAAGTGAAAAGATGAGAGAAAGAAATACTTGCACGTGGATTTTTAAGGCCAACACAGAACAACCTTTTTCTTTATAATCCAGTTTGTGTAAGGATTAACAGAAAAACAACCTGAAAGACTAAAAAGGAACAAAAGATGAATGACTAATGTAGTAAGGATTACTTGTGGTCACTGTGAAAACTGTTCTTAGAAATGATGCCACATAAGCAAACCCAGAATATTCTCTAGGTTATAAATATGTGCTTCAATTTTACAAAAATTATTTTTAACTGAATTTGACTATAACTAAATTTATTTACATTAGAAATTGGAAGAAAACATCCAGCACTGCCCAAATTATTATGATTATTTACAACCATGAGAGCACATTAAACACTTTAACAAAACTAAATAGATCATTAAGATAAACCAGAAATGTTTTCTGGAAAATTGCTCTTTGGAGTATGTTTTAGAACATGCAAGAAACATATTATTAATTACCATTAATTGTTTGCAAAGCTTTGTTATACCTGGGCTCTCAGGCAAAATTTAAAGTCAGAATTTCAATCTGCTGTTCCATTCCCATTTATTATTGTAGCTAGATTTTCACTCCACAGAGTTCTGTAGTTCATAAATAGTAAAGAATTCAGTTTTTACACAGTTATAATGTCTTCTTCTATTTCTATTAAGCAAAAAGAAAGCAAACAAATTTAACTTATTAAAAAAAAAAATACGACCACAAACTCCAAGAAAACACTTAAGCAATATCTCCAAGAGGAAAAAAAAGAAAAAAACAAAACCAATCAAAATCCCCCCCAAAAATCCATAACAAAAATAAGCCCACCAAATAAACATACTAACAAAAAACACCAACCAAAAAACCCACCAAAACCAAAGCAAAGCAAAGATCATCTACAAAGGGAAAAACTTCTTTCCATTTTGAAAATCTGCTAGTGGTAATTGTTTTTCTCATTTGTTTGTTTTTCTATAAAGGCAGGAGAAGGAGGACCTAAGAGTGACTAACAAAGCAGCCCTTTCTTTTACCACACGCAGTACCAGTGATTGCAGAGACTGATCCTGCTCAGTTACTTATTCTGAAGATGGTACCCTGCAACCACAGCCCTCTATGTAAATACAGTCTGGAATAGAACAAGCAAACAAAAGATGAAAGAAATTAGATATCTTTTCTCCAAATTGTATATATACAGTTATGTCATGTAAAAATTGTTCAAGGACACATATACTATGTTTTTCAGAAACCCAGACATACCCATGTTAAGTTTTGCTTAATGATCAACATGCAGTAATCTTCACATAATAAGTTTAGGCTTCAAATTACTGATGACCTAAAGAACTGCAGATTATTTAGAAGAGACTAAGACAGATTTCGTTTCAACTGTCTTTTCCAGTGTAAGAGCTGGGGTTCATCAAGAGACAGCAATTGGAAAGAACTTCAAACAGAAAGATGTGGCTCTTTACATAAAGTTGCAGACCTGTGAAATTCCTTGCCAGAGGCTACTTGGGCATAGAAGCTTTCATGAACTCCAAGGGAGACTGGAGATGTTACAGGTTAGTAAATAAACTTAACTGAAAGAAGTCAAATGCTGGAAAGAGTACTAACAGGGAATATCATATATGCCTGCTCAGTCTTTCTCTAGAGATTTGCTTCTGGACACACTTAGAGAATATTGGGCCACTTGGGCAGCTGGTGAGAGCCAGGGAGAGCATTCTACTTGTGCTTGTGTTATGCTTTGGGAAGTACGTGGTCACTGAGGTCCTTTACTCTTCAGCAGCTTTATCCTTTTTTCTAGGTACAGGTTCCTGCCATGCCCAGGACTGGTTACCAATATGAACACAGTGCTTATAGTCCCTATAGTGCCTTCTCTAAAGCATTGAAATGTCAATCATTTGGTTTCCTACTTTAACTCAAGAAGCTACAACTAATTCTATTCCTCTGGACACTGTTCATATTTCTGTTTTCACTTATTTTGGCTTGTGGCTATCACATATCTTCCATGAAAGAGCAACCTACCATTTTACCAGTCCAACTGGTACACTTTCTTTTTCAGAAATGCAGAGATAGTAAAAATAGCCATATTTCTGCATATCACAGAATCACAGAGTAAGCTGAGTTGGAAGGGACCCTCAAGGATCACTGAGTCCAACTCTTGGCCCTGCACAGGACACCCCAAGAGTCCCACCATGTGCCTGAGAGCATTGTACAAGCACTTCTTGAGCTCTGTCAGGCTGGTGCTGTGGCCACTCCCCTGGGGAGCTGTTCCAGTGCCCAACCACCCTCTAGGGGAAGAACCTTTTTCTGATATCCAACCTACACCCTCCTGTAACTCAGCTTCAGGCCACTCCCCTGGATTCTGTCACTGTCACCTCAGAGCAGAGATCAGAGTCTGCCCCTCACAAGGTAGATGTGACTTTCCGATGCTCTTCTCTGAGGTTGTTCTTCAGCCATCTCACAAATATCATGGTACAGATGCAGAGCTGTGACACAGACAAATATCAACACTTTAAATAAAAGTGGAGATGACAGTTCCTTAACTTAAACACAAACTCAGTATTTTCCTATATACAGATTCCCTCCACAGTCAGAAGAGTGACAGACAAGTCTGACTTTCCACCCACTGTAATAATCTAGTAGTGACTTCCCAGCCCCATACAAATGTGTAGGATGCTACAAATAAATGTCTGATTACAACTGCTACAGCTGTTCAAAGTTGATAGAACATTTAATAGATTATTAATGTGTATGCTCTGTTTAATTTTCTGCCCTGCTGGCACTAATATTTAATCAGATTTTGGATAAATTCTTCTCTACTAATTGAGTTTACAAAGCCTTGATAATCATGTGCAGCTGACAGAAGAATTTACTTCTTTTTTTTTTTAAGTCACCCCTGTTCTTTGTGCTATAGATTCCTAAAGACAAACATGTTTCCAAAAGGAAATCATAGCCATTTAATAGATTTTTATTATTTCAGCCAATACAGTCCCTCTGGATTTCAATATTTTAAAATAGATTTTATTTATGAGCATTAAAAATCCTTCCTCCTCCCCCATTTTGCCTTATATCACCAGCTGTGATAATTTCAGAAAGAGCCTGTCACTTCAGGTTTATTTTTTGAATCCTCCCCTTTCCAATTGCTCCATCCTTCTGATTTCTTTTCTTTGACTATTATATTGTAACTCTATAGAGTTTTTGACTGAGCTCATCAAAACCAAAAGTATGGGAAATGTAAGAGAAAGACAATAGCTGCATTTTAAAATTATTTTAAGATACACATTCCATTGGAAATATTATTTAAGGATGCCAGTAACTCAGACAGAAATTGCTGTCACTATGTTGTGTCACAATGCCAGCTCAATACCTTTTTTTTGAGGTAGTATTTCTTCTAGCTACATTATTCCTTATATTAAATATATTTTCCTTCACTTGTATGCATCCTTAATATGATTACAACCAAATAAATGCAGCTTAACTAAACCATCTAATTACAACATTCCCTTGAACCATCCATCACATGGGAAATCTATGCACATGATTAAGCAGTACCTCTCCTTAAAAGGAAGATTCACCCCTTTTTAACTTTTAGTGCCTTAAATATAGCCAGGATGAACTAAGCAGAACCAGTTTGATTTTAAGTATACAGTGACTTAAAAAATTCCATCCTGCAAGTGTCAGCAGTTATTAATGAAGAGTAAATTTCAAAATTAGCCACAGAATGATTTAAAATGCATTTGTTCCTGAAAGTTCTTCCTCCCCTTTCTCAAATAAAATAGATTAAGAAGGAAATTAAATTCTTCAAGAAATAAATTTTGACTGAAGTGAGAAATCATACTAAGAAGCTAATTTAAGAAAGATGAAATTAATTTTGGTGACATTTATTCTATTTAGCAAAAATGGTGACAAAACATATAGTAGCTCTGTTACCATGAGATAAGAGGTTAGTAATTTAAGGCTGGGCATAGTAACAGCCTTCAATGATTTAATCCTTCTGGTACAACATCCCTTGTGACCTATCATTAAAGGTTTAGAGTAAAACTGACAATTATTATTAGCTTGTAATTGGATTTTGGAGATGCAGTATAAAGTTAGGATAATTTAAATGACTGTTGACATTGGAAAGATTATGTAAACAGTCTGAATCAGCTGTATTTATCAATTTATTTAGTTGGATAAAAAGCCCCCTTGCTTATCACTATAGTCAGAGTACAAAATGTGTACTATTACCACAGTATTCTTTTTCACATTAACAGACAAAAGCAAAGACCCATAAGAAACTCTCCCTTAGAGGAAATGTAGACTATATTGGCATCTTTAATAGTTAAATTTTTAACTATTGACCTCAATTAAAGTAGCTGAAAAGCAAATTTTTATAAACATGCTATTCTTGAAACAGAAATTATCAAATGTGTGTCAAAAATACTTGAAAAATGAAAATAGTATGTTGAATTATTTTGCTATATGGTTTTTTGATTATCGACCCCACGTTTTAAAAACTAAAAGCAGAATTGAAAGCACAGGCATCTTTACAAATTTATTTTAAAAATGATTCACCTTATGGTTTTGACATTCTCATTTCTATAACAGGGACATATATGTGCATATGCCAGTCCTGCCTATAACTCAGTACACTGGGAAAATCAAGATTTCTGCAAGGTTAACCACATTTTCTGTGTTTGGTTCAAAAACATGGCAACATCTAAGCTTTGCTTGCATGCATCAGCACACAGCATCTCAGCCCAAAGCATGAAGCCACATCAACATTTGATTATCCATCATTCTTTAATAGTCACTTTCTTAAACAGACACTTGGACATAATTTTAAAAATGTGCTTACTAATATCTGATGCTAAAATAACAACCCCCAAACTTGGACTTGAAAATTTCTCTTTTTCTGATATTTCCCTCATCAGGTTTTTTTTTCCTTTCCTTTTTTCCTTATTACCAGTGCCCTTTACTTCCTATACAAATGTAAAAATAGACCAAAATCTCTGTGTGCCATAAATCATGTCTGTCCTCCAAGCAGCAAGTACATCACATAGGAAATACACTCTGAATAAAACTTTCAAGACCTCAGGATCCAAGGTCCATTTCAGAACATCATAGAACAGAAGTGAAACGCATGAATTCACAGTGCAAAAACCTGAAATACTCCTACAGTGGGTATAAAGGAATCAGTATTTGGGCTACACCGGTTATTATTAAATAGGGGTGGTGGAGTACAGTGATTTCCATTAAAAAGCCAGCATTCACACAGAGTATCTCACCTTTTTTAACAATTTAGCATGACCATATGGGAAAAAAATCCCTCTGTTTTAGAAATAATTTAAATATCCCAAGATCTGTGTTCAGTCCTCCTGAGAACATAATCTATAATACTGATATCTTCACGAGAGAAGATTCCAAAACAACTCCATTTGCATTCAACTAGATTGTCTTTTTAAAATTTAATCTTTCTTTATTTGCCATTGTAATCCAATAAAAGAACTCAAAGCTCCACTTGAAAATAGAAAAATTATCTTCCAAAGTATGCCAAAATGGGAGACGTCAACATTTTGTTCTGCAAATAAATCTTGGTAAAGCAAACAATTTCCAAAGCACTGTAACTTTGAAAACATTTAATTTTCTGGTATAAAAATCACTTCTGAAGATTTCTTTAAAATATATAGAAAACTCATTAGAAACAATCATAAAATATAATCACCTATTTTATTTATAAACGCTGATGCTCCACCTTTTAGGGCCTAATTCAGCAAGGATCTAAATACCATGAGAGTAAAAAATACGTTGCGTGAGTATATATAAATTTATAATGACTCCAAAAGATGGAGAAGTTATAATTCAGGCAGCAATGGTCAGTAAAGACACAGATTTTGAACTATTTTTGTACTTTTAGAACTGGTAAAAGGGGCCAGTTTTTCAAATCCCACTGCTGTGTCTTCTTCACCTACAGAGAAACAGATCATTGGAAGGGCAACATAGGGAGGATTTGGCAAAGCTGGTGACAAGCAGGTTCAGCCATAAGAATACCTGGCTATCACTTACTACTCACTGGCTTAGGGTCTTTAGTCATTTAATAAAATACAGTTAGCGTGATTTAAATCACTGTGGTTTTCAGTTACTGTCAAGAGCAGCCACAGAGAAAGTGAAAACATTTAATTAGAACGTACCAGTCATTCAGTGACTTCCTCCGAAATACCCAGTCTATGCAATTTAACCATTTACAGTTATTCAGATGTTCTCTGAACTTAACAACAGAAAGGACATGCTGCAGGACTGGGGAAAGGAGTGCTATTATCAGTCATGGGCAAAACTTCTCAATTGTGAAATCAGAAGTATCTTTTGCCAATTTATCTCTACAAATCTGCTTTAAAACGCGGAATGTAGTCAGTAACAGCAAAATAAATCTCTATGCCTATAACATGCACAGGTAAGTATAGCTTGAGATGAAATGACTATGAATAAAGGACTGCCACCACATCTTTTACTTCTATGCCTTTATGTGCTTGGTGGCACATCCTAGAAGTCAGTAGCTTGGCAGTCAGCAAGGAAGATTTAAAAGCGTGTATGTAAAATTTAGAGACAGAAAAATATCCGTCCAGCTTACCAGTCCTCCCTTTCCATTCATCTTTTCTTGCCTTTTCAATGTATTCCACTGCTACTGGAACCTTACTTCACTAATGCAGGATTTCCCTCAAATTTTCTACAGATTCTTCACAATCCTATAATGTTAACACTGGAACCTTCCTTCCTCTTATTTCGTTCCTTCTGGTTAGAAAAATTTCCATGACCCCATGAAACTCTGACATTTGACACCAGTTTTCTTCCCTCCTGATATGAGCCTATAACATTCAGCTGTTTTATCAATAGCACTATCTTTAGTGCAAAATAAGGGCACAGATATGATGACCAAAGTCAAACAATATGGTTTTTTTTTCCCTTTCTCCTTAGGAAAGGATATATGACCTGTGATATCCTTTAAAACCTCTGTTGGCTTCAGAACATCAGGAGTTCAAGAGTAGAATTTAAGTCTTCATAAATCATTGGCAGTCTTAAATCCCATTTAGTCCCATCTGAAGTGTGCTAAACATAATTGCAGAAACTAGGAAACACACACTGGGACACTACTAAATCAATCTTAAGAGACCCTTTAAGACATCGTGAAGCAATGTCTCCCATGCTTTATAAACTGCTGCTCTTCTTGCAGCCTCCACCGGGCATAAGAAATTACACGTTTGTAGGGTTATTAAGCATAACATTTTCACAGCAGATCAGCATGAAGTTATTTGGCTGGGGCACAGGTGTTTCTTTAATTATATAACATTTGGAAAATTCACTGCGCTTGCTGACCTTCAGATCACACTCCTACTTGTGTGGTTTTGTAGGCTCACACAAAGTAACAACATAAGGAAACAGGTTGTTTCTGGACTTGATTAAGTGTTTTCTTATGTTGTTTTCCTGTTGCCTTTTATTATGTTTTCAGTGTTTCTGGGAGCAACTGGCTGCTTCAATATTCCTGAACAATGCATTTAAAGAGATGGTAACTCCAAAGTGGAAAGTTGTGTTAGCTATGAACAAAGACTGCTGTGAAATTCAGACCTATTTTACAGTGATGACTTGAACAAGATTCAGAAAAATTCTGCCTGAACAGATTTATGTATTACATCAATAGCTGAGACCATGATGACAGAATTGTTCACAGTGTTTTAATCTCAAAGTGCTATGGTACAGCTTGAGCTGCTTTCCAGGTAAGAAAGGGGCTGGCAAGTACCCGTTCTCAAAATACTCTGAGCAGATGTTATGCTGTGATAGCTACGTTCATGTATCACTAAATCCTGATCAAATACCCAGGGGAAACCATAGCTCGAGAGTCAGTTCACAGCTCTATCACTATTGCTCTTCATGTCACTTCACACTGCCATGAAGGCAGATAAAATACGGGTAATGAAGATTGGTCCAGTACAACTTGCACAGACTTAGAAATGTTTTACAAATCAGATTAGGTGGGCAACATGCAACATTTCATATAAACCGCCTAAAAAACCTGATCCTGATCCATTAAATGCACCTGAATAAACTGAGGTAAAGCCAGAGAGAAATCCACAATAACAACCCCCACAAACAAACAAATCCAAACCAACCCCTCCCATCAAATGCAGACCTTGCACCAGTCAGGCAACAGATTAGCTACACACAATGAGGTATTCCTAAAGTTGCTTAGTTTTATGGTTTCATGTGCAACAAGGAAAAATTTGGCAGAATTCAAGAAGCCTTTCTACCCTTCCCTAAGGTGGTATTTTTCTCCTTTTGAACTCCAGCAAGTATAGTCTAGAAGGCCTACACTTCAGACACCTTAGGCCAGACAAGGCCAGCTAAGGGAAAAAGTCAGAAGACAAAACCATTAAGGCTCTGTAAACCTGACAGTAATGGTGACCCTTGGGAAGAAACCTCACGTTTTAATGACAACACATGAGAATGAAAAGATTCAGGTTGCAGATGACACAAATCAAACTCTTTCTTCTCAGTTACTAGTTAAACATCAGCACCAAAAAAGAATAACTGAAGCTCAAGTCAAATAGGCTGATATATTCTCGTGCTAAGAGCTGTCCCTCCCAGTTTGAAACGACTGGCAAAGATGTTCATTAAGTGTGTACCATAATGCAATAGCACCAAAACAAATAGAGCATAACAGTGAGAGGAAAGATTTGATGGAGAAGAAAGCTACCAAACCTTCCTGAGGCAGCTACGATGAAAACTGTGCCTAAATTGTGAAAGAGGCAGCAAAAACGTGCATTATGAACATTCCCTCTAATGTTTTGCAATAGACAAAACCACGTAATGCCTTTATTAAACAGCATGAAATCTATTTAACGCTTCTTTGGATGCACTAATTAGGTTTTCCATTGTGGGACAGAGTGATACAGTACTAAGGGCAAAATGCTTCACTTAGTTAAGTTCCATGCTACTCCTGCTCACCTAACACAGTGTAAGAGAAGTGAGTACATTCTGTGAGAGACACTAATGAGCTTTTTACTACTGTTTTGGTCCCAATATTAAAATACATATACTCTTTTTAATATTAGGAGCAAAATATTGACTTGCAGGAACTTAACAGTCAGTTAAGTCCACCTCTCTTCTCTGGTGTGTTACTTTCAGAGGAAGAAGAGTACTTCAGCACACAGTTTAACCACAATTCTGAAAACTGCAAAGTACTTGCTCAGTTTATGTCTCCTTGAACTCTGCATTCCATGAGTGCAGATGAGATAATTCATGCACCTGAGATTAAAAAACTTTCATAATGTTTTGAAGCTTGCAGCTCCACTCTCTCCTTCATGAAGTTTTGAGAGAGCAAAAGGAAATCCAAAGTGTGTTCAAATGTTTATACTATTTTGTCTGCCATGTGAACAGAAAGACAGAAGTGCAGAAATGCTGAATTTACAGCGGGCCTACATACCTGCAGAAACTTAAACCCAAACAATCCTAAACTCAGATCAGTCTCCTTTAAGCATTCAGTCCCAGAGATTAAATGCTCCTTCAAATATGAGCAATTAAGTTGCAAAGCCTGTGGCCATGTTACAAACAGTGATACGCACCTGGTGACTCCACAGGAAAGCATGTGGTGGAGATTGTGGCTTCACATGCAGAACCAACTACACTGTTCTACAACTAGTTGTGTTCCTTTTATCTCCAAGTACACGTTTCTACACACAGCTATACCACATGGGAAAGGAACGTCAGTCTCCTCAGGTTTTAGGTGGTTTAGTTTTTTTGTTGCTTGGGGGGGGTTCTTTGCTGAAGCCAAATCAATGGAGCTATTAGTAAATGAATATTATGCAAGCTGAGAAAAGTATCAATAAATCACTCTCTGTGTAGAAAATCAATAAGTTCCTCTATGTTCATCTAAATGTTTATGTGTAAGTAAAAACCACTTTTTTTTGTGTAGACCCAAGACTGATAGTATTGGAAATAAAAAAACTATGGAACATTAGATAATATGGTTTTGACTTTTAAGAGTTATTTTAGCAGCCTGAACCTTAACCTAGAACTCAGTAAAATTCATATTACCTTCTTATAACCCTTTCCTGGCATTCAGGTTTCAAATATGTCCTGAAAATCATCTGGGTGTCAGACATGAACAATAACTCTTTTCAGAATCAAGATAATAAGCTAAAGAAAGAGGTTGGAGGATTGATCATGCAAAATTCTCCCCCCACACCCAGTACTGTTATGTATTTTTAGGCAAAATGTCCATTTTCCACCTGATTTTCATGGGAATTCCAAGGTCTGCACAAAGCTCACTCACTGTTTCAATTATGTTGCACTAACTTGACTGCAGAAAAGGGAGAAAAGGTCAGATCCACACTTGCTGAACTCAGTCAGAGCCCAGCTGAGAATCATGTAACTGTCCATAATGACAAGAATATTGGGTTAAGAATAAGTCTAACTTAGAAAGCAAGTAAAATTGTAGGGCAGACAGTTCACAGGGCTCATCCTGGTACCACAGGCAGTGCAGGCAACCAGCTGGAGCAATGACACCTTTGGTTCTTGCCCAAGCATTTACTGGCAGTGATAGACTTCCACTTTCATTGCCCAGCATCTTACTTTGTATCCCTCAGAACAGGATCCCAACCCACTTGTGTTCTGCTGGTACATCCTAAGCACATAATATTCTCCCCTCTCCAGTCCTTTAATTGCCACCAGAATCATGCCAACTCCTACAGTCCTGAATTTTTCACTTTCCAGGTACATCCCCACTATGAAAACTGTACCTTGTGACTTCCCCAGCCTTTTCCCATGCTGTTCCCACAGTACATTCCCAGACTACTACTCTGATCTCCATGGCTGCCTACAGAACACAGCTCCCAGCTCCTCCTTGGCCCTCTGAGCTCTGCCCTGAGCTGGAAGGTTCCTGGCATCCTCTGAGCCCTTATTCCAGATGCTCTGGAACAGCACAACAGGCTGGAGAGGTGGAAGCAGCAGCAGAGGTGGGGCTGTATCCTTTCTGAGGTAAAAGCCCTCATCAGCACCCTCCTCATGATAAAGATGACTCTCCCCACAGGTGATTTTACCAAACATAACCACCTTTGTTTGGACTTAAGCACCTCCCTACTTACAAGTCTATGATTAATATGGTGCTTAATGACTTTGTGGATAAAAGGGCTTCTATGGCTGCAATTAAGTCATCACAGACTTAATCACAAGATGTCAGACTCTGTCCAATATGTGAAAAAATTCTTTCAAGCATTCAGAACCTGAGTCTGGAGACTTTCTGCCTGGACCATTTTACTCCACCACATTTGCCAGACTCCTGGAAGGAAGAATTAGAATACGATTTAGGCCAAGCAGCACCATAATAACACACAAGTCCTTGTCATCACTCTATTCTCTCTCTGTTCATAACAGGTAGGAGAGCTGTGCTTAAAGCTGAGGGAAAAGTGAACTGGTCCCATCACAAAACTACCATAGAAATAGCAAGAAGGAAGACAGACTCTGAAAAGAGTAAAAAATACACCTCCTACAGTGTCAAAATTCCACCATCCCACAGGGCACTAAGCAAACGTCTTCAGCTGAACATCTCACCTACAGCAAGAGATCCAAGAGAAAAGACAAATGTCATTGATCACAAAAAAAGGAGCTCTTGAAAATATAAGCCATCATTACTGACAAGAACTATCATGGCAACAGAAAAGAATAGCTCATCTCTGTGTATTTCTTCTACTCAGTCTCAAATCATATCTCACAAGGCATTTGCATCTGTAACATGAACCTCATTGAAAAGTCCTTTCATTAGTAACAGACCTTTAAAAATCAGGGTTATTTTCCTCTTATGCATTATAATATGTATATATTTTAAATAATTTTAATATATTACAAATATTTTTCTATTTACAAATATAGTATAAGATATTTGTTCTATAAAAAGTATAGATGGCTAAACCAAACACTTCAATGACAATTTTTTGTTATTAAACAAAATTGGAAGTATCCTTAATTTTATCAGCTAATTGAAATTGGCCTGAGAGTAGATCTTTTTTCTCAGAATGCTAACTCTGCTCTGTAATTGCTTTAGCAGTTACACTTTAAGAGCTTAAGGCATCACCTCGGCTACTTCAAAGCACCATGAGTCAAAAACTTGATCTGCTGACTAAAAGCTTTGATTTTCATGAAATAACTTTTCCAAGAGTAGATGGAGGTGCTGGGAAGTTTTCTGTTCCAGGACTTGATTTTTGGCCTCAATTAAAGTACTGGAAATGTAATTATCCCACACATCTAATCCTAAGGATTAGAGGGGGGTAGAGGGGGAAATGGCAGAGAAAAGAGATGCAAATGCACTGGTTTTAATATTCAGGAATTCAAAGCCATGGTTTTCAAGAGTCTGACTGTTTTGGAGATCACTGTTCGTGAACTCCTTTATCAACCCTGATATAACTACAGATTGGGGGACTGAGGACAAGGGGAGGCTATTTTAACTAAAAAGCAACAGTATTGTCAAAATGGTAAATACAGAGTAGTAATAAAATCACACAAAACTTTTAAACATCCATCTAAATTCAGTGGTATACACAACTAAACAAAAAGAGTCTGGAAGGTCTGCTTAGATTACTTTAGGCTCCTATCCCTATCCCCAAACAACATGTAGGAATGTTTCAAAAACCATAGTTTAAATCACATATTTGCAATACCTTTCTAGAGACTTACACTTTGTACTCATTATTGTGTATTATCTAAACTGATACAATTTAAGCACTTGCTTATATCTAACCAGCAGCTTTTAAGAAAGATTCTCACAATAAGCTGGCTCAATCCTCTGAGCAACCGAGCTGGGCGGCTGCACAGGAAAGATGCAGCACGGAGAGCTTTTATTCTGCTCCTGCAGAAGCTGTCAGAACATAAGTATCCTCTACATTGTTTCTCTAGCACATGTTCCTCTAGGAACCTTAAATCAATTGTGAACTGACAGAGCACAGTAAAATTCTGCCTTACCCCCCTTCCCCCTTGCTATTAGAAAGCTGTGGCAGAAGAAGGAAAGATCCTGCTGCTCTGAAGATTGACCCCAGCCACTTCACATCAACAAGTGTTCCCATAAAAGGAATTCTCCACTGGCCCTTTACAGCAAGGATTCAGCTTCTTTTAACAGTTGGAGTTATTGGGGAAGGAAGGCCCTTCTTTGTCATAACTTATTAAGAAGACTAACAGGGAACATGCTATGAAGCTATCCAGTGTCTCCACCTACCAATTTTCCATTCAAAACCTCTCTTCCCATCTCCTGTGTGTACACAAAAATGATTCCACTCAGCTTTTTAACTTTAGCCTATCTTGAACAGACTACAGAAGAGTGATGTATTTTCACATCACTGGAAGACAGAATAAAGAAATCTACATCCACAGTGGTAGAGACTAGATTTTGCACTAGATTTTTCTCAGTCTGTTTTGGGAGGGAATTCACTATGAAGGTGAACTATGAGAAATGGAAGGGGCGGGGGGGGAAACATCCAAAGTCAGAACCACAAGAAAGACACCCAAAGTACTGCAAAGCATGGAAAAGGATGAAAAATTCAACTAGCCAGAAAAAATTAACTCCTGAAAGACAGAGAAACTCAATTAACTAATACATTATACAGAGACACTTAGACCCACAGAATAAGCTGAGTTGGAAGGGACCCTCAAGGATCATCAATCCATATTTGTGCTAACATTCAACATCTTAAAATTACCATGTTATCCACACAAAGTCACATGTGACATCAAAGGAGAGACACTAACTGCTGAGAGGCAGAAGTTCCCTAAATCACCTCATAGCTCTAACAATTAAGAATTGAACTGGATGTCCATATTTCACCAAGTCAGTGGTTATTATCAGGTCCTGCTCAAACCTGAGCATCTCCCCACTGTTGGGAACACAAAAACGTTTGTGCATCCTCCCAGCTCTTTGAATAGAAAATATTTTGGAATTTATACAAAGGATTCTTGACAGTAAGTACCACAACTATGCATGGGGGTTTGCAAGACAAGGCTTCCAGGCCACACATGCAAACAACTCTGTCCACATGTACATTAGGCTACAATAAAGTTATAGGAGAGCACAGTATTTCTCAAACAATAAAATATATGATAGCATTTTTCTTCAATTCATGCTAATTTTTTTGCTTTGTTTTTAAGTCTCAAGCTAAATTCTCATACATATTAAGAGTGGGCATGGCTTGGCTTAAAAGAACTTCTGGTATCCATGAGCTTAAATACTGGCCTAGAAATGCAACAGGCTTCTCCTTTATTTAAAGCATAAATTTTTTGAGTGTCTACAGGAAAAATCACAAATATATAAATTTATGTTTTAAACCAAGTATAAAACATGCTCTGGTGGGTACCGGCACTATCCATCCTGCATGATTTATTCATAAACAGTGTAAGACCAGATAATCCATAACACTGCAAACAAATGTGGTCTGGTTTCATTCACATCTTCCATGCAAACAGATGCTTATCATATTTTTCTCAAAAGAAAACAGATGTTCCACTGCTGAAATCCTGAAGATACAGGTTAAAAAAAAAATTGCAATTTACAGTAGGTAATAGTTTGAATATTTACTAGCATTATGTGAAAGACTATGTTTTTAATCAAAAACAAGACCATAAAATTAATCATTGCGATTGCCCATCAGTTATGTTCTATTCTTGGCTTGCATCTCCACCAAGGTAATCATTATTTTAATGACAATTATGGAGGGCTGTAAAAAGTACTAGGAAAGTACCAAAAAGTACCATCAAAAATAGACTTTAGATTTATGACTAACTGTTTAACACAGAGGTTTTAGAGCAATGACCCAAAGCAGTAATGAAAAAACTTAGTTTTGCAGTTTTTATAAAGGTGGCCAAATCATTAAACAAACAATTAGTGCTCACAGCTCTTTTAAGCTCTCTCGGGGACGTGAACTTGAACACAGTCCAGAAAAAGTGACTGAAAATCATTCCTCACTTTTACGGTATCCTTTGGAAACCCCATTTAATAAAATCACATCATTCCAGTTTTGTTCTGAGCAAGCACTTTGTACTAATTTACCAGTCTGAGCTGGATAAAGGCCGTGAAATAAAGAGAAAAGAAGTAATTGTCCTTTGAGAGAGCAAAGGCTTTCTAACATGACCACAGTAGATGAAGCTGACCTGACAAAGAGAGGGGAAAAAGCTCTTCCTTGCTACAGCATCCCATAACTCTAATGACAAGGAAGGGGAAAAAAGCAAATGACATTGCAGTAGTAACACTGTAGGAAAGCTTTAAGAACCAGGCATGAAACATTTGTATCTAAGACAACTATTCTCTTTTCCTCATGCACACACATATATAAAGCTAATTATACAGAGGTATTTCTGTTGTTTCTGACACAGCTATCACATACACAGGCTGTTGCACTTTCTAAATCAGAGGGACTTATACATTTACCAATAATGACAGAGATGGTAAGTGCACTGAAGTGCTTGGTTCATCTGGATTCCTCACAGGAAAGGATAAGTTTTGAGATGAAATACAGGTAGCTACAAACAGGACACAGTCACAGAAAGCTGCCAAAACTCCCTCTGCTCTCTTTGAGCACCTAAGTCCAGTGGCAAAAACTATATGGCAGTGCTCAGGTACCACTGGCTGTGGAGTAAGTGGTGCTGAGGTGACTGCTGGGTTGGAGCTGACTCCTGTAATGGTACTAAACCCCGCCACGAGCCAGAAGTGTGCTAACAAATTGCAAAAATGAAAGAAACTTCAGCAAGATAAAAGGCAGTATTAGTGGTGATGTATGGACACTGCGGTAAGAATAGGTAGCAGATTAATTATTAGAATCCAGATCAGCCTTTGGCTGCATGAATACTTAGACATGGATGTAACTGTAAGTGAAAGGACTTCACTGTACATTTTACAATGCTTTTCAAGTCATTTCGTAAATAACTTTACATTGAATCAAACTATTGCAGAACCTTCTTCAATTAAAGGTTACAGGGAAAAAGTATCATTTGAAAAACTGTAATCGATTATATGCAAAAGCAGAAAATTAAGAATAAATAGTAATTTTGACATAGTTCTTCCTACTTGCACAATTAA
Organism: Drymodes brunneopygia; assembly: GCA_013400955.1. Lineage (NCBI taxonomy): Eukaryota > Metazoa > Chordata > Aves > Passeriformes > Petroicidae > Drymodes > Drymodes brunneopygia. The sequence continues at coordinate 10,837 of VZTZ01040330.1, read as the reverse complement.
ATGTAACCACTTGCTTTAGTGAAGAAATGAAACTTGCACAATATTTTTTATATTGAGATCCTTATTCTATTTATTTTCAAAAGTTGTACTCACCAAAATTTCAAAGCTCTTCTAGTTTCCAAGAAAAGCTCACTTTGCAACATTCCACTTTTGAAATATTGGGCTTGAAGTCAAAGGAATACCTGGCCCAACACATTGGATTAGATAGAATACAGATATTTACTGTGTGGCAGAGAGTGAGGATCATAGGAGAAAGTCTTTTGCCTCAGCTTGTGATTGCTCTTGGAAAACCAGGTAATTCAGCATACACATGCAGTAAACATTCTTATTGTAAGGATACACAGCAGTCATCTGTGCAAACAGGAACCACACAATTCTTGTGTAGTTGTTAACCATGGATATTTCAATCGCATATTTCAGAAATCTATTTTTTTCTATTTGTTAGAATATGTGATGCACACCAGCTTTTAATATTGGATTTGATAAAGAGTTGCTGAATGTGTGAGATAATGAAAGATTCTTCAGCACCATATTCATATAATACATTCAGCTTTTGTTATAAAATTAGTCTTAAAATATACATTTTACTCAAATTTTTATTGGGGTAAAACCTTTCCAAAAAACAGCCAAAGCACCTGTGCCTGCTGTATTTCTGATATGATCTTTTTCCAAGAGATGCACAGGCAAAGGAATCATAACCAATCTGATTTCAACCTAACATTTATTTCCAGTTTAAGACTTGTGTAATAGCCTAAGGAATCACTTTCTTAACTCTTCAGTAATAAAGAATCAAGAAAGAGATAATTTTTTCAATTTCTTTCCATTACATTATATGTCCACATTTAGATGTATCAGGCAAAATCTGAAAACTGACACCAACGTGAGAGTCCCCAGGGATTCACAAATATGATATCCATGCCACTCTGAAAACCAAGAAAAAATGGAAAATGTGAGCTGTTACAAATTTGAGCTAATCTCCTCCTGCCATAACCTAAAATGATTGTCAGCAGCCAGGTATAATCTTCTGGCATTCAACAGCATAAGAAGAGCTTGTCTATCTGAGCCTCAGTGGCTGGTAAGAATGTCAGCATCTCCTAAAATACTTGCACAAGTAGATTTCTTTGCAACATTTCAATTCTGCAGCTGCTTGCTTACCTAGGAGAGGGAAAAAAAAAAAAAAAAAAAGAGCTAGCAGCTGCAGTGTAGAATCCTTGAACTCAGCAAGCTTATTTTCAGGGTTAAAAATAAAGTAGCTCCAATATTTTCCAGAAGACCAGTGACACAAGACCAGTAATCATCTCCAGTAAGCTTGCTCCACTCTCCTATTTATGTGTCCAGAAATAACATTGCTTATATATGCAAAAATTAAATCACACCTCATCCAATCCCCAGCAGGGCAAGAGGGAAAAAACATATTTAAAACTATCAAGGCATTTTTTGATTGGCCCCACTTGCCAATGCACTCTGTATCCTAAGCCTTATTGGATGTTGATGGGATTTGAGTTTTCTGTGAAAATAAGGTGCTTAGGAAATTTCAACTAAGGATAAAAAGGCAAAGATGCTTATTCCAAGATATGTTAAACACAAAATTAATTACTGTTATACCACTATTTTTAACTCAGAATTTCAGAATTCCAGCTATATTGCTATAATCTCCAAAAGCTTAATTTTATTTATATGCAATAATTAGAGCTCACATTGCTGTGGGGAAAAAAAAAATCAAACAAACCATTTCCTTATTTACAAAAACTTGTCATGCATGCTTTATTTTTATTAATGTGATATTTGAAAAAGAGAATGACATAAAATATGGCAATGAACCCATGCATTACCATTCCTCTCAGTAATATTCCTCTGTATCAGAAACAGTAGCACTGTAAATCCTACTTTTTTTCAAGTCTGTGTTTGATTTCTAGCCTCCAGCTGCTGAAATCAAGACCTTATTTTTCTGAATTATCTGTGTAAGCATCAGCTTTCCTGCTTTCTAACAAAAATTTGAAAATTGACCTGAATTTATATTACAAATACAGAAAGAAATCGAAAGGAAAGAATTCTACATATGAAGTTTTTTTGGTGTATGGGAGAAGGTATCATTGGATATCATGGTATTTCAGGATCTCATGCTCAAAGGTCTCTTCATCAATTTTGAAACAGCATCAAAAACAAATTTGAGGTAATTATTCTATTTTGCCCACCCCTATAATGCTGCTGCCTATATTCAGTTTGATGTGACCTTTAATTTCCTATAGAGTTTGAAGTTACCTGTTCTTAGTAGATATGATGGTACTGATGTTGTGGACAAAATAATCCATGAGTATTTGAAAGGCACAAGCAGCAGCATTACAATGCAAGCAGTAATGACTGCTGAAGGCAAATCATGAAATAAATCTTTTAGGCCAGACCAAGCCACAGCAATATTATGAGGAAAGGAGATGAGGTTCACCATGGTTATACAGTGACATTTTTCAAAACCACTTGCACTCCACCTGATCCACTCAACAATTTAGCAAATCCAATAGATTTTTAGAAAACTCTTCTCATTACTGCACGTGGATGATATATACCATTTGCACACATTATTTTTCTCTCTGATAAGGTGTTTAGGTGTTAGGTTTTAAAAACAAATAACAAAAAAGAGTGCTGTTACAGTTTTGAAATCTCTGTTTTGTTTGTCTCTGAAGCCAGATGACCACTAGTCATGAGCAATTAAACATTCTCAGGTGACACCATGAGTAATGCTTCAGAAGAAATACATTTAGAAAGTGTTGCAGTAACAGGAGGCAGGATGGTAAGCACGCTAAAGAGACTTCCAGACAGAACGAGAAGAAAGGAGTTGAGAAAGGCAACAACCGCACAAGAATTAGAAAGACTCATGTAACCAGAGAGAAATATCAGTAATTATGACAACTATCTTATTCTTCCTGTAGGAAAGGCAGTACTACTAACCTTGACTGAGATTTCCCAGAAAGCATGCACAAGACTACTGTCACTGAATCAACATTTTTCTTAAGCAAAATAAAACCATTAAAAGCCAGAGAAGTCCTGGGTCAGGCAAATCTCTCCCCAAGCTGCTGAAGTAATCAGTGCTCTGAAATAGATAAAATGATAGCATTAACCCTTGACACTTTAGAGAGGACTATGTTCTTTGATAAGGATAATAGGCTTCTGATCAGCCAGGATCAGTAAGGAATAAACACTGAATATTCAAATAGATACCCAGATGGCCACATGTTTATCGTATGCTACCATTTTATTTAGGTAAAAACTAATAAAAAAATTGTTGATATGGGTTTATAATCAATATTTTTGATGAAACTGAATTGCATAATAAAAATCTTTAAATACTTTTTAACTTTTCACAAAACCTGAAACTATTGTTTGCTTTAAAGCTCCAGCAACAGCCATAAAATGACCTATCATTTTCCAGAACCAGCTCTCAAGTATTTCATACATATTTGCTAAACAAATGTCCATTTTATGAAGCTTTTAACTTTGCTTAAAAGAGTACACAAAGAGATTAAGCCATATGGCCAAGGGCAAAAACAGCATTAGAACTCATCAAAAGTCATTTAGTGTGAATCACAGGTTGCATTTCTTGCAATTTCAAAGAAAGTTTCTAACATGAGAGAAAGTGTAGCAAATTAGATTGGACTTTAGAATTCTTTTAATACATTTTATTTTTCTTTGGTGTCAATCCTGGTTTCACAAGCTTGCTATGACAGCACCACAGTCAAAAAAAAGGAGCTGCTATTGCTGGCATTGCCCTGTGTGTAACAGAGTCCTATCACTAGTTATTGAGACAATGGCCTTCAAGTTGTCACCAAGATCATGTAGCCTTTTCTTTCCAGTAAACAATCCTGTTGAAAAATTGAGCTTCCTAGCCTTAGGCTGCTGAAAATAGGTCCCAAAAACACCGTGCTCCATTGCTATGGAATCAAACAGTCAGGAAAGGTAGTGTTCTTTAAAATGCTGAATGACAGCAGTCCACACAGATGTTCATCTGAACGCGCAACGGCTGCGCTGGAACACAGGAATAGAAACAGTCCATGAGGTATCAGAGCCATTAGCTACTGAAACCTCTGAGCATTTGTCATGCTCTGACTGGTTCTGTGAAAAGCCCTGTCTGTATCCCAGGCAGGTGGAGCAGAACAGAGTGTGGCGTGGAGGCTGGAGCATCAGCCCTCAAGTGATGCAGCAATCCTTTGTCAGGTCATTTTAGGCCTCTCTTTCTTGTTCTGAATTCTGGTTGACAATCCTGGCTCATGTCTCCCCTTCCTACAGGTTCTTTCAGTGTGCTGTCTCAGTGTCTCCTAGTTGAAGGTATTTATTAATATAATTCTTTGTCAAGGTAGCAATCTGTCAATAGCTAGAGATCAGTAAGCCATGTCAGGTTTCTATCTAATGGAAAATACTTTTCTTCTTAAGTTTTTAGTATTTCTTTACATAGCAGATTTTATTATTATTATTATTATTAATAATAATAATAATAATAATAGTAACAATAATAACAATAGTAATAGTACTGCAACACTATTTTCAATTCACAACAGCTAGAAAGGTCTATAAAGTCAAGTCTTCTTGTCCAAGACAGGTAATTTATGAAAAAGTGAAAAAAAACTAAGGAAGCAGTCCTCTTGTCTTGTGGTTTGTTTGTTAGGATACCACACTTTTGATTTTACCTCTATGCTTATTATCTGTATTATAAGTAAAGATACTGAATTTATCACATTTTATTTTAAAACTTAAATTTTCAAATCACGTTTCACTGACACTCCATTTGCTCAAAATTATAATTTCCTACAAATTTCCAATGGCAACTAAAGATGGAGCACTGCTGCATTATGTCCAAGGTGAATTACAAGACCTGCCATATAAGATGTCATGTTATTTTCTCCTGATTATAAAACATTAGATACAGACAGAGCCTTCTGATCTCCATCAGAAAACTTAATTTGCTTATCCTATAGTAAAGAAGATCAACTACAATATACCCAGCCCTGTAGTACATTATAATCAATATTATGGGGCTGAATACTGTCTGAGAAAACTATCTGACACACCCCTCCTGGCTGGGAATCAATCCCTCTAATGACTTTTAAAATGAAATATGGAAAGGAAATAATGGGGAAAGGAGGTAGAATAAAGGACTACAAATTGTTACATTTTTGGGCATTCATAATACACATCAAACAGAAAATATTCACACCCTTTAAATTAGCTTACAAGAGCACAGCTAGTTAGAAAGAGAGGAATCATGAACAATGTCATCATCTCATCCAACTCACATCACTTTGAGGGAATAAGTATTCATATACTTGGATTTAGCACCAGAAGATTAACTGGAAGTTAATTGCTGCACTATTTCCATGTAGATATCAATACAATTGAAACTATGTTTGTATTTCTTGGTCAAATTCTGCTCTGTTCTAGAGACAGGCCACTTTCCATCCCTGTAATATGCTTCCTCTGCATTCCCCATTATAAACTACTACCTTAAGGTTTGTTTGGCAGAGTTTATTTAGTGACAGTCTTTGATGACTGCTTCTCAATTCCATTTGAAATAATTAGCTAAATATTACACATTTCTAAAATATTCTTTTGGAGTTTTCAGGCACATTCAGAAATTCAGCTACCTTCAGGAACTGGTGGCACTGCAATTTTTACTCCACAGTAATCCAGCACTGAAATTTATCACATCTTGAATTTTTTTTAATGCATGCAATGAACTCAATACGTACTAGTATTTTCTTGAATATTTTTGTACTTTCATTAGTATGAAGAACAACAAAAAGTATCATAAATCCAGGAAGGAAACAGCAACTATTGACACACACTTCTAACATCATTCCAAAATCTTGCACTTTACTGTTCTTGTGTTAAAGAGCACCATATTGCAAGATATTACTGCATAAAATAACATTCCTTTCTTCTGATTCCCACGTGCAATTAATCTGCCTAAAACATGTAATCTAATGTCATAATCTTCCTCTTATCATGCTTATTTGCACTATCCTCAGGTATTGATAAATGAAACAAATCCCACAATCCCCAAAAGCTAAAATAACCCTGTTGTTTTGCTGTATTTGATTAGCAGCAATTTTGTTCAGATCTCTAGGTTTCAGGAGGAAACAGGCTGGATACAAGCTGCTATATTTACAAACATCAGCTTTGTGGAGAAGCATTCTTCCCCTGTCTCCCACCAGTCACTTCTGCCTTGGCTGTCAGAATACTTTACCACCCAGCTTTGATGGAACAGAGGAGCTACATGGAATAGAGAAGCTACACATCAAAATGTCTTTGTACTTGTGCTTTGCTCTGCTCTGCTGGAGGATGGGTCAGAAAGTTGAAGACTCCTAGCTGGAGCAAACTTTTTAATCTTCATGTGCCTGAGTCCAGAATCACTGCCCTCTTTGGGGCAGTTGCTGCTGGGTAGAAAATAATTCCGGTGGATTGGTTTAGGGGGTCCACAGTGAGTCTAATGGGGCACACACTGATGAAGCAGCAATTGGAAGAGTTTCAGCTCGAGTTCTATAGCTTAAGGACAGCACTCACTTTAGCAACATTCTTCCCAACAGGCAGTTGCAACAAAACTTCACTAAAAAGAGATAACATCCACACCCCATAGACATTATTCCTATATCTTAACTAGCCTTCTGCACAAGCTCCATGGTACAGGACTCATGGTGCAATTTTTAGCTTGCATTGACACAGATCTGACATGTTATATGCTTTAAAACAAAATCACCGGAAGAAACACCAGTCAGCATTAAACCTAGAGAAATTTTCTCTAGATAACCAAGCATTCTGAGAACCCTTAATAAAAACAACCTTACAGGCAAAAAAGTATTATTTGCACTTGAGAACACAGAAAGAAACAAATATTCTGTTCTACATGTTCAATTTTGTAATAATAAGCAGCCACCCAGATTTGTTGGATGAGTACCTAAGAAAAATATTATGTTAAAAGATTCCTATATTACACATGAATATTTTCTGACTATTTATTTGTAAACATCAGCAGGACTCATTCACTTCACTGATCAGGCCAAACACACACTGAACAACCATGTAATTTTATTGCAGTACTTATTCTCATGAGTTTCTACAACTCACCTTGAAGAGTAGAAAGGCTGGAGCTGCTATGAACAGACACATGGCTCTGAGGCCATCTTCCCCAGTGCCTCTTCCCAGGACAGCATGCAGAGAAAAAACTTGGAGCATAATTTGTGGCCATTCACAGGTTTGGTATGTGTCAGGTTTTAAACTATTTGTCAGCTCAGGGTCTGGTTTCATCTGGCTACCACTGAAAGCAGTTTTGGGGGCTCTTCATTCCTTTTTGAGTGAAGGAACGCTATTATCAAAGAATTTGACAAATAGTGCAAACACATGAGCAAGATCTGGATAATGTTAGGGCTGCCAGGTCACAAGGGATTACAGTTACAGCATATGTTTTTATTAAATCAGATATTCACACAATACATGCTCTGATGAGGAACTACTCCATCAGGTATGAAAGACTATCTATGAAAAACTGGTTAAGAGCTAAGACTTTAAAAGGAAGCGATAGAGTAAGAACATTTGTGGGTTATTTCTTTCTAAACCACAGAAGTACCTGGGAAGTGAGGAACAAAGAACACACAGAGGCACACAAAACACCTATAAAAATAAGTTCTTAAATATACTGAATTTTACCTCCACTGCTAGCCTTTAAAAAACTATTACCTAGTTTTTAACACAGTTAAATATTTCATAAATAGCCCTTAGGCTGATAAAACAGTACTGAATTCCAGTTAACTACTGTTAACTACACAGGGATACCTTGACTGATGAAATATGTGAGAGCCACCAAAAAATGCGCCTGGTCAATGGTTGATTTCTAACACTCAGTCACTCAAAAAGATTGTGACTGGCTCTATGTGAAGCTGACACAGCTGAAGAAACCTACACTTTTTTTTTTATAAAACCTGTAAGTTTTCTGCAGATGCTTTTACTTGGTCAGTCCAGTATGACCTTTTCAGCAGCTGTTTTTTGCATATGTAAAGAATTGGCCAGAATAAGATATTTAAATGAAAATCATACTCAAAAATCCAGACACATGCTTGGCAGCCAATACCCTCCTGTTGAAGAAATAATTGTTCAGTGTTCTGTCCTGTCCTGTAGATGTCATTTTGTAGATGTTCAGATGTCTTAACTACCGGATGATGAGTAAAATATCACTACCTTCAATGCTTTTGGAAACTATCCTTTTGGTAACCTCCATGATACTCACAAAGAGATTCCAAAATACAAATGATGATATAATTTTCAATACATAGAGGAAGAAATAAAATATGGAAATGTAAATACCTTCCCTAGCTAGTCTATTTTTTGCCATTCAAGATCATCATCATGTAGAAGTCATTCAGTTTTGCAAGGTCTCTGGTGTCTTCTAGCAGCAATGCTTAAAAGATATCCCTAGGTGGAATACTTTAGTATTAAATGGCTATAAAACACACTTCCTGTCACCATCTCAAAAACTACAGATATTTCTGCATGTAGTTATAACTCCAAAATTGTGGAAGGCAGTGGGATTACACAGCAAAATAATTTCTAAGTAAATTGATTGTATCTCAAAAAGACAAAACAGACATTTTGTCCTGTAGAAATGTTTGTGACTAGGCCAAAAGTATCTGATTAATTTTTATACAGCTTCTTTTTCAAAATGCAAATTAAAAGTGACCTTTAAGTTGCTAGATTTAATGGAAGTGTGCATTCTTTTCCCAGGACTAAAAGGCAGAAAAGAAAACAGATGGGTGTGAAGAAAACATTGGTAAGCCACCAATCACTTTTATTTCTGGTACAAACTAATTACATTAAAAACTAAATCCCAGGTAGGATGCAAGTTCAAGCTAAAAAAGCAGAAATGATTGGATGAAAGGGCTGTTTCATAAAGGAAAAGCAAATAAATATATTCATAATGTAAGTAAATATGGTAAAGCATATACTTGTATGGAAAGATACATGCTGCTACAGACAAAGTGAGGCAGGTTCTCATTATAAACTTCTCAAAATGAGGAGGAGGCAGGAAGAGAAATGGCTTCAAAGGTGTTCTCACTTTCAGCCCCAGTCCAACCTACCTGGCCTCCTGGCACAATCTTTGGGCACTTCTGGAAGGTGTGTGAAGAAACACTACAATTGCATTCTGCCATCATCTCACCTTTTTCTACTTCTGCATGAGCACAGAATACTCCTGGGTTTAATGGTGTTGGAAGCAAGAGACGTTCTTGTCCAAGTCACTGGTAATGGATCACTTCAGTTTTGATGGAAAAGCAAAACCGTGTTTCAAATTCACATTGTAACAAGCAACTGACACTAAATTAGTACCATACATTAGCAACAAAATGAAAGTTAAGTAATTTAGGTTGGCTGAAAGGCCAGTCATCAGTGTGTCACCATCCCTTGAGGGTGTTTACTGGGGACAAGGGAGGACTGGCCATATCCATAAAATGTGAGACTGTACAGCACAAAGTAGAGCTCCTGAAAATTAACTTAGGGAACATTGTGGGCAAGCAATTTAACAGAAAGTCCTAATGACGTTAAAGGAAGATGAGTTAAAGTAATTGCTTTTACTTTGAGGGTTAAAGAGACAGGGAGGGGAATTGAATAGAGGAACACAGAAAGCATGGGAAATTATTTTACTTCTGTTCATTCATGAGACTAGATTAGTAAAGCCAGTTCTGACGGCCATATTTGTAAAATTGCATTGACAAATTAGAAAAAGTGATGAAGAGAGCTACAATCCATTCTTAAGGACTGGAGAAAATAGCTCAGAGTGAGGAGTTTCAACAGTACAATGCTTTTAATTTATAAAAAAATAACTGGGAGGTGATTTCATTAAACTCTATAGCTGTCTACATGAGGACAAAGTACTAAACATGAAAGGACTAATACTACCAATACTACCAAAGTAGCTCTCAAGGCTGAAGGTGAAAGCCAAGCAAAATTAGACATATTTCTTACCATATGGTAATTAACAATTTGAACAGGCCATCAGGTAAATCAGCGGAGTCTACATTTTTGAATCAAGCCAGGGCTTTCATGGAAGACAGACACTAGCAAATACAGCTTATGGAGTGCAGTTAAGGGATAATTATGTGAAATGCAAGGCCTGTAAGGTACAGAACATCAAGACAGCCTAAATATCTTTGGACTGCATGAATCTATAAAGACTTGAAAAACAATGGGATTATCTGACTAAATATTAGAAAAAGACTGAAAAAAACCCTGAAAAAATCTTCTCCTCTGGACAGAAATAAGGCATTAAATTATCTCATGTAGCTATAAATGTCATATAATTATAAGCAAATGGAAACATTTAGGCCACATCAATCATTGCTGTTGCTATTGCTGTAAATAGAATTACTGTCATGCGAGCATGCATATATACACATCAACACATACAAAAATAGGCTGTAGCTGGAATAGTATTCAAACTTCTCATCCTTGTCAAACTTTTTGACTCAGACAAAATAGAACAAGTATCCAAAGTTCCATCTAAAAGCTTACAAAATCAGAAAGCAAATTTTAATCTACCCTCCAAACAGGCACACACAGAAAGCACCAACTGATCTGAAAGCTGAGTCCCAACTAAATGTCTAAACAGGGTGGGAAAAGATCCCACAGCATGGATGTATGCTGAACATGAATGCACAGACCTAGACAGTTCAGCATCATAAGGTGATATGCCCAGGAAAAGCAGCAGGGGAGGAAGCTTAAGATCCTTTTCCTCCAAAAGACTATGGAAAGCTGAGCTAGCAAGACATACATGGAAATCTTTACCATTATATATATATATATA
>VZTZ01040329.1:0-18307 GCA_013400955.1 Drymodes brunneopygia | reverse complement strand
ATAATCAGGCAACAAAAAGTCCGGAGTTTTTAATACTTTTTGCGTTTTGCCCTTGAACATCACTGGGCAGAAGATAGATAAAGAAATTCTCCATACTGGCATATTATTTTTCTCTCAATGTTTATCAGTGAAATCATCTAACTTTATTACAACTAATTGCAAAATTGAAATTGAATAATATTAATTGCAGTGTTTGTAACACAGTGAAATTTGTCTTCTACAGGAAAGTCAGTCTCTGGCAGACAAGCAAATGAAAGCTGTGAGTTTTTACACGGTTATCTTTGGGACAAGTTGCTTCCACAGGTTAATTTGTTTGGATGACTGAGGATAAAAAAATGCAGCCTTTTAAAGGCTGCCTAGATGAGCTGCCTGAATGAATGCTAAATGAAAATAATTTGGAACATGAGGGAGTAGTTTGAGAGTAAATAATATCTTTAAGTCTGCTCCTCTGTTTTCTGAATGTTTGAGTGATTTGCAAGAGTAAAAACCAAAGTTTAGTACACAATATGACACGCAGAGAAAGAATCTCAGATGAGCAGAAGACTTCATGGTAAAAGCACTGACAGATAATGCCCAAAGAGCTGCAGGGCACCTGTGATCTTTAGGAGAGAAGAGCTCTGTAATGGAATAATCTGGTTGAGCAGTTGCCCTGGGTTACAATAAAGAGGGGTGTTCCCTCTTCTAATCCTGCAGAAAAATGATGTTTTGAAAGGCTGATATTAAGTAATTGCATGGATTTAATGGCAAGTTTGTGCCACTAACCCCAACGTTCCTTCCAATAAATGTATCCATGGGGAATGGGTGGAGTGCTGGAACACCTCTGCTCTGGAGCCAGGCTGAGAGAGCTGGGAGTGTTCAGCCTGGAGAAGGCTCCAGGAAGACCTTAGAGCTCCTTGCAGTGCCTAAAGAAGCTCCAAGACAGCTGGAAGGGACCTTGGACAAGGGCCTGGAGGGACAAGACAAGGGGCAATGGCTTCCCACTGCCAGAGGGCAGAATTACGTGAGATACTGGGAAGAAATTCTTGTCTGTGAGAGTGGAGAGGCCCTGGCACAGGTTGCCCAGAGAAGCTGTGGCTGCTCTCCAAGGCTAGGTTGGACGGGGCTTGGAGAAACCTGGGATAGTGGAAGGTGTCCCTGCTCATGGCAGATGGTTGGAACTAGAGGATCTTTAAGGTTCCTTTCAATCCAAACCCTTCTGTGATTCTGTGATTATAACAGGAACAAGTGTGAGAGCGGCATGCAAAGAAAGGGTCATGTTCTCAGCGCTGTGTTTCCTGTAGTACAAACTCCCAGGATACCCTATTGGGCCTGATGATAACAGCTCTGTATTTATAAGAAACAGTTGTTACCACCGAAAAACCATAAAAGTATCAACCATTGCATTTTGTGCTGATTTCTGTGATTTTGGTCTGCAGCTGACTGAAAAACAAGAGCTAGGACATAGAAACTGAGTGCTAACCTGGTACTTTCAATCTTCTTATTGCTCCAGCCTTGTCCACATTGACCTGTATTTTGGTATTATTTTGAATAACTCTGCACTTTTTCTCACAATGTCCATGTCTGTATAAAGGTTTGTCTTTTGACATTTGAGGTAGGACTTGACTCACACCTACTCCTTCTCCCCACCATTCTCAGAGGTGAAACCTCTGCACCAACCTCTGTAAACCATAGAAAGGTATTTTTTTAGTATCATAGAATAATTTAGGCTGGAAAAGACCTCTAAGATCATTGAGATCCTCACAGCAGAACAACCATCAGTGCTGGATCAAACTGCTCAAGATTGGCTCCACTCTGACCTTCATGGTGTCTCCAAGGGTTCCCACATGACAATTGGATCAAGGGCATCTCTTTGCATTCAGTACCTGCACCTTGAAGTTGATGTGCTTCTGGTTTAGGGCTCCCCACACCCAAATGATGCTGGTGCTGTTTGCTCTTTCTTTGTCCAGGCAAAACAGCACAGAACTGGTGAATCTGCCTTTTTCTACCAAGGTAACCAAGAGCTCCAAGGAGGGCAACCAGGTGTGGTCTAACCCCAGAGGTTAAACCAGACAAACACCTCAAAAGCCCTCCAAAATGTCATTGTTAGGGGATTTGCCTCTCATTGGCCAGTCTGGGTTTCAAATTCCTCTCCTGTAAACCAGTTTTGCTGAGCTGGTTTCCTCGCTTGTGACAGCAGATGCTTTTGCTTTTGTTTCTCAAGAATGAAACAGCCTCTCCTTGGGCCCATTGCTGGGCTGTGGGTACTGCTGCCCAGCACTTCCCTAAACTCATCAGCTGCCTTCTCTGCCTCAGAAAATACCCATCACTGAGAGCTGGGTCCTGGCAGTCAGTCCCTGGTGGGAAGGTTGTGTTCCAGGAAAGTGCTTTCATTGTCCAAGAGCCGGCTGAGGTGAGGTCTGAGCTGGCTACATGCAGGTTTCTGCTTTTCCCTGATGGGTTCCTCTCTGGTTTAGTTTGAGGGAAATCTTGGCTCATCACTGAAGGATTTGCCCATTCTTATGGCGAACTTTCTCATCCTGTTCTGAGTTATGCCTTCAACCCTCCATGTTCCCATTCCTCTCTCTCCTACTTGGGAAGTGAGATGCTGCCCATGTACAGCACTTTCAGAACCACATCAGTGCAGAATCCCACAAAACAAAGGAAATGCTGAGTTTGCTGACCACATTTCATGACTCATCACATCTTGTTGACCTAGTACTGGAAATACCCATCTAAAATTTCCGCAGATGCTTGTTATGGACGGAGGTAGATTTTTACCATAATCTTGTTCTCTGTGTCTTTCTGAGTGAAATGGAGCGTCGGATTGTGCAACCATAGCATCCAGACTCAGGATTTTCTCACACATCCCATTGGCAATGATCATGTCCCATGACATGTTATCTGCAGCAGAAAACCAAGTCACAAAGGAAGCATCACAGGTTCCCTCTGAGGTCACCTCTTTGAGATGGAAGAGGAGTGTTGCAAGTTAAGGCTGGATCAAAAGAGGAGCCCAGAGGAGGCCTAAGGTGACTTTTGACTTGCTCCATTGCATCTATGAGCTGGCTCTTGGTCCAGCAGGAGGTCTGACTCAGAGCAAGTCACCTGCACAAAAAACTTTTGACTTCACTTCTCAAGAACCCAAATTTGCATCTAACCCCTGTCCAGTTCAGCATGAGCTCATCTTCAAACCAGGTGATCTTCTAGTGCTATCAGCTCTTTTGGGCTTGAGTAAGACCTAAAACACACAGCCAACCCCGCCAGGAAGTAAGAAAAATGATCTTTGTTCCTTACCCTCTGTTGTCTTCTGCAATCACATCAAACATCTTGGTCTGAAAACACTCAGACTGAATTGCATGAAGTCCATTCTTCCCTCCTGTTCCTTACCATTTGTCTGTTGTGCTCTCAAGAAAACATCCTCCCACACAGGTTACAAAACTCCCCTGAAATTCCTGCTGGATTGACACATCAAGCCCATGAGAATGAATGAGGAGAGGGTGTTTGCTTTGAAGGTCTCTCCATAAGGGCTTTGGAAATGGATGGCTTTTGTATTTCCCTGTTACACTTCGGCTAATTAGAGTGATACAGGCATCATGGATTAAGAGACGGCAACATAAAGTGGGACTCAGCTCATGTGATGTTGGAGGTGTAAATCAGAGCTTGCCCCTCTGTGAATTCTCTTGGCCATCAGAGAGGAAGAAACACTTTTGTAATGTAATTCCCTTCATATTCCAGATGTGAGCTGTGCCCTGGAAATGTGGATATTCCTCTTGTATTGACTCCACAGAGACAGCTGAAAACCAGCCCTTAAACAGGGCCAATCCTGCTTAGCCAAAACCAGAGCTCCTGGGACTACAAGTCATTTAGATGGGGTGAGCAAGGAGGGAGTTCTACAGCTGTTTGTCTGTGTTAGTCTGTCCTCAAGGGCCAGTTTCTTGTGAACTCGTTGTCATTAGAACATGTTCTTAATTAGGCAAGGATCTGAGACTGCAAACTCCTACAACACAGCATCATCACATCTTTCCTGGCTGGGGGCAGCGAGCTCTGAGTGACACCTTCAGAGGTGAAGGGGAGATCAGCTTTGCCCACTGCACACAGCTGGCCCTCCCTTGGTGCCACAAGCTCCAGGGGATGCCAAGGCCAGCAGGGATGACCCAAGGCACAGCCCCTGAGCACAAGGGCCGCTCTTCCTCATGAGTAATGGGGCTCTTCTTTTGAAGTCTGGTCTGACACATTCCCTCTTGCAATCAACAGCCTCATTTCCACATGGAGTCAGCCAGCAGTCAAACTGGAAATCGTGTTGACGTAACTGCTAATTACCCTTGGCATAACTAATGTGCAGTAGCAAAGCTTGTATTTATTGAAGCGTGAGGATGGCCAGCAGAAGAACCAACTTGGTCCAGACACTGTTGAAAAAGATCAGTCTCTCCTTAGGGAGAGAGATGAGCTGCTGGGTTCTCATCTAGTTGCTGTCTTTTCCCCGGAGGAGTCTGAACCAGGATTCTGGAAGTGCATCCTCCTTCTGGCCCTCTGAGGTATGTTCTGTGTTTTCTATGACTTTGGGCTATAGAAAGACTTAAAAGTACCACTCTCAGGACCAGAGGACTTGGCCATTTACTGTGTTGTCATAATTTTCCAGGCAATATCTGAGTGTGGCAGGCCAGGGTGGGGTGGGGAGAAGATGGGAGATGTATCTACCATAGGATCAAAGAAATGCTATTTGGCAACATCAGCCACAGGACTCTAATCCAGCTGTGTTTTCATCCAGCTAAGCCTTGAGTCACCTCTGCCATTCATCATTTGTCATTTCCTAACAACCTGTCCCAGTGCTGTAGCACCTGCCCAGAGGCAATTTTTATCCTGCTGTGCGACCTGCACCTCCCAAGCCAGTCTGTGGGTGCTGCCCTTTGTTACAGTGCCTGGCTCTGCCACAAAGAGCTCGACTTTGTTGTTCTTGACCTTTTGAGTAGCTGTAGGCACCTGTTGGGCTGCCCTTCAGCCTCCCTTTGGCCAGACCCAACAGTCTGAATCCCTGTTTTCCAAAGGTATGTGCTCCATGCCTCAGAACACCTTGGCGGCATATCTGAGAGCAACGTCAAGGCAGCCCAATCTCAACATCATTTGGGAGTCCACATACATGGTGAAATCCTGGCCTTAATATACAAACATCTTTCAGGAAGAGAAATCAAAGGAGGCTTAATAAGCAGATTGTATTAATAAGTAAAGATATTTCATCCTCTTAAAAATGTATCTGTATAAAATCACAGCATGAATTAATTTCTATACAGACCAAAATGTTCACAAAATTGAAATGCAGTTATGAGGGTTGCTGTAGCTTATGAAGAAGTGTGTTGTTATCACTGCATGGTGGAAAGAAAATTCCACAAATTCATAATTCAGGGTCCAAAGTTGCTTTAATATGCTGGGACTTCCATTTTACCCGAGGAACAGATTGTGAGATGCCAGAAGGGAAGGGCAACCCAGGTTCTTGTTTATAGGTGCCTTGGGGTGGATTAGAATGAAACAACACTGAATGACCAGTGTTTTAAAGAATATATATGTATATATGTATATATATATATGTATGGGCTTATTTTAGAACAACTTGGTTGCAGTGGAAAGGAGGTATGTAGTAATTTTGGTGAGCATTCTCTTTAATAATATTCATATTCTATACCCATGTAATATATATATTCATATATATATATATCCATATGTTTATCTCCATATTTTATATATATATCCATTAAAATATCACTTAAGAAAATATATAAAGGAAAAAAAGACAGAAAATATAAGAGTGGAAAGACCGCACCACCCAAGGATCCAGGGACTTGACTTGATGCAATTTCAGCGTCCATTGATTGAAGTGATGGTCACAGTCTTGATCCATCTGATGTTGGGGGGAAAGCCCACAAATAAAAAGTCTGATGGGTTAAAATATGCTCAGGCTGGGTGGGAATGCCCAGGTACCTGTCCTACAGGAGGGAGCTTTCAGTCCTTTGGTGGAAGGCCTCAGGAATTAGTCTGAGGGCTCTTCAGGGGGTCTTTGATGGATTATGACCTCTTCTCAGCTGCCTCTCACATCAGGACAGTTGAGGCCATTATGGCCCATCAGAAGAGATGAAAACCCTCAGGTGTGAATGTGACCTTCCCTAGGGGTGAGGGGTGGGGGTTCTACAGCTGAGCCAGTTGTGTAAGGGAGGACAATTGCCATTATAAAAACACCATCCTGCCTCCACAGGGTCTGCTTCTTATCATCCTTCTCCCTTATCTGGCTCAAAACCTGGCTTGTAGCCTCCAGTGATGGTTACTCACCCCCTCTGTCTTATGCAGTTCAGAGGTTTTGCCACCTGAGAATCAGGAAGTGAAAATAACCTACTGATTTTTGGTCTCCAAAGCTGAAAGAAACTGAAAGAGTGAGAGTAACCACAGGGAACCTGACAGCTCTCAGCTGTGAGTGTTTGTAGCAGGGTGGCTCTTCTTTGGTGGCAAGGAAATGACCCCTCTGTCACCTCAGTGTTGCCTGCCCTGCATGCTCAGGGACTGTGGCACTTGGTCAGTGGAGTTAAGATAACCAAAGGTATCCAAATCCCACACCAGCTTTTTCAGCTGAACTGTGTGATATTAAAAAAGCTGTTGATCCCTGTGAGGAAAAAATGGGTTGAATATATTCATCCCCAATGCAAGGATTGCCATGAGCCAGCATTTGGATTGTTGTACAGAAAGGCTTGAGGAAAACAGTTTAAAATGGATAACAAACATCTGCTGTACTTGGGGGAATTTGATAATATAGTCAATCTTTCATATCCTTACCTGTTCCTTGCACTTTTCTCCCTGTAACTGATACTTTTCATATTGCTCTGGACAAGGGTTCTATTTTTCCTACAGGAAATATTTCTTGAGGAAGAGCTGCACAGCAGAGGTGATTTAGGATCACTTCTGGGACACGGGAGAAAAACAGAAGAAGCAGCTGTTGCCTTCACTGGGAACCTCCACTCTTTGGTGTGATTGGTTCAGTGTTTTTTACCCATTGCTTGAAGCTCACACTCATTTGAACACCTGACAAAGGTGAACCTGTGAATGCCCCATCCCTGGAAGTGTTCAAGACCAGGCTGAATGGAACTTTGAGCAGCCTGGTCTAGTGGAAGGTGTCCTTGCTTGGTGTCATAACAGGGGGTTGGAAATGGATGATCCCTAAGGTCTCTTCCAATCCAAGCCATTCCATGATTCTTTCTGTGATTCTATGAACATACTTGGCAGGGAAGGTGAGACATGCATGTGTCACCATCCTGGCTGATGCTGGCCTCGAGGTGTCTACACTCCCTCTCTGTCCTCACTCACAGATCCTGCCTGTGGCCGTGGGATCTTTGCTGCCCTTGAAAGAGAACAGTCCAGAAAAGCACAAATCTCCTCAATCCACCTGCCCAAGCAACATTTCTCTTTCTTGCATTTTGTTTTCTTGTGTGCATTTGCTTCTGCTGCTGTGATTTACTTTGCCCTGAAGACCTGCAGCCCTCCATCTGCTTAGCATCTCTTTGGCTATTCACTTTTCCATGGGGACTGAAGACTCAGGAGAAGGCTTTGATGAAACCTCATATTTTTTTCAGTAGAATCACAGCATCATTTAGGTTGGAAAAGATGTCCAAGGTCATTGAGAAACACCTTTGATCAATCACCGCTTTGTCGACCAGACCATGGCACTGAGTGCCACATCCAGTCATTAAAGTAGAAACAGTACTGCCCTCTGGTTCAAAATCCCTTTTCCAGTACTGCAGTCATAAGAGTTATTTCTATTTCCCTGCATTTCCTCAGCTACTTCACAGCTTGCCCTGCTTTGAGCATGAGGTTGGACTGCTGCCTTTAGCATCTGATAGAAAGAAAACTGATGGAGAAATCAGAACATTCACAGGGAGAAGCCAGATTTGGACCTTAAAACAATTTCCCTAAAAAAGTGCTACAAGTCCTGCTTTTTTTCTACCATGATATGGAAAACTTAACAAAAATACTTCATCTAGGAATCTCTGAGCCCCTAGTTGGGAGAAGACTGGAGGATCCAATAGTATTTTCTCCAAGTTGAAGAAAGGAAGGTTTGTCTTACAGAACAGATCACAGGGGAGTTGGATCGGTGGGCAGCAGAGCTCATTGAGTATCTGTCACACCTTTCCATCCAGAAAGTGCACAGCTCAAGACAACACATAGGCACTGACTTGAAAGGCAGACCAGATCCAGTTATGAAGCAATGGAGCACAAATTTTTATTTTAAAAAAAGTGAAATGCAAAACCATGAGTTTGTAGGAGTTGTTTGAGGAGTTCATTACCTCTTATGCTTATATCTGGTTATAACAACCAACATGCTGTTACAGCATTCCCGGAATTTTGGAAGTGGAGGAAAATTACTCCAGTTCAGTTGTCAGTGAGTAATCAGTGGGAATAGACTGCTCCTCTGCCAGCTTGCCCCACCTGCACAGGCCATGACCAGCTCTCTCCAAGCTGAGTGTCCCTGTGCATTTGCCTTCCAGGGAGCAAGAGCCCTTCTCTGAAATCCTCCCACAATGCTGCGGCTGCTGCTGCTGCAGGTGTTGGTGAGCTGCCTCTGGCTGGGACACAGCGAGGTGGTGAAGTCCTTTGCAAGCTGTCCTCAGTTTTTCTATAAGGACACCACCCCAGATAATGCCCTGAATCCACAGAACCCAGCCTGGATCTGCCAGCGCTACAACAACTCGTATCACTTTGCCACCCTGTATGACAGAGACAGAAAAATTCCTGTGTACTCTGCTTACATCTACATGCCTGGAAATGGCACCAGATCCAAATTGTGGTTTGTTGAGCCCCAGGTGAGTGTGTCTCTTACAGCACATCATCCTCCAGTCATTAAAAGATGAACTGCAGCATTTAACCCATTCTATTTCCTCCCACTTCCCTACTCACATGCAAACAGACCCAATGGAGGGGATTCTTCTCATTTAACTTCAAGCACCATCACATGATTCCTCTGATGCATCTGAGACAGCAGCAGGAGGATGAGATGAGTCATATCCCAAAGGTGCTCAGTTTTCTGCCTTGACTTGACAGGAACAGCAAATCAGTTTACTTCACATTACATTATAAAGTCAAATGATTCCCCTCCCTGTGCCCTGCTGTAGTGGGTGACCAAGTGATGGGGAACTGGCATCCAAGAGCAGCTAAATTTGAGGGACCAATAGTCCTGCTGAAACCTGATTCCCACTTTGCCTTGAGCTGTTTTGCATCCCTGATAGAGCATATCTGCTGCCAGTGAAGGGTTAAATAGACTTTGTGAGTGGTGTGGGAGAAGTGAGGAGAAACTCAGAATGGGGTGAGATGGCCCAGGGACAAAGCCTAGGCAGGCTCAGGCACTGCAGATGAGAGGGTCAGGTTAACAGTGGAGGTATTTCTTGAGTGGCATTTCAGGCAGTGAAGAGTGAGGAGCATCAGTGTCAGTCCAGTCAGAAGGGTGTGATCTCCATCCACAGGCAGTGAGCCCTGAGCACCTTTGGCTTGGTCTTGGTCCAGAAGGATCCAGCAGACAGGCAGAACTCCACAAGATATAGACCCCTCACAAGTGTCCTTCAGACCTTCAGCAGAACAGGCCAAGCAAATTAAGGAGCAGAAGAACAGGAAATTCAGGACCTATCTAGGGGCAGAGTAGCAGAAGAGTTTTGGGTGAAAATGTGCCAGAGCATAATGTCCAGAAGAAGGCTAAATATGTTTCCCTGAAGATGAACAACAAGGTGTTGAAGTTATGAAAAAAGGAATAATTTCATCTAATTACTCACATGAACGTGAACAATTAATCTGGTCTTGCACCACTGCAGCCTCCACTTTAGGGAGGGATAAAAACTTCTTTTCGTAGAATCATGGAACCATAGAATGGTTTGTGTTGGAATGAACAGTAAAAATCATCTGAGTCCGACTCCCCTGCATGGGGCTGGCCGCCTGACACTACTCCAGCATGCTCCAAACCTGTCCAACCTGGCTTTATTTTCCTAGACCCTGGACACAGGATACCTGTAAAATCTTTGACTTTGTTAACTTCCTTCAGAGGCCTTTTGGGAGTATTTAGTTTCCCCAGGACTCTTCTGGGACTATAGGTTTCTCTCAGAGGCTGATCATTTGTAACTTCTTTTCAGTGATCCTGCATCCAGGAGATGCTCCCTTGCCCAGATCTGCCCTGAGACATATTCTTAGCACTGCAGAAGCAGATTCAATTCACACTGAGATCTTTTTCCTTATTGAGCAAAAATGTCCATCCTTGAATGAACTGTAGCCCTCCCAGGGAAATCTCAGCTCCAGGACTGATTTCCCAACACATCTCCCTGTGTACGGGGTTAGAGGAGACAGCCTCTGGAGTTCCAGGACTGGGGTAGCAACCACACATAAAATCACAGAATCACAGAATCATAGAATCACAGCGTGCAGTGAGGGGATCCAGGAGAGCCCTGGGCAGATTTGGGCTGTGGAGACAGGAGGAAAGGGAAGCAGATGTGGCAGGGAAGGTGTCTCACCAAAGTCACCTTTCAATCCTAGGAGTAGAAAATGCTCCTTGTCTCCTGCATCCACCCATGCTCCCAGCACAGGCTGCAGGCCTGATCACAAAGGGCACAAGTCAGAATGAGAGCAGTCAGATTCTGAGCTGCTTTCTCTTTAAAGCTCTTGCATTCATGCAGGAGGGGCATGTCTATGATTTCTCTCACATTCATACATTTTTTCATGCACTGAGATGGCAAAAGGTGGGATTTTGACCATCAGAGATTTCTGCTCCAGGGAAATCTGTTTCATTACACGCATCCTCAGTACTGACACTGTTTCATCTTTCCTTGTCAAGCTGATCAACCCATCTTACCGCAAGGATATGAATACAGAGAAGGCCATCAAAACTCAATACAAGATCACTCCACAGCAAATTGGCCAGAGCCAGGCCATCAACCAAGACTACAAAAACCTGACTAATTTGGACCGTGGCCATTTGAGTCCCAGTGGTCATCAAAGTGGCAATAACAGCAAGTGGGCTACCTTCACCCTCACCAACATTGTGCCCCAGGACAGTGCACTCAACAAGGGTGTCTGGAAAGACTACGAGAACCAAACGATGGACCAAAAAACCCAGGGCTGTAAAACCACCCATGTCATTGTGGGTGCTGTGCCTGGGAACACTTACATTGCCAATAAGAGGGTTAATGTACCCAGCCACATCTGGTCAGCTGCCTGCTGTCAGACCAACGGCAACTTGAAGACTTGGGCTGTCATTGCTGAAAATGACAAGAACCAGGTCCAGAATCTCACACTGCTACAGCTGGAGGCTGAATTGTCCCATCTCTATGGGGGGAAAAAGGTTTCTCTGTTCCACAGTTCCTGCCCCCGCTAACAAACCTCATATCCTGGGTGGAAGAGGCCCGGTGTCTTTCTCCACGTCATAGAATCACAGAATCACAGAATCACAGAATCACAGAATCACAGAATGGGTTGCGTTTGATGGGATCTTAAAGATCATCTTATTCCATCCCCTTCTCTGTGCAGGAACACCTTCCACTATCCCAGGTTGTTCCAAGCCCTGTCCAACCCGGCCTTGGACACTTCCAGGCATGGGGCAGTCACAGCTTCTCTGGGCACCCCATGACAGGGCTTCACCACCCCCTCAGTATAGATTTTCTCCCTAACATCTCATCTAAACCTGCACTTGCAGTATGAAACCACTCCCTCTTGTCCTGTCACTCCATGCCCTTGCCAAAGTTCCTCTCCAGATCTGTTGGTGAACTTCTAGGGAGTGGACAGGCATCCAACTTCTCCCCAGAGCCTTTTCTTGTCAAGGCTGAACACCCTCAACTCTCTCAGCCTGTCTCCAGAGCAGAGGTGTTTCAGACATTGGAGCATCTTCATGGCCTCCACTGGACTCCACTTCAATATGTTTTTGTCCTTCTCATGTTGTGGGCCCCAGAGCTGGACAGAGATGCAAGGATCAGATTCTGGACAACCTGCACTAGTTGATCTGCTTGACCAGGGCTATGGACTAAAAGATTGTGAGAGGTCCATCCCACACTCAACAGTGATTATGTGATCCTGGGACATGCTTTTGTGTGCTTGCTTTTGAAACTGCACTTTGAGAGCAGCAGCTGTTGGATCAGACAGGCAGGATGAGGCATTGGCTGTAAAGCTAAATTCCTGTGATGCACCTGTTTGGATACCTTCATTCTCTGCTCTCCTTCTGAAACTTTTCTGCAAAATTACAGGAAACTGATTTTGGGGAAATGTATTCAATATATTCAATGTACTCAATGTCACAATCAAAAGATCCATGTAGGACAGATCATTTAGTTCCTGAGTAGTTCACAATAAAAGTTATTTGCTGCAGTACTGGCTTGCAGGGTCACCTCATATATAAACCACAAGCTGCTTCTTGCTGAAATTTCTATTACCAATAATGTCACAGTCCCTAAAACATCAGTGCTGTTTTGGACTGAGGCACCTCAGCAGACACCTCTGCTGTACATCAGGGGGTCCCTCTGACTCGCTCTCTCACCTCTTCACACCTGCTGGGTCTTGAGACCACACTCATCCTCACCACTGCTCATCCCATGCCCAATGCCCCTGCTTTCCAGTGTCTGGAACCATGGGCTGCTTGAACAACCCCATCAGTCCCACCCCCATCTGCTCCCTGGGTTGTCCTGAGGACCTTTACCCCTGGCAGTATCCAGAAATGTCCTGCACAAGCAAGCTTGTGAAATACTGGGAAGCCAAAAAGAGAAAGGAATCAGTTTCACAGAATCACTGAATGATAGAACCTGAGGGGTTGGAATAAACCTCCAAGGTCCCAACATCCTCCCAGAACTACCACCCACTGTAAACCTTAAACCACTAATCCATAACATGCAGTGCCAAATCCAGATGTCTCTGAAACACCTCCAGGGATGACTCCAGCACCTCCCTGGGCAATCTATTCCATTGCCTGACCACATGACAACTGAAAGCTTTTTTTCTAATATCCAATCTGAATTTCCCTTGTCTCGTCTTAAAGCCTTTCCTCTTGTCCTCTCACTATTGGCATGGGAGAAGAGACCAACCTCAACCTCATTGCAACCTCCTTTCAGGTACTTGGAGAGTGCTCTTCTGGAGACTAAAATCTAATCCTAACATCTAATCTAACCCTGCCTTTTGTCAGTTTGAAGCTGCTCCCTGCTGTCCTGTCACTCCAAGCCCTTGCCAAAAGTCCCTCTCCATGTGAACCACTGTCAGGTACCAACAGGGGCTCTAAGGTCCCCCAGAGCCTTCTCAGCACCAGGCTGGGCATGAATAAGGGCTCTTACAAAGCCTTTGCAATCAGGCAAGGGAAAATATGCAGTCTGACTATATTGTATTCTGAGAGGCTGCAGAAGAGCAGACTGTGAACATCTGGGTGTACTCAGAGACAGGCCAGTCAGTCTAAGAGATGTTCTGCCAGGAACAGAAATAGATGTAGGTCCCCATTCATGGGGAATGAGGAAATGGACAGGGAAGTCACCAGACCCAGTTATTTTCTCCTGACACGTGATGCTGCAAGAACTGGGAGAAATCCTGAGGAAATTGCAAATAGCAACTGTCACCCCGCTTCAGGGCAGGCATGAACAAATCTCCTTGAATAATAACAGAAAACCCTTTTTTTTTCAGTGAAATTCCCTGTTTATCACAACGGGCAGATTTATGACCAGGTATATATTGCACTGGGACTCCTGAGGGATCAGCCAAGTGATTCTTCAGGAAGAAGAAAGGAGCCCTTCAGCTGCCTGTTCTGAGACTCTACTTAAAGGTAAGCTCTTGCTCCTTTCTCACCAATATTACTCCAATATTTAAAGTCTTTCCTGAGCTTTGGAATAAATATATACAGACAAAGCCTAGGCTGGAGTTGCTGAGTTCCAAGGAGCAAGTAGAATTTATGCATGTACTGAATTTTGCAGCTCTTTTAATGCTGTAAAGGAGGGCAAGGACAGANGGCATGGGGCAGTCACAGCTTCTCTGGGCACCCCATGACAGGGCTTCACCACCCCCTCAGTATAGATTTTCTCCCTAACATCTCATCTAAACCTGCACTTGCAGTATGAAACCACTCCCTCTTGTCCTGTCACTCCATGCCCTTGCCAAAGTTCCTCTCCAGATCTGTTGGTGAACTTCTAGGGAGTGGACAGGCATCCAACTTCTCCCCAGAGCCTTTTCTTGTCAAGGCTGAACACCCTCAACTCTCTCAGCCTGTCTCCAGAGCAGAGGTGTTTCAGACATTGGAGCATCTTCATGGCCTCCACTGGACTCCACTTCAATATGTTTTTGTCCTTCTCATGTTGTGGGCCCCAGAGCTGGACAGAGATGCAAGGATCAGATTCTGGACAACCTGCACTAGTTGATCTGCTTGACCAGGGCTATGGACTAAAAGATTGTGAGAGGTCCATCCCACACTCAACAGTGATTATGTGATCCTGGGACATGCTTTTGTGTGCTTGCTTTTGAAACTGCACTTTGAGAGCAGCAGCTGTTGGATCAGACAGGCAGGATGAGGCATTGGCTGTAAAGCTAAATTCCTGTGATGCACCTGTTTGGATACCTTCATTCTCTGCTCTCCTTCTGAAACTTTTCTGCAAAATTACAGGAAACTGATTTTGGGGAAATGTATTCAATATATTCAATGTACTCAATGTCACAATCAAAAGATCCATGTAGGACAGATCATTTAGTTCCTGAGTAGTTCACAATAAAAGTTATTTGCTGCAGTACTGGCTTGCAGGGTCACCTCATATATAAACCACAAGCTGCTTCTTGCTGAAATTTCTATTACCAATAATGTCACAGTCCCTAAAACATCAGTGCTGTTTTGGACTGAGGCACCTCAGCAGACACCTCTGCTGTACATCAGGGGGTCCCTCTGACTCGCTCTCTCACCTCTTCACACCTGCTGGGTCTTGAGACCACACTCATCCTCACCACTGCTCATCCCATGCCCAATGCCCCTGCTTTCCAGTGTCTGGAACCATGGGCTGCTTGAACAACCCCATCAGTCCCACCCCCATCTGCTCCCTGGGTTGTCCTGAGGACCTTTACCCCTGGCAGTATCCAGAAATGTCCTGCACAAGCAAGCTTGTGAAATACTGGGAAGCCAAAAAGAGAAAGGAATCAGTTTCACAGAATCACTGAATGATAGAACCTGAGGGGTTGGAATAAACCTCCAAGGTCCCAACATCCTCCCAGAACTACCACCCACTGTAAACCTTAAACCACTAATCCATAACATGCAGTGCCAAATCCAGATGTCTCTGAAACACCTCCAGGGATGACTCCAGCACCTCCCTGGGCAATCTATTCCATTGCCTGACCACATGACAACTGAAAGCTTTTTTTCTAATATCCAATCTGAATTTCCCTTGTCTCGTCTTAAAGCCTTTCCTCTTGTCCTCTCACTATTGGCATGGGAGAAGAGACCAACCTCAACCTCATTGCAACCTCCTTTCAGGTACTTGGAGAGTGCTCTTCTGGAGACTAAAATCTAATCCTAACATCTAATCTAACCCTGCCTTTTGTCAGTTTGAAGCTGCTCCCTGCTGTCCTGTCACTCCAAGCCCTTGCCAAAAGTCCNTGAATAATAACAGAAAACCCTTTTTTTTTCAGTGAAATTCCCTGTTTATCACAACGGGCAGATTTATGACCAGGTATATATTGCACTGGGACTCCTGAGGGATCAGCCAAGTGATTCTTCAGGAAGAAGAAAGGAGCCCTTCAGCTGCCTGTTCTGAGACTCTACTTAAAGGTAAGCTCTTGCTCCTTTCTCACCAATATTACTCCAATATTTAAAGTCTTTCCTGAGCTTTGGAATAAATATATACAGACAAAGCCTAGGCTGGAGTTGCTGAGTTCCAAGGAACAAGGAGAATTTATGCATGTACTGAATTTTGCAGCTCTTTTAATGCTGTAAAGGAGGGCAAGGACAGAAGGAATGATTTGGGAAAGATTTTCAAGCCAAGTCACCTGGAAAATTAACACCAAACTGTTGAATAAGAAGGAGGGGTGAGTTTATTGAGCACCAAAACTCCACCCATGACCTTGCAAGAGGTCTCTGAACAAACACAGGTGGCTGAACTCCCGGACAAACTCACTTTAAACCTTGTTTGGAAAATCTAACAACTCTCTCTTCCTGGAGGTCATATAAAAACAGCCAGTCTGAGACTGCAGCAGAGGCATTTGAGGGTCCTCTGCCACTCTAGGGCTGTGAGCAGAGTTCTGTACCGCTCTTTCCCACGGTAGGTTGATTTTTATATACCTGATATTAAGTTAGATATTAAGTTAGTTGAATATATTTTAAGTTGATGAAGGGGGTCATGCAAAAGGACTTTTCAGGAACTTCTCTGCTTGATTTGGGGCAGCTATGGCCATGCTCTGCGGAGTACTGTAAAATTCACCACTTCTTGTTCCTGTTCTCAGTTTCCAGCTTACTGGTCACTGTGTTCCTGATCTGGGGTTGCTAAAGAGAAAAAGGACCACATATCTTGGGTCAGAGCCAAGGGTATAGGCAGCTTAATATCCCAATGTCAGCTGAGAGGCAGGACCCCAAGTGGATCATTTGGGGTCAACATTGGGTCAGAGTGGAAGAGCTGTGTGTCTGTGTGAGTCTGGATGGGGCCAGAGACATGTAGGAAGTGCAGCAGCACTGTTCTTCCCCTGCCCAATGCCCCATGAGATGAAAGCCCAGCTCAGCATTGCAGGGGGCTGAGCAGAGTCCATGTCCAGCTGCAGGTGCCTGCTGTGGGAAGGTGCTCAGAGGAGGAAGGAGTGAGAATGGCCTGAAGCTGAGTCGGGGGAGATGTAACTTTACTGTGTGGTTAGTCAGCACCACATGAAAGCTGAAACCCTTCTGCCTTATCAGTCTGTTGGTGTCCTGCTGTGGGGACACTTCTCTGGGTTGGAGGGTTTGACTGACTTGTTCAGGTTCACACAGCAATCAAAGAAAGCCCTCCTGGGTCTCCACACCTTTACTCACTGCCAGAGACTGCCAGCACCCATGAAGGACTCACTTTAACTATTTACAGAATAACATTTTTAATTAATAAAACTGTGACAGTTTAAGGTTTGAGTCTTGCCAGTGAAAGTATCTGACTGCAAAAAGATATTCAAAGCAATATACTAATTCAGAACAACATACTAATAAGCTTTAATCCCCAACAAAAGCTGGTTTGAGATAAGCATTCAGCATAAAATAGTATTCTTACCCAAGAGAAGGCAAGTTCAGCCCATCAAGTGATCCCAGAAGTTACAGTGGAGTTTCCACCACTTCTCTCCATTTTTAACACACTTTTACACTATTTCTTTACATTTAGGTGGTGTTGGCATGCCATACATCTCTTTCAATGAGGGGTTCTCATGCCTTGGGGTTGGATATCTCAGTAAAGTACCTGCAATAACCTTGGGATGGGGATGTGCGTCAGTCCAAGGAGAGGAATTTTGTCATGGTTGCTGATTCAGCAGCAGGACATCTTCATGTATCTCCTGTGGTTTTCAGTTGCCATGCAGTTTGTCAGCTAGAAAATACCACTGAGGTGTCTTCTCTACAAGGGTTTTGACAGAGCCTGGCCGTGGTGTCTCCATTCCAGCCCACCCTTTGTTTAGCCCCCCTTAGATTTGTCCCTCCCTGTGTGTGGGAGTCCAGGTGTGCTGACTGTGTTTCATCCAGGGAGAAGCAACCGTATTTCCCTCTGTAACTTCTCTACCATTACCCTTTTATCCCCAGTCATCTCCTTACACAACGCTACAGTGCTGATAATTTTTACATATCCAGGAGGACAGAAGTTGCCCCCTCCTTGATCTCTCATAGTCCCCTCCTCTGCATTTGCCTTCCAGGGAGCAAGAGCCCTTCTCTGAAATCCTCCCACAATGCTGCGGCTGCTGCTGCTGCAGGTGTTGGTGAGCTGCCTCTGGCTGGGACACAGCGAGGTGGTGAAGTCCTTTGAAACTTCATGTCCTCAGTTTTTTTTCCGGGAGATCCCCCCAAATGAAGCCCTGGAGCCGCAGAACCCAGCCTGGATCTGTCAGCGCTACCAGAACCAGTATTACTTTGCCACCCTGTACGACAGGAAGATGCGNATGATTCCCCTCCCTGTGCCCTGCAGTGGTGGGAAAACAAATCATGGGTAAAAGGCATCCAACAGCAGCTAAATTTGAGAAATCAGTAGTCCTGCTGGGCTCTGATCTATCTCCACTTTACCTTGAACTGTTTTGCATCCCTGACCCAGCCTATCTGCTCCCAGCCAGGAGTCAAACAGGCTTTGTGAGTGGTGTTAGAGAAGTGAGGAGAAACTCAGAA
>VZTZ01040326.1:1080767-1111648 GCA_013400955.1 Drymodes brunneopygia | reverse complement strand
AAAAAACCCAGCCCCAAAACAGAACTCCTGCAGGTGCAGAGCTGCACCCGGTGGTCCGTGCGTGGTGCAATTGAAGCCCCATGAACCTCAGCTGATCTTTATAGCTTATCTTTACGAGTTCAAGGCCAAAAGGATTTTTCCTTCGAAGTGCTGCAGAAGGGAGTAGCTTTCACAGAGGAGGAATTCATAGTTATCTAAAAATTCTTCTTTACATGTCTTCCTCCTTTGAAACTGGTTTGCTGGCTTTGATGTGAATTTAAGGGAGACACTAGAGGATATTGCTTAGAAGGATCAAACCCTTGTACTAAAGATATAATAGGAACCTTGTAACAGTTTCGTGTTCCAAAAGATAAACAATTTATTTGTGTGAACAGTTCAATATCTCCTGAATAGTTGAACATCAGTTTTGTAATGAAGCTATATTATTCTGAGACAAAAAAATACTGAATTTTGGTAGTTGGTGGTGGCAAAACAACTGCCATTATGTTAAGTACAACTGTTATGACCCAATTACAGACTTTTTGCTAGCAATGCTCAGTGACAGAGTTGACAGCAACCTGCTCCACATTTTAACCACCCAAAGTCAAATAATTTGTGAGTGTTGATTTTGGGACTCAAAAACATGCTAGAAATTACATGTTTATAAAATGTGAGTTACAACTGGTAAATCAAGCTACAGCACTAATAAGTCTTTAATTGTGTATATACTGACATACTAAAGTATTTCTAAAATATTTGCATCTTGTTAACTGCAGTAAAGTATAGTAGGCGTTGTAGAAAAATTGCAGCTGTTGGCATTGTACAATGGTCTGTTTTTTAAATCTACCATTTAAGCAGTTCTGTTACACAAGTTATTTAACTCTATTTAGCACTGATAAAGTAAAAAACAGTAGAACAAATTGTTTGCACAAATCCCTGCATAAGCACTTAATTTTGTCTTAGCAATTACCCTTTTTATTGTTCAGGGTATAAACACAGCAGCTCATTGCTAATCATTTTTGAAAAGCTGTGAGAGGAAGTGTCAAGGGAGTTCCAAATTCCTTAATTTGTCCATACAGACAAAGGATGAAGTCAACCAGAAAGCATGTTAAGTAATGTTTAGAGTAGGTGATGTGTCTCTCTAATTGCCTTCAGATGACTGCTGTCTTTCATCACATTAAATGCATTTATTATATTTAGATACAAAACCTCATCCTAGCAGAAAAACAAAAGATGAAAATGCGTTAACTGCTGCTTGTAGTAGTAGCAGCAGGTAAGACTAAAATTTTGCCTGTAATGAAGCTTTCATTTGGGCCCATTAATCAAGCTTGAAATTGGCCTCTTCACCAGATGAACAGCAGGAGTGATTTTTATCTTTTCCGTAATACCTTTCAACGATTACTGCAAAGGGAGGAGGGTAGAGCTGAGCAGTACCCTTCTGAAAGGAATTTAGAAAATCTCTTTGGTAATTTATTTGAGCTGCTGAGAACACTTAACGTAGTTTTACACATTTCTGGAACGTTACACTAATGCAGAAAACTCCACAGGTAAATAAAAATAACAAGAAAAAGCACTGCAAGCAGTGAGTTGGGCCTAGTTACAAGGAGGAATCAGCAAGGAGAAATAGGACATTACTGAGGGGATAGTGATCAAAAGTATTTGGGTGTTTCTGGCACTTTATAATGTGCAAGAGCAAGTGACAGAACTGAAATAGTTGTGAAATATTACTTGCAAATTTTCATTTATGTTAATATATAATTATCAATGCATTTTGACATCCCTGATAGGCATACTGGGCAAAGTATTATCTATAAAGAAGACCCAAAATATACGTACAAGATGGTTAATTTGTGAAACCTTTTTTTCCCTCCCCCTGAAGTGACTGCAGTCGGGGGATTCACTTCTTCCAGCTAACCAGTGACAGGACAAGAGGACACAGTCTTAAGCTGCACCAGGGGAGGTTTTAGGCTGGGTATTAGGAGGAATTTCTTTACAGAAGGGGTGGTTAGAAATTGGAATGGACTGCTCAAGGAGGTGGTGGAGTCAGTGTCCCTGGAGGTGTTTAAAGAGAGACTGGACATGACACTCAGTGCCGTGATCTGTTTGACATGGTGGTGTTTGGTCATAGGCTGGACTTGATGTTTTCAGAAGTCTGTTCCAACCTCACTGATTATGGGATTCATTTTAGTCTGTTTTCATATGTGTTAACAAAACCTGAGTCACTGTGGAATAGTGTCTGAATCTTCTCATGCTCGTTGAGTGTAGCTGCTGTGGCTTTTCTGAGGTGATATGCATGCTGGCTGGCTGGCTGGCTGCTGCTACCAAGAAAAATCTGTGGTGGCCAAGTGTGGAAATTTTTCAACTACCCATTCTTTCCAGTATTTCATGTTGGATGTCATCTTCTTTCTGGTTGCAGCAAATAATAATGATGGACTCTGCTGCTGCATTGTATTTTCAGAAGTTAGAACAATTTTATGCACATACGCACTCATGAATATTCATTTGTTTTAAGAAAAAACATTGCAGACTTGGGATATCTCATTTTGTTTGTTTTCAGCATATGAACAGTATGACATTGGGATTTATAAAAGTCATTGAACAGCCCACTGAGTCCAACCACTGTGCCAAATCCTGTACAAATATGTAAAAAGGGCCCACTGATTACCTTAACATCTGAGGTGGAAAAAAATATGTAATTCAGTTTAAGATAGATCCTGTGTTATCACTCTGACCCTTTTCTCCTTTTTAAATGTTTCAGTGTAGAAGAGGAGAAAAGGAGAGGTGAAATATAAACTTGGGGCACCTGAAAAGCAGTGGCAAAAGAAGCAATCACTGCACAAAGGCCGACTGTGTAGCTGAACTGGTGAATGTAACCTGGAGAAGCCAACGTGAAGGTGCCTGTTTTGATTAGATGTGTATGTGAATACTGTGGAGACAATCAGAGTTCATAGGCTACAAGAGAAACTTCTCTATGGTGTTCTGCTTTCATGCCCAACTTTGCTTCTGGTAACCTATGATACAGTTTAGTAAGCATATCTGTGAAAAAATAATGTCATGGGCCATCATATTACAAATCTGTTTAATTTTCTTCTCTCTTCCCCCCATTTGTTCTGTAGAAGTAAAGGAAGAATGAAGTCAACAAAGGTTCATGAGTCATCATTTTTGGTATGTCAACCCCAGTGTGTTAAGGTACTTTGGGAATGGGAAGAAGAAATCCCTGTCCTGAGTACGGTCCATGGAAGTGCATTGACAAGTCACTCAGGGTTGTGGTGGATGCTTAAATGCCTACTGGGGGGCCTTCTGTTTCAATAAAGATTTTTTAAAATTTTATGTTTTGGGAAAGGGGTCTGGGCTGTGTGCAGGTAATGTCAGTGGTAGCGGCATTTGGCAGCACTGAAATAAGAAACGCAGCAGGAAATAAAAGAAAAGCTGCCAAAAGCAGAGTGGGAGTGAGTGAGTTTAACAGTTGGCTGATTTCAAAGTACATAGATAGGTAAAAAACTACTGAATGTTGTTGTAGTTCTGTTGTTTCTGAATCAAATGAAGTTTGCCAACTAAAGGCTGGATTCCAGGAAGATAAAGGCAGTTATTTGGTAAAAACGTCAAAACAAAAATGGTCAACAATAACAACAATCCCCACATATTGTTGATCTTCTAAACGACATCTACTACTAATAAAACTGAAGGTCCAAGTAGATATTGCTCTTAAGTATTGTAAATATCGGTTTAGCTTCTGTTTACAATATGAAGTTAGATGAAAGCTTCATTTTCTTGCAGGTAAGTGGAAAGGGATCAAAAAAATTAATAATGTGAGTGGGAGAAACACCCCAAAACTAGGTTATTTAGAGCTGATTGAGTGTTAATATATTAAGGCTTCTTCTGTCTATTCTCTCTTTTAACACTTCATTAATTCTCTTTTCCTAACAAAAATCAGTATAGATTACATAGTACTCATGAAACATTAAAAAACGGAATTTTTCCGCAGATAGAAATGTGCCACGTCAGCATTACAAATTTTACCCCAATAGTAAAGTTATGCCAAGTTAATTGAGTCTTCTGATAGGTCTAATTAAAGATCAGACTTGTGACTGGCTGATGGCAAACGACAGAAACAGACAAAACTATTAATTTTAGAGCATGCACGTTTCCTGCTAAAAGTATGATGATAATACCAACTTTCCTAGCGTGGTGCCACCATGATTAGTTTTATGTTTAGTAAAGCACTGGAGGATGCAAAGATCTGCCTCTGTAAATCTCACTAAGACTGTAGATGAGTCGAACAGTAATTCCTATTGACTTTTGTACCTTCATTTAAACTACTTTTAAATCCTTCTGGAGGTATGGCTGCGTCTTTACAGTGCTCATCATTTAAAAATCTAATTTGTATGAAAAACATAGATTTTGAAACTTTCAGCTCTAATGCTGTAACACTGATTATTGCTGCTGAATGGGGACTTCTTTTCTTCATCTATACTCTGAAATGTATTTATTTCATCAGTTTTGAGACGTACTCCTTCCTTCTGTGAAGTCATAAGTTGTGGTTTTTTAGGGAAGAAAAGGAAAAACCTACATTCATGAAGTACTACAAATAAAATAACATACATAAACAGCATACACAGTGTTGCTGTTTGCAGTCTCCATCCATGGTTTTGGAGCCCTGGTGTATTACAGAATGAGAAAAATAGCCTCTACATTAAAGAATTTCATGTACATGTACAAGCAGAGTGAAGCAAAAGTAAGACAAAAGTAGCGAGGAGATGGCACATGCTTTCCCTCACTCCCTCAGAACAGTGATAAAGTGTTGAGAAAATTAGCAGCTCTTTTATCTCCAAAATTATGTGCTGTGTTCTATGTGGCCGTGAGTTTTCTGTGTGTGTCAGTCTGGCTTGATGGGAGTGGCACTCCTTTGTGGAAGAACACAGCTGAGTGTCTTTGAAGGAGATGAATACAATTAAACTTGGTAGGTCTAATCTAGTGTCAGCTAGCACAGGGAAGAAAGACTAAAGAATAAAGCTGGTGATATTATAGCAACTAATCCAAGGTGATTTATCTTCTGCTGCAGTCTAAACCAGTAGTTTTTCCTTATTCCTCAGGGATTTCTCTATGTGTTGCATGGTAAATGCTTATTTTACTAGATGTTCACATATTTGGAAAGCTCTTCAGGGTTTGGGTGGTTTTTTTCGTATTTGGAATGGGTAGGGACTGAACTTGTAATTTATCTCAGCCTGGAAACTGATGCTGATGTAGAAAAGCATGAAGAGAAGATGCCTCTGACTCCATCGCAATGCCTTTTTCCAACAGAGGTCATTATCTGGGGCGGTTTTGCATTTTGCAATTCACACCCAAGTGTACCAGGATGGCAGTTTTGTTTCAGTCCTGTGTGAGAGCTGATGGAGTACAAATCTCATGTTCAGTTCTCTGCCATCTGTGCTCCCAGCATAACCTAAACTTAGTTCTGTTCTGAAGAGGTTACATTTCATCGTTTTTAGTTACTATTGATGGAAAAAAAAAAGAAAAAAAAAAGTTCTGTCGAATGAAACTCTATCAAGACTTCAGGTCTGAATTTTCATCTTGAAAGACTTATGTAATAAAGGCCAAGAAATCCAGGACATTCCTGCTCTACTGTAGAAGAGCAGAGCATGACAAAAAGGAGGAAGCCTTCTATAGAATCTAAAGGGCACAGCTACAAGAGTTGTACAAGTGGTGTGAAGGAGACTGTACTAGAAAGACAGAGGCAGTGTTTGCCATGGAATCAGGACTTGACAAAGAATGAAAGGAAGTCATTCTGGTGATAGCTGGGGATGAGAAAGCATCAGTCAGGAAGCTGGAGTTGTGTCCAGGTGATGGAGTTCAAAAGGACCTCTAACCTTTAAAGGTTAGAAGTAAAAAAGCAAATGGCAGGCCAGAAAGTGACTTGGAGGAGCAGATACAAGTGTCTAAGTAGGCATGGGCTCTTCAGCCTGGTGGAGAGACTGTGGGGGTGAGGTACAATAGAAATCTGAAAAATCATGAGTGGCACAGAGAAGATTGATAGCCATTGCTTTTTTTCAACATTTTTTCTGAAATAAAAGTGAGGGGATGTGCAGTATAACTGAAGTCTAAAAACCAAAGTGATTCTTTGTGTAAGAGATACCTGAGGACTCCCTTTGAGTTAAAGTTTATACAGGTTGAAAGACTGACTAGGTAAGTTGGTAGAAAAGTTTGTTTTGTTACTAAAAGTTTGAATGTTACTAAATACATAAATTGCTGGAAATAGCCAGAGCTGAAAACAATGGGAAGTCATGGAATTGTTGAGAGGGACTATGTTACTTCAGCACTGGTGTTGGTGGCTGAACTTGGAGATGAAATTGGTGACTTGTAGTAAGTGACTGTTTAAACTGTTTTTCAGTAAGTGTGTGTTTCTCTGGGAATAATACTCTGGAACATTTGGAGTAATGCCCTTGAGCAGCTTAAACAAAAAAGGACTGAAGCAAACATGTTCAAAAAATGTGATGTCTAATGGTTTTGTCTTCATGCTGTCTTCACAGGAATGTCACGATCACATTCGTTTGGATATTCCCATCACTAGAGAGCAGATGAATCACTATCGAACTGCAGCTGAAACTGCTCAAAGTGAACTTGCAGCACTTTCAGTGAAGCATGACTGTGCCCAGTCAGAGGTACATTTAAAACTAATTTCAAATCCTTCTCCAAACCTGAGGATATTTTGCAGTCACCTAATGCAGAGAATAGAAAGCTTGCAGAAAGTCCAAATCTTGCTTTTGCTACAGAACTTTTGGGGTTTTTTGTAATATACTTGTTTTTAGAATGTTGTGTGATTTTTAGTTTGCTTCCTTCTGTCATCAAGAACTGATTATTAGTTTGTATCTGAAAGTTTTGAAGCAGTCTAGCTTTTTATCATCATCTAAGCACAATATTTTTATATTAAACATGAAAATTAGTTAACTTGTGGTTGTATTAAAACTCAGATAGATATCTTCCTCTTCTTGCTGGTGAGTTAAGATCTAGCTGTCCATCTTTACTCATTTCTCCCCTTTATTCAAGTTACAGTTCCCCAAATTTGCTCTGCTTTCATCACCAGTGAAATTGTGTTTGTACAAATGAGGTTGATTATAGCTCGAGGGCCTGAAGAACACACACACACATACTTTTCCACTCTTCCTGCTATGTAGATGGTGTTCCTAAAGAGAGGATTTATTACAGGACAATTTTTAGAGCTGCATTATTTCCACAAGTAACTTTTTGTAACATATGACTGGTTAAAACTGATTTGATTGAAGTCAGCAATGTGAGCAGTGGGCAGTTTTGGAGTAAAATTTGCTTTTAGAAGACATGAAAGGCTTACATTTATTCAAATACAGAATTACAGGCATAAGGGTCCATTGGCTGAGGTTTAAATTGTTCCTGAAGTTACTGCAGAGTTCCCCTACATTTAACATTTATCTAGAACTGGTGCTTTAAATTTTAATTTTAAAAAGCCATACAGAATCTAGTGTTCTCATACTAAGAATTTATTACTGGAAATGTTGAATGGCTTTATTGCCAGAACATCTGACTGATTTATAGATTTTTCAAGACTGTGCTTGCAAAAGTCAAGAGAGCAGCTGTTCATGCTCTTGTTAATAAAGACCTTCATGACCCAGCTGAGGTCAGAGCCTTGTTCTGCTGAGTGCTCTGTAAAACTCATGACATGGGATTATTCTTGCTTTGTCTGCTATTGGAACTGACCACAAAGGCAATGGACAGAGGAAAAAATATCGAATGGGGAGTTGAACCACAGAGAAACTTTAAGGTAATGAACACTCTGAGATACCATAGCTTGGTCCAGCTGCCAAGCAAAGCAATGCTATTGTTCCTTCAGCTGCTCATTTCCTTCCCCACACTGCCCCACCCCTTGTGGCAGCACAGATGTATGTGTGTGTGTGTGTGTAGTTTTTATGATGCACTGTTGTGTCAATGCAATTGAAAAATAATTCCTTTCCTTCTGAGTTGCTTTTTAGCCAGATCAGTTTTTCAATCTTATTTCACCTTGTAGCCATATAAGTGCTTCTTCTAGCACAAAGATGAGGGTGGAGTATGGAAATGATGCCCATGAACCTGGGAAAAGGCCAAGTTGCTTTTCTCAAAGTCAGTGCTGCTCCAGTGTGTCCGATGAACCAGCGCTTGCATGTGAAGCATGAGCTTATTGAAGGCTGTGCTGCTGCTGCAGGCATTATCCTCCTACCTGATTCCTCAGCCTTAGCCTTTGCTAAGTGGCCAGCTCCACTCCCTCTTTCTCCTCTGTGAGAGAAAAAGTGAGCTATTTTCTATCAGTTGTTATTTAAGTTGTTTGTGGGTGAGTCAGACAAACACAGAGTTGGTGTGAGGGAAAGGACAGGCCTGTGTGGCTGGAGAGGAGAAGCAGGACTTCCCTTTTCCAAGGCAGTTGCTGTTCTGTTGACTCACCAGCCTCTCGAATTTCTTTAAGTATTTTGGGTCTGGTCATATGAAAGACTCCAACAGAGAAGTGAATTTCCTATTGTCCTGGATTGCAGTTTAAGATCTTAGATATTTTTACCTTAAAATGTTTGCCATAATTTAGAAGTTCTATCCCTCATCATAAAGAGCAGTTAATTTGGCTTAATTATTTGCCTGTTAATTTTATGTGATAGGACAGAAGTCCCTCAGATTGCATCTTGCTGCTTTTAATTGGAACGGTCAGGAAAGCTGAAACGTGCCTTAACACTTGTGACGAAGAAGTCCACTTTAAATTACTTGTTCCTAATAACAAAAAAAATCATGAAAATTTTGTTTGCCTGGTGAGTCTCCCTCAAGCATGGTCTCCTTAGAGAAGCTTCTAGCAGAAATAGTTCAATGGGAAATGGTATTTTTAATAAAAAGAGAGAGGAAAACCTCCTGAACCCCATGAACTCTTGGAAAACTCTAACAACATCCCTGTAAGAGGTCATTAACATTTGAGGGTGAGTTTTCCTCCTCCTACCCTTCCTTAAAAGGCTCAGTTGCTGTTTCTGTGTAAATACAGCTATATTTAATTGGATTATCATACCCAAAAATTACTGTTTGCATAAGATGAGAAGAGGGTGCCTACCACACAATGCTGCAAAAATTTATTTACCTCTAAATATGCCTCAAATCATCAAAAGGCTCCACATTCATACAGCAGGATATTTTGCTGTTACAACTCCCTGCAGCTGTAGATTATCTGTGGAATTGAGCACCAGATTTGGAAGCAGGCAGGCAGCAGGCAAAAAAGAGGGAATAGTGATGTTAATACCTTTATAATAATGCGGATACATAGGGGACATGAGTTAAGGTTGTGCAGCAGAACTTGAGTTGGACTTTTCCTAAATTCTGAATTAGTAAATAAACTTATCTTCCTGTAAGATATTATCTTGAAAAGTTGTCCTGTGTTATCCAACAGTAGCTTCTGTTTTAGCAAACCTCTTCTGCTGCTTTTTCCTAGTCATATGAAAGTAAAGTTGTGTCCCTCTACTCAGTCTTGTAGTGATAGAAATGTGCTTCTTGTCACATAAATAAGCTGTAATACAGTCATGTTATTTCAGGGTGGGCAAACGATTCTTCATTAGTTTTCTCCTTTTCTATCTGTAGCTTCTTAAACTCAGGTTGAGCATGATCTCTAAAGAAGCTTCTTTTCAAGAGCTGAAGGCTGAAGCTGAAAACTATAAGGAAAATAATGCTAGACAGAAGTCTCGCTTCCTGTCCTTGCAGACACGAATCCAGGAGATGGAAGAAGAGCTGTGTGTGCTCGCTGCTTCTAAAAACCAGGCTGAGCTGACAGCTCAGGTGGCATATAAGGAAAATCTGGAGCTGAAGGAGGAGCTTCATGAAAAAAGTGCTAAACTTAAGTAAGAATCATGTGAGACAAGAAACAATTTTGGGGGGAGGGATGATGGAATGGTACAGTTGTCAATACAGAAAAATAAGTTGGTGGAGAGACTTTATTGCAGTTCTGAATTCTGTTACAGTGCCTTGCACAGCTGTTGTACCTGCATGTGTGGAAGGTGTTGAAATTTGAATTTTGTTTTGAGTTGTTAGTCTGTACTTGGAGGTTTGAATGTTTTGTACTTTGAAGGTGAAATTCATTAAACTTATAAAAGATAGTATCCTTTACTGTTCTTAGCATAGTGTATCAGAGGATTGATCTGCCAGTTCTACATAACTGCTCATGTTTCGGGTCTGTGGGATGGAGACTCATAGCAAAATTGATTGGTATGAAAATATTCCAAACTCTTAAATTCCAAAATCAG
Source organism: Drymodes brunneopygia (assembly GCA_013400955.1). Classification (NCBI taxonomy): domain Eukaryota; kingdom Metazoa; phylum Chordata; class Aves; order Passeriformes; family Petroicidae; genus Drymodes; species Drymodes brunneopygia. Next base: position 1,101,401 of record VZTZ01040326.1, on the reverse strand, counting down.
TGTCAGTCATATTAATAGACACCTAGACTTTTATAATGGATTTTCCTGTCCATTATCAGGCTAATATTTGTGACTCTATCAATACTGTCTAGTTAAGAGCAAGGTGAGCGTTTACCAGACACCTGCATTTCCCAAATCAGTATTTTGCACAGCTCTGCCAGGCTTTATGCATTAAAAGTGAATAATTAAGTAATTTTAAAACTTAGAGAAAACCATTGCAGTGCACTTTTTTATTACCAGCTGATTTGCCACAAGCCCTGCCTGGAGAGTGCAGTCTTACATAATGGCTGTTAAGATTCTTTAAAATTCTATTTCTGGTAGGAAAAAAAAAAAAAGAAAAAAAGCAAAGGGAAGAAAAACCCATCCTCTTTGCTTGCCTAACTCACTGGGAGAAAACTGCTGGAATACTGTGTTTCATACTTGCCTGTCATTACAATCAATTTTATGGGCATAAATCTCTGCTGTCACTCCCAGAGCAGTCCTGGCTGCTCTCTTTGGTGCACAACACTTGTGTAATCAGTTCTGTTTGTGTTGATGTGTGGTGATCAGGACCAGGGGACTGCTACAAGAGAGAAGTGAGCAAAATAAATGCTCAGTTTCCACGCCTACCAATCCCAGATCTCGTTCACTGTGCCCCTGGAGTGTGCCACTGGACTTCTGGCTGAAGGGAAGGGGTACAGGGATAGTGAGTCTGCTCACTTGGAAGGAACAAACATGTTGGATTGCTCAGGAATGTGCAGTGTTTGCTTTCAAAGCTTTTTCTCTTCCTCAGCTGATGGTTACATGTGTCACTTCATGCTAACCGATGTGTTGACTCAGTGAACTTCAGTCACTTAGCCTGGCTGCCCTGGTAGTACTTGGGACATGGCTAGTCCTAATTAGGTGTTCAGAAAAGATTTTCACTGAAAACCACTAATGAAAGGGAAGAGCAAGCCAGCACACATGAAATGCATATTTACATTCTATACCTTGGGGATATAGTAAGAAATGTGTGGTGAATTCTATGATTGGCTTCCAGGATGGGCATCTCTGCTATTGAAAATGGTGCTTTTCTACTCGACATGTCTATTGCCATGGTATTTTTAGAGTGTGAACTGTCAAAAGCTTTTTTCTTCTTCTTTTTCCTTCCCTTCTCTTCGCTCATTAGTTCTGAAGAGCTAGCAAAACTGTGAAAAAGCTGTGTTCTACTTTTTTGTACCTGATTGCCTATTTTCTAGGTGCTCACATCTTTATGGCCCTACTGCAGGTAATTAGATTATTCGTAAAATTATCAAGTGAGTGCCGTGTACTTCAGATCTTTTATTTTTAGCAGCAGACATGGTTTTCTGTGTGGATACCTCAATTTTTCAGAGCCACAGAACAATTGTGGGGTTGGTGGTCGATCTTATATAATATTCCGACATATAGGCATGCATATATGGCACATCTGAGCCTAATACATTTTCACTTCTGACATATCCCTCCTCACAACAGCAGTTCAGCAATCATCTCACAGTTTAGTTTTGTTGGGGCTACAGAGGTGAGGAAGCTGTGAGGGTGCTTGTGTTCTGAGGAACAGTGTCTGCTGCAGAAGGCAGAGCTCTTTTGGCTCATGGCGTGCGTTGTGCAGTAGTATGTGGAATTGCCCTCACAATGTCCACAGCAGTAATGAATGTTTTTCATTCCTCTCTGTTATTCTGCCACTCTCTTTCACTTTGCAGGATTTACAGCAGCTGTGCTGATCTCCCTCCTAAGGCTATGTATTAAATCTTTTCATGGACTGTGTGTTTTGCTTACTGATATATAACCATTCAGTGTGTGTTCACTGTGTTTCCTGCCAAAGGAGACTGTGGTGGTTCTTGTTTGCTGGACCCATCCTTGTCCCTGTCAAGGGAAGGAATGTAACCACATTTATACTAATGAGCTAAACTCACTGTTAATTTATTTGGTTGCTTTTTCTTGTAGAACGTTTACAGACTGACACCTGCTCTTAAGGCTGAGAACATGTTTCATGTGGGTTATGCATCCACATGATAGGCACTGGCTGAGTGATGAAAAAGCACTCTTTTCTTCATATCTGTATGGTAGCTCCTACATGCTGTCTTTTTTAATACGTCCCTTTCATGGGTAGTGCTTCAGAGTACTGTACAGCAAAGTAGTGTCTCCCAACTCTGCTTCTGCTGGTAAACTTCCCTTCACAGGTACTCTGGATGTCTTACACTTCCATTGGTCCAGAAAGACTTCTCTTTACTTGAAGTTTGTTAATAGTCTCTGTCAGCTTCTTTAGAGAAGAGATGTGAAGTGCTTTTCACATATTTTTGATAAGAGTTGATCACTTTCTTCCCCCCCTTACTTTTTCTAAGCTTTTGCTTGCACTTTCCACTTGTACTATCTTGAGGGCACTATTTATTCATGTCACTTAGTTCTTGTGTTTTATTCAAATTTTGTGCTGAGGATGAGACTGGGATCATAGAAGATTTTTGAAGTATTAATCAAAAGCAAAGATGAAGAAATGTTTACACATAAGACAGCGAAAGTTATACGTATTACATAACAGATACAGAAAATTAAATGTAACTTTTAAAATTCATTTAGTGGTATGCAGAAACTAGCAATAGTCTTGGGACAGTGTATTTTGCTTAGAATTCCTTTTCAGGGAACATTCATCCTGATGTGTATATTTTTTTCTGTCTGATTAGTAAGTATTTGAATGAGTGTGAAGAAAATATGACTCAAACCTCTAAAATCTGCAAAAACTATGAAGACCTCCTTACACAGCTTTCTGAATTCTTGGACATAGACATCAGAGAAGAAGAGAAACCACAGGAACATTTAACATCAAAGGTGATTATGTAGGCAAATGTTTTTCTACAGCAATTTAATAGAAAAATATTTAGTTGTCACAGAAGTAAGGCAAGTGATAGAGATCTTTGTATTTAATTATGGTTTGCAGACAGTGCTATCATTTAAAGACAGATTTTTTTTCATACTGGGCTAATTTCCAAAGGTGCTGAACACTAATAGGCCACAATGAACTCAGTCTGCTCTTATATGCATAAATACTTAATCAGCCTGTAGTTCCCACATACGGCCCTGATTAGATACTAGGTTGAAAGTTTTCCTCAAAACGTTAACTCAGGGGTCAACTGGTGATGTGTAAACTGTAGCACCAGATCTTAGCTCTTATCTTGAGCTGACATACCATTAAATGCAAACATCTGAAATGGCATGCCCTAAAACAACCCTAACTGTGTCCTGTAATAAAGTGCTGTAAACACTTGGTGGTGTTTCTGAGACTTAATAATAAAACTTTTTTATTTATCTTCAGAATACTTCTGAAGTTCCAAAAACTAAGCTTCCATTTAGGAAAGGAAAATAGTTCATGTATTCTTTTAACATCTATCAATGCTGCTGAAAGTAATTTTATTCTAATTTTATGCATTTCACTTGTCTTCTGTCTACTCTTTGATCCTTATTTTTCTTCACTTTGGAGCACAATAGGTATTTGGGGAAAATCTATTTCATTATGTTCATGTCATTGTGAGAGTACAGTCTTAATAAATCAAGATTATCTGGGTATGTATCACAGTGAGTGTACGCCCTCATAAAATTACACAATATTGGAAGCACATTGAAATTTTAATAGATGCTCTAAAAAAAGTTGTCCTGCAAGATGCACTCTTGCATGCTTTAATTATTAATAAGTTAATAATTAGAGCTTTAAAAAACATATCCTCACATCTTTTCACAATGTAGTAATAAATTTAGTTGGGAAATCTAATTTGTGCTGAAAGCTGTGCCTTAGGAAACCTTAGCAACTAGTTTTTCTGGGGTCTTGGCACATCTATTTAGCTTCTTTTCCACATTATGGTTTTATTTAAGACAGAATTGAGCTGTTTTAGTCTTAACAAATGTCTTGCCAGTAGGAATCAGGGTAAAGTTTTTGCTCACTCTTTGAAGTGCCCATATTCATCTATTCCACTGATTGGAAATAGCATGGTGTACCAAAAAAGCCCTAGAATCCTCCTGGAAAGGACTGCTTTTTCCAAGGTGTTGGCTGCTCATAATGGCAAAACACCAGGTATCTGGCTCTGTCCTTGAATGTGCTTATGAAATATCTGTTACTAACTCAAACCTCTCATGCTTTTGAGCATGAATTGCAGCTCTCTTGTTCCAAATGAGAGGCACACATTTTAAAAAGCCAGGCTGAAATGGTTTGCTTTCCACATGGAGTAGCTGCATGGTCTGTTTTCTGACCTGCTTCACGTCAAGCACGGCTGTGCAGCAGCAGTAGCTCTCCGCCTGTTTAATACATCATAAAGTCTGTGTGGGAGTAAATCTGAATCACATTATGCTAAGGTGGGGTTTTATGGTGAGAATATGACTCTATGATTTTAACTGTCTTTCTATTCTTTTTCTAAAGGAACAGTAGAGTGCAATTATATGTCTGACCTAGGGGTCACCAGAAACAGTCTTTATTGGCATGATTAGGAGCAGGTACAACTGCTGGGATGAATATATTTAATTCTTAAGCGCTTTTCAGAAGCTACTAATATTTGATTTATTTCTCAAGGTCTCTGAAATATGTAAAGAAAATGTGACACTAAAAGACCAGGTTGCCACTCTTCAAGAAGCTGTGAATGTCCATGAGATGGAGTCTAAAGCTAACAGAGGAACTATCATGAGACTAGTTTCAGAAGTGGCCAAGGAGCAGAAAAAGGCAGCAGGATACTACCAAGACATGGAAAAGCTTAGTAAGGTACATAATTGCATGGCTTGTATGCTTGTCTGATTTTCAAATGTTTTCTTGAGATTTCAAATTAACTTTCAATAGTGAAAAATGCATGAGAAAAAAATGCTTCTGAAAAAATTATGTTGATTAGAGTCTTTCCTAAAAAGGACACTTTTCTAAGGTTATTTTCAACTTTTTGAAAGTGAGCTATGAAGATTAAACAATAACATTTTGTAAAATAGATCTGAGGTAGATCTGATGTCTTTCAATGCTGTTCACAAATTTCTACTTTTGCTTTCTTCAGTGTTGTAGCCTGTGTGCTTGCGCAAGCATATAAATAAACGAATGTGTATATTGTTAATATCTGAGGCACAAGCATGCAGTGGTGAAAAAATGCTCTTTTAGGTAACATTTATTTGATACTGCAAGTTCTCTGAGAATTTTTCTACTCAGTTTTTCAAAAATTCTAATGAGAAATTGAAAGGAAATAATAGCACACTATTATTTCTCTTAAGGCTCTGGATGATTAAGTGTCTTGGCTTCCATACACCCAAGATTATCTTTTCACTGCATTATAAATTTGTATTTCATAACCATTGGCTCATTTCATAACCGTAGGCAGTAGGATGGCTCTTGCAGGAAAGCACTGTTTCTCTTTTGGGAAGCCTTAGAGGAAATCTGTGCAGCAGGAAGGATGGTCAGATGAGAAATATAAGTTAAGTTTTAAGTCAAGTATTCACCAAATTCACCTAGCTATGATTTATGAAGGAAAAGGATGTGATTTAAGGATTGAATTGCTCCAGGAGAACTCCCCATTAAGGGTTCATATATTTCAAAGGATGGATGCACAAAGTGCATTTCTGTAGCAATTTTCCGTATTGCTTTGCACTTTGCATGATGTCTGTGGAAAGGAAGCAGTTTAGTGAAGCCAGAAAGAAGATTTCCTGCAGGTGAAATGGTGTGATTAAAGCTGATGGCCAGAATGTGAGAAAATAAGGGAAGAAACTTAGACTGCCAAATACGCAGCTGAGTGATTGGGTTTGTTGGAATTTTTAACATAAAGGCAACCTTGCACAAGTGAGTTTTCCAATGTAATACAGCATTTTCCCCACCTCTGGCATTCCTCTTTTCCTGAAGAAGAGGCACCCACCACACACTTTAAAGGATATAGTGTTCTGATTTGGTTGTAAGCAAAATACTTAGGAGATGAGAAATAGCTGGCAGCATGCTCTGGAGAAGAAAGAATTTGTGGGGAAGATAAGTGTAAGTACCACAAGGGTCATAAATTTTACTTACTGCTGAAAATAGTTCTTACCAAGCTGTGTACAATTTTCTAAGACTCAATGGAACTGAGAGAGAACCCACACCAAAAACTTAAACAGGTCCTTCTGGAGAACATTTTGTTTTCATGCTTCACTTCAAACACAGGTGGGTGAGGAAGAACTGAGTGTAGTTCACTCGGTAAGCCAGAATCAGGAGATGTTTTAAACCAAGATCAGGGCTCCATTTGTACCTGTTTTTCAAGTTTGCTCTGACTTTCAAAACATTTACCAAGTCGAGCTATTTTTCTGAAAAATATTTTCCTATCATATTTTGCATGTGCCAAATACATAATTTATTTAACCAATACAGAAATATCTTTCTAAATGATTAGCATTGCCTTTCAAAAGCATTGCCTTTGAAAAGCCCCATCTGCATAGAGGCTGCAGATTCCTCCAGTGCAATTTCAGTTTAGCGACTTACATTTGCAGACACTGAGTAAATCTGTTGAGAAGGTTTTGTGTTCACAAAAGCCTATGAAGAAGTTCAGTATTGAAAAAGAAAGTATAAAACAAAAAATGCATTAAGTCCTCACATGTAAAGCGTGAAGTATGGGATCCCCTGTTCCCTTGATTGGTGTCTTACTTGGTTACAGGAGAGGCACCAGTGGCATAAAGTAATTCTGACTTTGCCGTGTACTTCACACTGCTCAGTTTAAGCACATGAACGGAGTTGCATGTGTTGTGACATGTTCCCCTGTCAAGGTGAGAAGCAGAAATCCATACTGTTCCTGTGCCAGAAGGCTTGTACTTGGCTCAGTGCTTCTGGGCTGTTTTCTGGACTTAATGGAATTGCCTGTAGCTGAATTTACCCAGCAAAGGCTGAATACAAGTGACTCTTGCCTGCATGTGCCTACAGCTCTCAGGGCCAAACATTTTGGCCATATTCAGTATTACAGATTGAGATTGCAGCACATTTCCCCCAATTTTCTCTTAAAATTCTTCCTAAGTGTATAGAGACCATCACACTTTTCTGTCAGTCATCTCCAGCACTGCTCCCTACCACCCCCCTGAATAATTGCCTGTTTTAATTGCCAGGTAGTTCTCCACTCCCATTCCTTAGGATTTCTATGAATTCCTTCTCTTGATCTTCCTTCCTTGCTTTTTTTTATGTCCCAGGAGGAGGTTGCTTCCTGTATTCAAAAATTCTTAACGAATAAAATGAAAGCCAGTTAGTTACATTTTAAGGTTAATATATTTAAAATATTCTTAGCATGTTTGATACTTGGGTGTTGCAGTTAGCTGGGCTTCATTTGAGGAACATTAGCAAGTGAAAAATTAATTTGTCTGTTCCCCTCTCAGTCTCACTATATGACAATATCAAGCAGCAAAGAATAAAAACCAGTAATTCTTGAAAGTAATAAAAGTTAAAAAAGCAATTCAAGAACCTGGGTTTTTTTCTAACCTATTATTTTTCTTTATCTCTAAATATATTCTTCTATTTATTTCTGAATTTCTCATGTTTCTGGTAGAATATTGCAAGATTTTGCTTCTGGAAATCTGTAAATATTGTGCATACCTTAATTATAGCTGCACTGAATATCAAGTTTGCATTTGATGAGAAACAACTTATAAATCCTACCCAGATTTCTAGACTGAGAATCAGGATACCCATCCTTTCTTTCTGTATGTCCAGAGAGTGGTTACTGATTATGATAACCATAATTAGAGAATTATAACATTCTTTGAGAGTGTCTGTAGGTCCTCTAAAATGTCTTACTCTAAACAAGTCTCTTTTTAATATTTAATAAATTTCTCTAAGGTATTTTTTTAAGGTATAGAAGAGGATGCATATATTCTTCCAGATTAATTTAAATACACCATTTTCATTGATGAACCACAAGAACTAGTAAACTGTCTTGTTCTGTTTCACATCTTTGCTGATGACTCAACCTGGAAATATTTTTGATTTCCCTCTGAAGTGTTATTTTAAACATCTGTTTTGCAAAGATGTGCATCCTGCAAAATCTGTAGAGAACATACTTGAAGTGTAAGCAAACAATTTTAATTAACACAAATGTATCTGATGTACGACTGATGCAAAATTACCCAAGATAATACTCTTCAGTATTCAATATTGGCTTATATTGTTATGTTAATGAATGAAATAGATCTAAGTAGTTTCTAATCAATATAAATTTATTAAAATAAATCAATTGTATGAAAAGAACAAATTAGAATATGAAAATATTATTTAAGGAATTTGATTGAACTTGAGAAACATGGCTGCATTTTGAATATACTGAAATACTTAGATTGTAGGAGAGACAGCCAAATGATTTTAGGTTTTTCTTGTCCCAACAGATACATACAGGAATGAGTTTCTCAGAACTTGATTATTTTTTTCTTTTTTGTTTATAAGATGTCATTAAGAAAATACATATTGGAGACAGGTTTCAGCAGGCATCACAGATATTTCCAGATTGAATCATTAGAGAAGACAGGAGATAAGAGCAAACTAGTTTATAATCCTTATGGTATAACAGTAGTAACTGGAGGTGCAGCTGGTGTAAGAATTCATGTGGAAGATACCTGCATTCTCTTTAATACTTTTTTGTTACTGTTAATGTAATGCGGGCTCTTTTTTTGTTTATGTATATGTAGTTGACTTTAGTCTACTGAGACCATGCTGCTGATTGGTGTGATTAATAGAATCATGGAATTATTTAGGTTGGAAAAGACCCATAAGATCACGGTGTCCAGCTGTAAACCCAGCACTGCCAAGTCCACCACTAAACCATGTCCCTAAGTACCCTGTCTACAAGTCTTTCAGATACCTCCAGGGATGGTGACTCCACCACTTCCCTGGGCAGCCTGTCCCAGTGCTTCACAGCCCTTTTGATGAAGAATTTTTTTCCTAATATCCAATCTGAACCCTGCTACAATTCAAGGCCATTTCCCATTGTTTGTTAGCTGGGAGAAGAAACTGCCCCCCACCTGGCTACAACCAGCTGTAGACAGTGATAAAGTTTCCCTTGAGCCTCCTCTTCTCCAGATTAAACACCCCCAGCTCTCCCAGATGCTCCTCATCAGACTTGTGCTCCAGACCCTTCCCCAGCTCTGTTGCCCTTCTCTGGACTTGCTCCAGCACCTTAATGTTCTTCCTGAACTGAGGGCCTAAAACTGGACACAGCACTCGAGGTGTGGCTTCACCAGTACCGAGTACAGGGGGACAATCCCTGCCCTGCTCCTGCTGGCCACACTATTGCTGATACAGGCCAGGATGCCATTGGCTTTCTTGCCCACCTGGGCACACGTGGCTCATGTTCAGCCCCTGTCAACCAGCACCCCCAGGTCCTTTTCTGCCAGGCTGTTTCCCAGCCACTGTTTGGTGGCTTGCACTTCCTTATTTTGTACCTTGATCTTTTGAATAAACTATGTTTGTTTTCAGATGTTCACAATTTAACAAGATGGTGAATAGGTAAGCTTCCTGGTACTGGAAAACCATTTTAGCACTGCCTTTCTGAAAGGAAAAACATGCACTGCTGAAAACTGTAATTGAAATAAATGACTCTTTATTCTTTGCTGTAATTACCATAATGTAGTTCTGAGCACAGGTGGGAATTTTCTATTAATAGGACTTGTCTCAAATAAAAAAGAGAAACTGGCAAGGAATCAGGCCAACATTTGTTTCTAAAACAGTTCTGAAATTACTTCAGAAAGGTGTAATAACAAATAATTTCCTAAATGACAGGGATTGTTTTTATTTGTGTTTTTGCATGTTTGCCTTTTTGCAGCTATTAAAAATGTTTGTATTTTTAGTATCATACTTTTATATTTTATTTTCTAAAGGTGTCCTGCAAACTCCTTTTTTTTTGTCCACCCTCCCTGCTGATCTACAGAAATGCTCCCAGATTTACTGCTTGATTGGCAGGTATTCCATTAATACAAATGACATTCTATGCTCCACAACAAGCACACACCGACCCTGAGAGACCCTTGAGTAATCATGATATTCATAACTGCTCCAGGAGCAGTTCTTTAACTCCAGTGTGCACAATCTTAACTCATATCAGTCCACTTACTGAGCCTCTACTTACCACTGAGACCTCCAGAAAAATCCAGTCCCTCTCTGTAAATATTCAATCTTCTGTAATAATTTTGTGTCTTGGATGAAGTATTATTCTTTCCTTTTGTATCATGAGTGAATATTCTTTCCCATTTGTTCTTATCAATCAGAAAATGCCCTGAGAAATGAAGACTTTGCTAAGAGTCACAAGACTTAATTTCTTTATGTTTAGATGGTTATTTTTCTTTATTTTTTCTGCCATCATTTGTTTTGGTGTCATGGGTCAGGATACACAATTCTCTCTGTCTGCTCTGGCCTGTTAGGTCAATAATTATATACTACTGATAGAGATATGTATGTATTGGCTACATTTTATTCCTTTCCAACCAAGCCTTGATTTGTCTGGTCCCTCACTTCTCATTTCTGTGAACAAATAATCTCAGGAATTTTTGTTGCATTCAGATAAGATGATCTCAGAGATGACCTCTTACCACTATATTCAGGGAGATTGTGTCTATTGTTTTGGTCAGCTCTGAAATGTCAGGCAGTTGAATCTGATCATGTAGATCCCTTCCAACTGAATATTCCCTTCTATCCTACCCTTTCCCCTCTCAGTGGTAGTACTTTGGCTTCATTTCTGATGCATCTTTTTCACTGCCTGTTTTTCAGGTCATATCATCTGATTGAGAAAGTAAGATTTCAGTAGTTTTACAAAAAAAAGTTCGGTTTCATTCACCTGCAAGTTTTATTTATGTATTCCTTTTTGCAAGACACTATAAGAGGTTAATCTTTAGTGTGATTATAACAGACTTCAGGTTTTCATCAATTTCAGTGGCAGTTCTCCTATGAAATCCTGATGTTGAACAAATATGAGGACTATGGGTCCTAGTTTCTCTGCCTGCAGTGCCTGCTCTTGAATAATTCCTTAATTTATGTGTGGTGGAGAGGGTTTATAACTGATGTAAAAAATCCTGTTTTATTTTTCATGGACTTCAGGATCTTGACAGTGCTATAATAAAGAGACAGAGTTTAGAGATGGAGATCAGAAACCTGCAACAGAAACTGACTGTTAACCAGAAAGCTTTGGACACCTCAAAGCAGGAACTGCACAGTCTGAAGAAAACTTCCAGGGTGTTAGATGCAAGCTTGAAGAGCAGCAGAGAAGAGGCCAGGACTGCTCAGAGCTCTTCAGAGGCTTTTAAAGAAGAAATTGCTACCCTGCTCAGCTGTGGATCTGCAATAGTTAAACCTTCTGAGAAGGCCATTTTGGAGAGGATCCAAGAAATAAATTGCAAAGAGGAAAATAAAGAAATTGTAAGTCAGCAACTACTTCACTTGCCCAATGTGTGTATTTACTCTCTTTGGATTCTGTTTCATTTTTTTCATCTGATAGAGTGTTGGTTCTTTCTGCTTTGGTTTTGAAATTACAGAAACCTTTAATTTCATTGTCTATTGATTTAAGGTAATAGGGGAAAAGCATCTATGTTTTACTAAGCAGGAAGAGTTCAGAAATTAAATTAATAATAGATGCTGTTAAGAAGAAAAGACTTGGAATTGTCTTTCAGTTACAACATTGAAATTCGGTTTCTGTGCCAGCAGACATCAAAGGTGGCTGTTTGGTTGCTATGATTTAGTGAAACATGTGAACAAGTATGTATTTGCTGCTACAATGGTGACTTCAAGAGCTGACTTCTTTCTGAAAGCAGATATAATTGATGAGTTGCCACAGGCAACTTCTTTCCCTCCAATCCTCAAAACCTGCACCTAAAAATAAAGATGTGTTTTTACACTTAAAACTAAACATTATTCAGCATCCAAAGAAGGTAAAAGGAGGGCTCTGGCTTGAGGCATTTGGGCTGGTAGTGTTCGCAGAGGTGTGTTTGAATGTAGAGATAGAGAAGGGACAGCTCAGGAGAAAGGTGAGTCAGAATGCAGTCTGACCAATGCACTGAAGTTCCTCGCTTGCTTATAAGTTATTAATTTATTAATTATTATTTATAGAATTAAAAGTCACACACTAAATCACTCGAGTCACACACTAAATCAAAAGCTGGTTTCAATGAGCCACTAAAAACCAGCTTTGATATTCTTGGCAAATTTTAAAATTCTAGCATATCCTGCTGATGTGATAGTTTTTAATGATAGCAAATACTTTTGTATTCTGTCCAAAGTTGGAAATAGTTCTTGAAAGTATCCTGTGCATTTTGATGAAGTATTAAAATAAAAACAAAAACAAAATCACATGCCATTGGCCTTCTTGCCTACCTGGGCACGCTGTTGGCTCAGTTTGAGCACCCCCACATCCTTTTCTACCACACAGCTTTCCAGCTACTCTGCCCAGCCTGCAGCAATGTTGTGATCCAAGGGCAGGACCTGGCACTTTGCCTTGTTAGACTTCATACATTGGCATCAGCCCATTGATCCAGCCTGTCCAGATCCCTCTGCAGAGCCTTCCTACCCTCCAGCAGATCCACACTCTGACCCTACTTGGTGTCATATGTAAAATGGTCACAGTTTGAAATTACCCAGTAGTCATATTAAAACAAAAAGCAGGAAGGGGCTTTTTATTTTGCAGGCTGGCTGATCAAGCTGCTCGAGTCACAGGAATGAGAAATTGTGGAGGTCAGAACTACAGGACCAAAAATGCAGCCTTTGTAAGATGATAGATCAGGCATATGTGGGTAACAAGGGCGCAACCTTGTTTTAGGAAATGCCTACCTTGTGGGTTGTCCCTAAACCAAGGATGAGTTACACCAGGATGCCCTGGGGATGATAAAATGACCAGGATGATTGGTGGTTTTGTGCTCTCTGCTTCCATGGTATAGTCCTTCACTTTCTTGTGTTCATGGACCTGTGAAGCCTCTCAAACCCCCTTGCAGCCACTCTGCAGCCTGATACAAGGGCTCTGGGTTCTCTGGCAGCAGCGCATCCCTGGGGGAACAAGTTACTGAAACTCCTGTGCCTGCTGGGTGATGTGAGATGCAAAAAACCATAAAATATGTTTGTGGGTTCTTGCAGATTTAGGATTGTTTAGTGTTGTCTACTGTATGAGCAGCAGTAATTTCTCAGTGTTCTTTAGGGAAGTTGGGGGCAAACTGTTGTTTGTAATTAATTGGAGTTTGAATTGGAAACTTCTCAGTGTCATTAAAATTAATGAGAGCTCTGTGTACTTACTGTTCATTTTATTAACAGGAACCAACAAGATTCTTAAAATTAAGAGGCTGCATGGAGATGACTGTGTGAACACTGAGTTACAAATGCAATATAATTAATTATGTAACCAAATAATTTTTTGACAGTAAAAAGAAGAAAGAGGGCAACAAGCAACTTCATGTATAGAACTGCCTTTCAGTATTTGGCAGTAGTGTAATCAGATATTTTCAAGCATTTAATTTATAAATAGTTTACAACTTAAAATCCATTACATTATATGCAGGTATTGTAAAGTTAACAGTGAAGAATTAGAATTTTTTTCAAAATTGTTCTAGTTGCTTGTTTTGAGATTTTATCCTTTTATCCTTGGGCTCTGGCTAGACTACAGAAATTAATATTACTATTTTTTTAAACATAATCTTTTTAACACTGCGTAACAGTTACCAATTGGGAAACACTCCTCTGAGACTAAATTATCCATATCTACATTCTCCCCTACATGCTGCATGTATTTTCTAAATAACTTATATGCTTTTTCTAATCAACTTCTCAATAGAATAGTGATTTTTTTGGGCTTATTTTAAAGAATGATAGCTGACTGCCAGATATTGCTGCTGTGCCCACATCTTTGGAAATTTTGTGTCAGCATTACTTAGTATTGATTTTTTAATAGATAGCAATACCTTTTAGTCATTTTACTCATTTGTGATATCTGCTGTTCACTTTTGGGTGTCTCCACTTCTGCAATTTTTTGCTGGTGGCTACAGCAGATTTTTCTTTTTGACTTTTTAAATGCATGTATGTGAAAGATAGATATTTTGCCCTATTTTTAATAATTTGTTGATTTATCTGTCATATATCTCTAGCATTTCCCACCTAACCCCATATGCTTTGTTGGTTTGCTTGCTCCCTAGATGGTATCTCAGCTTGAAACCCAATTAGCTAAATTGACTGAAGCTTTGGAAAATCAGACCAGATTGTACCACGAGGCCCTGGAGAGGAGCAGAAAAGCTGAAAAATGTTCTAAGAATTTCCAGGATCAACTGAAGCACTTGGAAGAGGAATTAATGACTGGAGACCTGATCCAAGATGGTTTGAAGCTTGAGAAACAAAAAGTAGTTGCACACATTATTTACTTCTGAATAGAAGTCACTAAAGGCACAGACACAGCTCATTGTATTGCTTTGGTCACCTGCAGCACTGCAAGTAATGTGAATTAGCAAAGTCAGGCATCATGTAGGGAGCACTAACACCTTTTCTTTGACCAGCAATTGCAGTTGGAAGATGTAGCTAAGCTTTTGAGTTCCAAGTCCATTACTGTGAAACAAAACAAACAAAAACCAAACCAAACCAAAAAACCACAAAAAACCCACAAGCAACCCCCCCTCTCCAACCTAACTATCCGCCAAAACCAGCCTAAAAGAAGTCCTCGTAAATACATCAGAAGTCCTTCAATTATTCTCTGATCTCAAAATTTCTCTCATTCCTACATCTTCCTCTGAAAATCTGGTCTGCAATCTCTGAAGATCTTGTAGTTTTTGATTCTTTTATATTCTTAGACAATCATGCCTACTAGGATTTTTTGTTAATTGTATAAATGAACACACTGTTAGCCTATAACTCATTCTTCAAATAGTTTGAAAAATGACATAGCACCTGGAAAGCCAAACACTCCAGCTAAGAAAAGCAAAGTTGTAGCATGTTGCCAAGCCAGGATTAATGCTTAGCTGAATTTGTGAAGAATCAACAATTTTGTGCTTTGTTTTGCCTTAGACTGTGATAACTTTTTCAAATGAAGCATCCACCACATTGGGAGAAAAACATAAAAAGGAACTGTTTCTTCTGCTCTGCTTTCTCTGTGAATAACATGTGGCCCTAGATTCTTAGATTTCTCTCTAGATTTTCTGTAATGAAGAGATCTTTTTTGTGATCTTTTTCTGTAATGAACAACTGCAGTGCTTTCTTCTTCTGCTGCTGTTTTTAATTTTTTGAATCAGATGTACCATGAAAGAAAAAGCTATTCTTGCTAATGCACAGATTGTGAAACTGGTTAGTTGGCGGGGTTTTTTTTCTTTTTATTTATTTTGTTGGTTCTTTGCAAAGATAATAGTTTGCAACAAAAATAAGAGAAAACAAAGGGAAATATAGTTCTTAGTGAGAAGGAGAGTTTTGGATTTTGCAAAGAGAGAAGCTGATTGAGAGCAGGAGACTAAAGCAATTTTTAAAGAGCTGGTAGGACAGGACCAAAAAAGGAAAAATCGGATTGAATAATATTTGATATCTGTATGTGTTCACATCAGTAAACCAGATGGAGATGCAATTAAAATAACCTTAAAAGAAATTTGTAAACCAGTAACTTATCTCTAAACCTTGCTGTTCCAAAGAAGGGTTGAAGGCTGACCATGTTAACACTCCTGCATCTCCTCAGACTCCATCGTACATCCTCCGTGGCATCACTGGTACCAGTTACATCTGTGTGAGAGCTCACAGTGCTGGGCAATCACAGCACTTGCAGTATTAGTTAGTCCTCTCTAGCTTCTCCCTGCCAATGCCATGTCAAACAGCAGAGCTCCAGACAGGAGTCACAAGTAGGGACATACTTATTGCTGCAGAGAACCAAACTTCAATTTTTCTTGCTAAGAAGATAAATACAGTAGATCTAGGGATTTACGGACAAAGTAAGTGTTGACTAAAAAAAGGACATATGGAGAATTTGCAGTTGTGTCAGGAGTGTGCCCAAGTACACCCTTTCACCATATTATTTCTTGTAGAGTACTTGGCTACATATTGTTGGCTGCTGCCATACTGGGGATTGCTTTTAAACTGTCCTCATGACTTTTAATGAAGTTCTATTATTCTTCTGCTCACTTTTCCACATCTTAGTATCTGAAATTTCTGGAGCAACTTAATGAGAAGATGAAGCTGGATAGCCTAGCAGCAGAGGTTGGATTTGATATGACTATGGATGCGATTCTGGCCCGGGTAGAGCAGCTGGTGAAACTGGAAGGTGATGCGGTGGTTGAGAACAAGACTGTGGCATACAGCCTTAGAAGGAAGGTAGGCAAAAAGGACATACCATTCAAAAATAAATGTATGGCTATGCTTCTGTAGTGCCTTGCTAGAGGCAGCAGACTGTATATGTGCAAGGAATTTCAAAGACATCCATGACATAAAAAGAAGCAAGTGAATGTTTGCAAACTGTGCAAAAAGACTGCATATTGAAATAACTAAACCCACCAGTTGGTTGAACATGACACTGCTTTTCACAACTTAAGAAAAAACAGTGAAGTTATGGATGTTTATATCTGTATATCTGTCTGCTTTTTAATACACATCTATAGTTCTGTAAGCAACTGCCACTAATATTTAAATCTAAAGGGATCTGCCAAGGAGGGGGGCATGTTGCACAAACTTCTCTAAAAACTAGTAGGGTGTTGGTTGTTCTTCACCAAGAATTGCAACCTTTCCAACAAAAACTGTTCCTTCATACAGTTGCTCCTACAGAAACAAGTCTGTTCAAATTTGGCCAAACAACCCTCTGTCATCCTGTTATGCCATAGGGAAATCTTTTGGGTTTAGGTTTGTCAGAATGGTACAGCGCTGGGAATTGGGTCTGTTTAAGGTTTATTACAATAGAGAAGAACAGTGATTGGTAATACAAGGAGTATCAAGTTAGGGTATATATATTGATACTTCACAAAGTTTTCAAGAGATGAAAAGGAGTTCATGTTCTGTATGCAACATGAGGATTAAATTTGCAATTTTGTAGTACCACTGTCTTTCACATATATTTTTTTCAAATGTCCCTGTGTTTGGAAATCAAGTTGAAGGCACAGAAAGAAAAACTTGAAAGAACAGAGCTGCACATGAACCTTCTGCGGCAGAAAATAACCCAGCTGGAAGAAGAGAAGCAAATAAGGGCTGCCTTAGCTGTGGAAAGGGATGAGGCCAATCTTGCTGTCAGAAAGTTACATAAGATGATAGAGAGGCTACAGAAGCAGCTTGATCTGGCAAGGGAAACAAATACTGATCTCAAAGCCAAGCTGTCTGAAACAAGTGAACTTAAGGTGAGTTAAAAGATTACATTTGTGCTTCTATCCATTCTTCTATTTCAGTTGGCTACAGCTGGACTTCATTTAAAATAACTATGCTTATGGAGATCTGCTCAAATCTAGGTGGCAAAAGCAAGTATTACAGTTTTGGGGGTATTTTACAATTTATCTTGATATGCTAAGTAGCATCTGGAAAGCACAATGTAAATTTTCTGGCTAGTATAAGAAAAATGCATTAAATGCATCCCTTTCTTTCCTGTTGATATGACTGTCATCTTGTATTTTCCTATACATTGCTCGCAGAAGGTCTATTCTGATAGATATGGGGGGAATGTAACAGGTGATATTCTAAATTTTAATTGTTTCTATGTTTTATTACATTGCAGTAGTAATATATTAACTGATTTTACTTAGATGAATACAAGTACTTTGCAGCCATTGATAGCTTGCCACCACTAGGAGAAAGGAAGATTGATTTTATGTGACTTTGTGTCTTGTGGTTGATGGAGTGAAATAGACAACTATGTGTGTGTTCCCACTGAACCATTTTTACCAGCAAAACATTTGGCAACTCTTTTTCATACTATTTTTCCGGGGTCTGGAAGAGAGTGAACCCTCACTGTGGAATTTCTTTTCTGTCCAGATACTTCTTTTCACAAAACCTGCAGAGAATTAACTGTCTTTGAAGGAAAAATAATTATGTTAATTATGTTGAAATAGGTCAGTCTCCCTTAATAACTTTTCAGTTCACATGTACATGTGATGATTTAATGAAGAACCCAAAAGAAACCACACTAAAGTTCTTATTCACAATCACTCCTGATATTTTTATCATTTGCTCAAGTCGGACGAAAAAGTATGACAAATTTAGCACATCCTTATCTTATTGCAGATCAAAACTTTGGAACAGAACAGAACAATAGAGGAACTCAGTAAGTCTCAAGGCAAATTGGAAAGAATGAAAGAAAAAGCTGAGAAACAACTTCGATCTGCCAAATCAGAACTTCTTTTAAAGGAGCAAAAAGCTACTGAAGATAAAGAAAAAAGCAAAACTATGTTAGAAGCAGTTACCAGTGAGATGAAGGTGCTTAAAACAACCCTTGCAGAACTAGCAAAAAGAGAGAGACAGGTAGGTGTATAGGTATTTGACAAGTGCTAGGTGTCCCTTAGAGTGTAGGAAAAGGGTATAGGTGGAGCAGTTACCCAGCTGTGCTTAAAACTGTTCCAAACATTATCAAACAAGGAAATTTTAGCTCACACTCATGAGCCACAGTGACAGTTGTGATTGCAAAGCTATTCTACAAGTTAGGTTTTGCAAGAGAATAATAAATACAGCCATTATTTTCTTTGCTCATCACAAAATATTACACCTCCTTTTAAAGAAGTAATAAAATGCTGTAAAATCCTAGTATCTCTCTTAAGGTATGTCTTTTACCAACTTCTTATCCGTTTCCTTTTGTTTATCACTCATCCATCTCTTGCACTTTCTCCTTGCCAGTTGTAAGAGATTCAACAAGACTACGTGATAGGATGAAAGGAAGCAGCCTCAAGCTGTTCTGGGGCAGGGGATTTAGACTGGATATTAGGAAAAATTTATTCACTGAAAGGGTAGTCAGGCATTGGAACAAGTTGCCCAGGCGGGTGGTTGAGTCACCAGTCCTAAAGGCATTTATAAGACATCTAGACATGGTTTAGTGATGGACTTGGCAATGCAGGTTAGGAGTTGGACTTGATAATCTTAAAGGTCTTTTCCAACCTAAATGATTCAATGAGCCTGTGTTACTGTATATAGGCAATAAATTCAAAGAATTTTGGAAAATACAAGAAACACCCCCCCCACCTCCCCCAGATTTAATATTGAATATAATTATTTTGGATCAATTTGTGACCTATAACTTCGTTAAAGTTTAGATCAGAATAATTTTTGCAGTAACTCACAGGGAGGGTATAAGTAGCTTGTGGGAAACATATTAGTAACTGTGTTCCATTCTAATTTCAAAAAATTGTGAAGTATGTATGTTATTGCTGTGCATGTTGTGTTTTTTAGCAATGTTATAGATGGCATAATTGTTGAAAGCAAATGTTTCTTTAAAGTAAAAAATTTGTAATTTAAAATTTATTTTAACTGGATAGAACTTTATTAGATTTTCCATAAAAAAATTTTATGCTATATGTTTGCCTTAACAATGTCTCTGGATGAAATTTAAGAATGCTATTTCAGAAAATTAGTCTAGAAAAGTATTTTTTTATTTATACGTAGAGAAGGCCAACAACCTGGGGATCTTTTTTTTTCCTGGAAATCTTTAGCACTGTTTTGTTTTATACCAAAGGTTGGAAATTTGTCAGGAAAATTTAATTTCTTCATATATCTCATGAGGAAATACAGCATCCAGCACAGAGAAGAAGATATTGATTATATACAGGAAATTATTCCATGGAGTCATACATTGAGTATTTTGCTAAAAGCACACAAATGTTGACTTTTTACTGTCTGAATCCAAGGGGTTTCAAACCACTTGAATATTGTTGCAATATTCTATGGACTTATCTTTTTGTTTTCTTTCTGTTGGAATAAGACCCCTTCTACTTTTTTGTAGTTACAGTGTGAAAATAAAATATAGCATCTGCTTTTTGCTTCCTCAAATGCCAATATCTTGAATTAATGCTCTAAGTTGCTTTAATTTCCTGTTTTTTACTTCTGATAATTTTACTCACTGAATGGAAGGTGCAAAGCAAATTTAGCAGGAGTGTTGTCTGTAGCATACCTTTGTGTTTGAGTCTCTAGTTATGTTTATCCTTTATTATTTCTCTCCTTCATCCAAAGGCTGGATCTTTGCAGAGAGCTGTCTTGATCTTTTAATATAAAGTCTGTATGGGAACAAATTCCAGCTTTGCTGCCTCCTTATCCTGTCTGTGATCCAGATGTTTATAAAAAAATCTTTAGCTTCTGCTAAGTGGTACTTGCCTAGCACACTGCTGGAGCCCCACACACATGACCTGCTGAACTAGTGTAGAAGATAATACACAGAAACTTTGGATAACTTTGCATAACTTTGTTCCAATGTTTGATCTAAGACATCACACTGCCTTGGTGATACAGATATCTGGGACTGAATTCTCAAACCACAGAATCATGGAATGGAACCTTAAAGATGATTTAGTTACAGCACACCTGCCATGTGTAGGGACACCTTCCACTAGACCAGATTGTTCAAAACCCCATTCATCCTGGCCTTGAACACTTCTAGGGATGGGGCAGCACAACTTCCCTGGGCAAACCTGTTCCAGTGTCTCACCACTCTCTCAGTAAAAATTTTCTTCCTAATATTTGATTTAAATCTCTCTACTTTTAGTTTAAAACCCTACCCCCATCCTTTTTTTTTTTTTTTT